>BLSH010159353.1:278508-295440 GCA_018402905.1 Glandirana rugosa
AACGCGCCAGCACGCTGCAACATGGGTTTGCTTTAAACGCAGGAAAAAAAGGGTGTTTATCTCGAAAGAAAACCACCATAAACTAGTGACGACGCAGTAAAGACTAGCGGCGATATTTGTTTTCTTCTCGCTGTTAAAACGTTTTTTTGGGTTTAAAGAATGAAAAACGATTTTATGTTTAGGTTTTTTTTTAAAAAATAAAAAAAAAATAAAAACCCCAAAAATGAATTCTCATCATCCGTAAACGCGACCACTTTTGCGCAAACCAATCAATAAACGCCGATTGCGATTTTTTTTATCGCAAATATGAGGAAGAATATAAATCGGCCAAAAACGGTGAAAAAAAATGTTTTTTTATATTTTTTTTTTTGGATTTGTATTTTAGCAAAAAGTAAGAAATTTGGGTTTTTTTGCAAAATTGTCGCTCTTCTTTTGTTTATAGCGGCGATCAGAAATGACGCAGCAGTGATCAAATACCACCAAAAGAAAGCTCTATTTGTGGGAAAAAAAGGACGCAAATTTCGTTTGGGTACAACGTCGCACGACCGCGCAATTGTCAGTTAAAGCGACGCAGTGCCGAATCGCAAAAAGGGCTCCGGTCCTAAAGCTGGAAATCCTTCCGGGGCTGAAGTGGTTAAGGATTATATCTGTATAGAAGACACCTGGGAGTCAGAAATCTTGCTGCTTGATAGGGGGTCAAATACTTATTTCACTCATTAAAATGCAAATTAATTTATAACTTTTTTGAAATGCGTTTTTCTGGATATTTTTGTTGTTATTCTGTCTCTCACTTGTAAAATAAACCGACCATTAAAATTATAGACTGATCGTTTCTTTGTCAGTGGGCAAATGTACAAAATCAGCAGGTGATCAAATACCTTTTCCCCTCACTGTATTATATATCTTTTGGTCCTGCCCATCCCTTCAGACCTCCTGGGCACAAGTTTGCAGACCCATCTCGAAGGAACCCAGGTTCTTCCTTCTCTGTCACAATAATCTACCACTCAAGGCATACAAAAACCTGGTTGTAATGCACTTGGTTAACATAGCATGATCATGTATCTCAGCATTATGGGCATCCTCTTCACCACCTCTCATTGAACAATGGCTTTGCCATGTTGAAGATATTAAATTCTGACTAGCTCCCCCAAAGGCACCAGTACCAGGACTGGTTTGTTCAGCTCCCAGGGCAAGGATGCAGAACTGTGCCTCCTCCTTCGTTTCTGATACATGTAGTTGAGTTGGTGTACCACCCTGTGCCCATTTTCAGCCCTCTTTTCACCAGCTATCCATGGTTGCCATGGAGTGTTCACTACACGTTTGGCCAATTGCTCGTATTCTAGTAAAAGGTAGTTGCATATGCCGCTGTATTTTCTGTATCAGCTGTGGGCAGATGAGGTTGGGAGACTGGAGCATGCGTGGCATCAGTAGCTGTCAGAGTAGACATTAATTTGTGCCCTGCTGTTTGCTAGCCATTGATCCGGGGACTGCATGTCCCTACAACTGCGCCCTGGGAGGGTTCCCTCCTGCCCACCCCTTGTCCCGGCCCTGTATCAAATTCCAAGTTCCAAGCAATATTGTTCTATTGGTTAGACTCCTTCATGGGGGGAATATAAATCGCTTCTTGCCAGTCCCACCCAATCTAATCCTGACCAGACAACCTCCCCATTGCACACCAACCAAACAATACCCCCATATTTCTGGGTCTTTTGCATACCTGAACACTCCTAATTGCCATTGCCTTACTCTCCCTTACCCCATCTACATTACCCCCTCCCCTTATTTTCCTTCCATTCTCCTTATTTTTCTTACTTTTTACATGGCCCACCAGTTAGATTGACCCTACTCTTCCCCTAACCCAGTGGTTCTCAACTTCTGTCCTCAGGACCCACCAACAGGCCAGATTTTAAGTATTACCTTGGGGCGATGCAGACTAGAATACTGCAATCACTGAGCAGCAAATGATATCCCCCGTGATGTATTTCAGTTATCCTGCAAACCTGGCCTGTTGGTGGGTCCCGAGGACCGGAGTTGAGAACCACTGCCCTAACCTCTCTTCCATAATAGCAGTTCTCTACACTCAATGCCATCTACTTACTCCAGTAATATAAAACAGATTCCTGACACCAGGGGACATCTAGAGTCATCTAGCCCACGCCTTGGCAGTTCACCTCCTACTTCTAAGGAGGACATAATATCCTAGACTGGTTCCCATTACTAACGCTGCTAATTTTGATCAGTTTACCAACAAAATGTCTCTGCACCATGAGGGTTTTTACTGTAAGGCCCCATTCACACTTTGCGTAGAGGGAAATCGCGATTTTGTGTGGGTAATTTGCGTGCACACATAGGGCAGCCCACTCACTTCAATGGGTTGTCTTATGCGCATTCATAGTTAGTCAGTTTGAAAAAAGACACAAGTCCATCTAGTTCAACCAAAAAAAAAAAAAAACATTTATATATATATATATATATATATATATATATATATATATATATATAACCAAATAATCCCATATACAATCCTTCACCAACAGTTGATCCAGAGGAAGGCAAAAAAACCCCAGCAAAGCTAATTTGCTATAAAGGGGGAAAAAAAAATTTCCTGATCCCCCGAGAGGCAATCGGATTCACCCTGGATCAACTTTACCTGAAGATGTTAGTACCCAGTTATATTATTTACATTAAGGAAAAAATCCAGGCCTTTTTTAAAGCAATCAACCGTGCTGCCCAAAACCACCTCTGGAGGGAGTCCATTCCACATTTTCACAGCTCTTACTGTGAAGAAACCTTTCCATATTTGTAGATGAAATCTTTTTTCCTCTAGACGTAAAGAGTGTCCCCTTGTCCTTTGTGAAGACCTTAAAGTAAATAACTCCACACCAAGTTCACTATATGGACCCCTTATATATTTATACATGATGATCATATCCCCCTTATGTATTTATACATGGAGATCATATCCTCCCCTTATGTATTTATACATGGAGATCATATCCTCCCCTTATGTATTTATACATGGAGATCATATCCCCCCTTATGTATTTATACATGGAGATCATATCCCCCTTATGTATTTATACATGGAGATCATATCCCCCCTTAATCTCCTCTTCTCAAAAGAGAATAAATTCAGTTCCTCTAATCTTTCCTCATAGCTGAGCTCCTCCATGCCTCTTATTAGTTTGGTTGCCCTTCTCTGCACTTTCTCCAGTTCCCCGATATCCTTTTTGAGAACTGGTGCCCAAAACTGAACTGCATATTCAATATTCATTGCCCAAAAAAACCTCCTGCTGCTTTTTGGGCAGCAAGCTTCAATGCCATTTTTAAAGTTGTGTTCTGACGCAATTCTGTCACCTGACAACAGTCAAATTGCACTTGGGTGTTTGGGGTGCCAGTTAAATGCATTGCGCATTTTGCACCAATTGCGTTGTGATTTGGAATTGCTGGTAGAATTGTGGCAATTTCACCCGCGATTCCAGATCGCAAAATGTGAATGGTTCCTTAACCACTTTCTGCCCGGCCAATAGTGGATTGATGTCCCCAAGGTGGATCAGCTATCCTGACTGGACATCATATGACGTCCAACAGGATAAGTCGCCTCGCGCACGCCCCCGTGAGCGCTCAATGTGGCGATCGGTGGTGCAGTGTGTCGTTCCAACACCCCGTATCTCCGATCTCGGTAAAGAGCCTATGAGGTAGGCTCTTTACCATGTGATCAGCTGTTTCCAATCACAGCTGTTCACATCCTAACCAGAAAGTACCATTTTTTCGGCTTTTCCTCTATTCACGCTGAAAAGGCGTGGGTGGTAGAGAGCCCATCAGTGCCTCTCCTAACAGGGGGGGTCTGCGCTGCTAATCAGCACATCAATTATCAGTGCAAACCCATCAAGGATGCCCACAAGTGCCCAGCTAAAATGCGAACTCGTGCCCACCAGGGATGCCAACCTGTGTCCACCAGGGATTTCAAGCAGTACCCCTAGGGATGCCAATCATTGCCCATTGGGAATGCCAATCAGTGCCCATCAGTGATACCTGTGTTTCCTCATCAGTGCTGCCTATCAGTGCCACCTATCAATGCCCATTAGTTTCCATCATTGATGCCCATCAGTCCTGCCTATCAGTGTCCATCAGTGCCACCTATCAGTGCCCATCAGTGCCACCTATCAGTGCAGGCTATCATTGCCCATCAGTGCCACATATCAGTGCCCATCAGTGCTGCTTATCAGTGCCCATCAGTGCAACTCGTCAGTGCCCATCAGTGCTCATCAGTGTCGCCCATCAGTGCCATCTATCAGTGCCCATCAGTGCTGCCCATCAGTGCCGCCTATCAGTGCCCATCAGTAATGCCTGTCAATGCGTCCTCATCAGTGCTGCATATCAGTGCCCATTAGTGTCCATCATTGCTGCCCATTAGTGTTGCCTATCCGTGTCCATCAGTACGACCTATCAGTGCCCATCATTGCCACCAATCAGTGCAGCCTATCATTGCCCATCAGTGCCACCTATCAGTGCCCATCAGTGTCGGCTTATCAGTGCCACTCATCAGTGCCCATCAGTGGCACCCATCAGTGCTCATCAGTGTTGCCCATCAGTGCCATCTATCAGTGCCCATTGGTGCCCATCAGTGCCGTCCATCAGTGCCGCCTATCGGTGCCCATCAGTAATGCCTGTCATGCGTCCTCATCAGTGCTGCCTATCAGTGCCCATTAGTGCCCATCATTGCTGCCCATCAGTGCTGCCTATCAGTGCCCATCAGTGCCACCTGTCATTGCCCATCAATGTCACCTATCAGTGGCCATCAGTGATGCTTATCAGTGCCACTCATCAGTGCCCATCAGTGTCATCTATCAGTGCCCATTGGTGCCCATCAGTGCCGCCAATCAGTGCTCATCAGTGCCGCCTATCAGTGCCCATCAGTGCCACCTATCAGTGCCACCCATCAGTGCTCATCAGTGCTGCATATTAGTATGTCATCATTAGTGCCCATCAGTACCACCTCATCAGTGCCCATCAGTGAAGTAAAAAACATACTTATTTACAAAATTTTATAACAGAAACTAAGAAAAACGTTTTCTTTTCAATTTTTTTGGCATGTTAACTGTGGGCACCTGGCTATGTCTGCTTGAGGCTTCACATCTAGGGTGCCCACTGCTCATGAGCGAGCCACACTGCACATTGTGAATGATCTCGCAGTATCCTGGGACCTGTCATGTGTCCCAGAAGACTTTGGGAGGGAGGGGGAAAGGAGAACTTCCAACTGGAGCAGAAGTGGGAGCGGGTACCTGTCAAAATCAGGTACCCGCTGCCCAAAACTGCCATTTCTTTACCAGCAGCGGGGGGAAGAGGCCTTAAAATGAAAGTTCTCCCTTTTGGATGGAGCTCCGCTTTAAGTACAACCTGTATCACTGATGTCTCTATATTGTACACAATGTATAATTTCCTGATACCCCCTTGTACTTTTCCAAAATAAAAATAGAAAATGCATTAAAAATGGATATACATTTGGATATCCTCCAAAACTGGATCAAGCCTTCCAAGACTGATATTTGCCTCCTCCCCCTTGCCCCGCTTGAATAAAAAAAAAAATGCAAAACTCATCTTCAATGTTTTCAGATATGGAAATAACTTTTTTTATATTCAAAATATTGATAGTTGGCAACTCAGAAGTTTCTTAATTGAAGTTCTTTATTTGTTCCATGAGTCCTGATACAGAATCCAAAGTGCTAACGCGTTTCGACTTACAAAGTCTTACTGCTAGTGATAAAGAATTTACATTAAGAAGTTTCCTAGTTGTCGGCTATCAATATTGTGGATTTATACTGTGTAGGGTGAACACATGAGCTAGAGCACTGTTCTCCTGAATAGACCAGTCAAGGTTGGGTAAGTAAGATTTGTTTCTGTAACTTTTTTTTATATTGCTTGTAAATTATATAATTAGAATATATGTCCAATATTTCAGTGGAGGAAGCGTGGTTAAGGAGGGTGATAAGAGCAATTCTTTAATCATTTTCACTAGTCATGAATTTAATTTTAACAGCCGTGATTTTCTTTCTTATAGAAGAGAAGACGTCGGTCCACTGACATCTCTACCACTTCTCCTTGGGGAAGGGAATGGAAGAGGATGCAAAAAATGTCCAAGGCCAACTTCAAATATAGAAAAGAACGTGTTTCTTTTTTATTCTAAATACATAAAAAAAAAAAATAAGTCATGAAAAATATAAAAAATACTGATTTCTATCTAATGCAATGTCTATGCTATATAGTTACATTCCGATTTTTTTAAATACTGTTTGATTAGGCTTATGTTTTAAATTAGACAGAAAACCAATCATTAACATCTCATGTTACTGCCATGTCAAATGCTATTTTGATTTTTTTTTCTACATCAGTAGGTTTCATTAAAATAATCTCTGTTGATCCTGCCATGAAGGTCCTTTTTTCTGGTACTTCCTGTTATGGGCAATAATCAGAAAGTGCCGCGCTGTATTATGACTGAGAACTATGATATGTATGTCAGTAATAATAACATATTCAGTACATCAAGAAATTGATTACAATAAATTTGTAACGTACTATACAAAAATGGCAAATAACAAAGGAATAACGAGTATTGAGTTTGTAAATTGTGTGGCCCTTATAATGTCAAGGCACTCCTCATAGAAGAGATAAGGGGGCCACAAACAGTTCATGTGATAATCGGGTACAATTGATAGGCCCCGTTTCGGATAAGGGTGCCTACTCTTATAGTCTAATGGATAAGTTGGCATATCCCCAGTGTGATCCAGTAGAATAGCTTCAAACTTGTCCTCAACTTGATAGTGCTCTGGAGTGACAATCCACAGTGATAAATGAATGCGCTTACCAGAAGCTGGTAAGATACCAGCATGTGTTGTAAAATCCAATAAGGTTTCTCTCCATATGCCCATTGCCTAGTGTCCCCAATAGAGTCCCCCTTTACATCAGGTGTCCCCAATAGAGTCCACTTTTACATCAGGTGTCCCCAATAGAGTCCACTTTTACATCAGGTATCCCCAATAGAGTTCCCCCTTTACACCAGGTGTCCCCAGTAGAGTCCCCCTTTACATCAGGTGTCCCCAATAGAGTCCACGTTTACATAAGGTGTCCCCAATAGGGTCCACTTTTACATCAGGTATCCCCAATAGAGTTCCCCCTTTACACCAGGTGTCCCCAGTAGAATCCCCCTTTACATCAGGTGTCCCCAGTAGAGTCCCCCTTTACATCAGGTGTCCCCAATAGAGTCCCCCTTTACACCAGGTGTCCCCAGTAGAATCCCCCTTTACACCAGGTGTCCCCAGTAGAGTCCCCCTTTACATCAGGTGTCCCCAATAGAGTCCACTTTTACATCAGGTGTCCCCAATAGAGTTCCCCCTTTACACCAGGTGTCCCCAGTAGAGTCCCCCTTTACATCAGCTGTCCCCAATAGAGTCCACTTTTACATCAGTTGTCCCCAATAGAGTCCACTTTTACATCAGGTATCCCCAATAGAGTTCCCCCTTTACACCAGGTGTCCCCAGCAGAGTCCCCCTTTACATCAGCTGTCCCCAATAGAGTCCACTTTTACATCAGCTGTCCCCAATAGAGTCCACTTTTACATCAGTTGTCCCCAATAGAGTCCACTTTTACATCAGGTATCCCCAATAGAGTTCCCCCTTTACACCAGGTGTCCCCAGTAGAGTCCCCCTTTACATCAGCTGTCCCCAATAGAGTCCACTTTTACATCAGTTGTCCCCAATAGAGTCCACTTTTACATCAGTTGTCCCCAATAGAGTCCACTTTTACATCAGGTATCCCCAATAGAGTTCCCCCTTTACACCAGGTGTACCCAGTAGATTCCCCCTTTACATCAGGTGTACCCAGTAGTGTCCCCCTTTACATCAGGTGTCCCCAATAGAGTCCACTTTTACATCAGGTGTCCCCAATAGAGTCCACTTTTACATCAGGTATCCCCAATAGAGTTCCCCCTTTACACCAGGTGTCCCCAGTAGAGTCTCCCTTTATATCAGGTGTCCCCAATAGAGTCCACTTTTACATCAGGTGTCCCCAATAGAGTCCACTTTTACATCAGATATCCCCAATAGAGTTCCCCCTTTACACCAGGTGTCCCCAGTAGAGTCCCCCTTTACATCAGGTGTCCCCAATAGAGTCCACTTTTACATCAGGTGTCCCCAATAGAGTCCACTTTTACATCAGGTATCCCCAATAGAGTTGCCCCTTTACACCAGGTGTCCCCAGTAGAGTCTCCCTTTATATCAGGTGTCCCCAATAGAGTTCCCCTTTACATTAGGTGTCCCCATACTCCTGAGTTTTTACCCCCCCCTTTCTTCCTTTCTTGTACTGGGAGAGCGGTTCACAGTGTCTCCTTCCTCTCTCCCCATGAAAAGGGGAGAGAGGAAGAAGGACACAGTAAGGAGCAGCCCGCTTGGCACCCCCAGTCCCGCTGGGCCTACATTAAGGTAGGGGCCTGGAGCTGCAGCCCCAATAGCCCCTATATTAACGCTGCCCTGAGTGTACTGTCATATCCATAAGCTTACCATCTCTGAATTTTGGCGCGAAACACAGTTTAAAACCATACACAGAGCCTATTACCCGTTTCGCCACAACAGTGACAACCCCACCCAGGCACATTGCCCTTGGTGTTCTATGCAGCGCCCTACTTTACTACACCGCCTCTGGGATTGTCCGCATGTCAGTGCCTACTGGGACTCCATACTAGCCTACATAAGGCAAATCAATCACAACAAAGTACCTAAAACCCCACTAATGGGCCTTTTCGGGTGTGATTCTTCCTCGTCTTCCTTCTCAGGAGCAGATGTAACTAATCTTTTACGCTGGATCCACCTGCTCCTCTTGGTCGCCCGCAGGACTATCATGCAGCAGTGGATCCAACCTACCCATCCCAAACTTGCACATGCGAAACAGGCAATTTTATCACTCTTCCATCTTGAGAGACACTATTGTCCTTAACTTTAAATCCACTGCTCAGTTCTTCTCGCGAAATGGCGTAAATACATGGAAACTACTTTCACGCAGGAAGACCTCCAAAAATGCATGCAGCCATTCCGTTTCACGGAGTGGTACCTAAACCGAAATATTGCTAACAAACTGGGTAGGCTTAACCACTTGCCGACCGCCGACCACAGTCTGACGGTGACAGAGTGGCTCGTTATCACAAACCGCCGTCATATGACAGCGGCTGCGATAACTAGTGCTGTGAGCACGCGCGCGCCGCCGGAGGCGCGCTCGTTCGCCCACTGTGTCCGGGGGGGGGCCAGGGAGCGGGTAGGGCGGACTCGATCGCCGCTGGCTACCCGCGATGGCCCCCCGCAGTCAGAGAACCGAAGTCCGTGTAAGTAAGATCTCTGTTCTCATAGAGGGGGAAGGGCGGTGATCACAGGCTTCCTGTATATGGAAGCCATGATCACCCCTTTCCCCCAGCCAGGGCAGCCCACACACAGTTAGAACACACTGAGGGAACACAGTAACCCCCTCCAGGTTAATCCCTTCACTGTCAATGGCATTTACACAGTAATCAGTGCATTTTTATAGCACTGATCGCTGTATAAATGCCAATGGTCCCACATGTCCGCCGCAATATCGCAGTACCGCTAAAAAATCGCAGATCGCTGCCATTACTAGTAAAAAATAAAAAAATAAATAAAAACCCCAGAAATGAATTCTCATCATCCATAAACGTGGCAACTTTTGCACAAGCCAATCAATAAACGCTGATTGCATTTTTTTAAACCAAAAATATTAGGAAGAACCGATGGAAAAAAATGTCTTTTATATTTTTTTTTTTGGATTTGTATTTTAGCAAAAAGTAAAAAAATGTGGGTTTTTTTGCAAAATTGTCGCTCTTCTTTTGTTTATAGCGGCGATCAGAAATGACGCAGAGGGGATCAAATACCACCAAAAGAAAGCTCTTCTTGTGGGAAAAAAAGGACGCAAATTTAGTTTGGGTACAACGTCGCACGACCGCGCAATTGTCAGTTAAAGCGACGCATTGCCGAATCGCAAAAAGTGCTCTGGTCCTAAAGGGGGAAATCCTTCCAGTCCTTAGGTGGTTAAAAAATATCCCTTTCCCTTTCCCTCTACCCCCCCCCCCCCCCTCCCCCATCTATTTCCAGCTGCCGACTGTATGCGTTATAACATTTATATCGCTTGCCGCAGTCTACGGCATCGTGCTTTACTACTTTTATGCTCATGTCTTTTATACCTTTTAAAAACTTTAATAAAAATATATGGAAAAAAAAAAAAAGGAGAGACCTGGGCACCTGCTGAGTAGGAGGACCAGCTGTACTGTCTTAATGCAGACACCAATCTTCTGCCTCCCCCTGCAGCGCTGCCAGCTTCTCCTCCTCTCCATCCCTCTGGCTGCACTGCAGCGGGATTGGATCTTGTACATGCACCCCTTCCATCTGCTGTTCAGTTCCCCCTGTGTGCCCCTTTCCCCTGCAGCATTTCCAACTTTCCTCCTCTCCTCTCCCACTGGCAGCTTTTGCTGGCACACAGGGATATATTTCAGGATAAAGAGGGGGGGGGCAGTATATATATAATTTACTGGCCCCTTTCTTTCCTGAATGAACACAGTGAGCAATCAGTACCAATCACTCATGTCCATTCATCCCTGAGGCACTGTAAACTGTGTTCACTATGCTTCAGTTTGTGAATGAGCAGGAAGCCTCAGAGCGGTACACATATAATTTATTGGCCCCTTCCTTTCCTGAATGAATACAGTAAGTGATCGGTACCAATTTTTTCTGTGTCCATTCATCACGGAAGCATAGTGAACTGTGTTTACTATGCTACAGTTTTTGTATGAGTAAGAAGCTTCAGAGTGCTTCCAATTCATCCATCTTTGCAACTGAGGCTGCAAAGAAAGGGACTGATACATCTATGTCCTCAGTCACTTACAACTGTTAAGTAGGCTGTATGGGGCCCCGTGATTTCTAACAGCAGCCCTGTGGGAACCATGTATGGGCAGGCTGAATCTACCCAAGTTAATTGATCAATCAACTTGGGTCAACTAGCCTGACAGATCTTACAGGCGATTATTGCTAGCGGCTGTTACAGCCGCTAGCAGTAATCACTGTGTTCTCCTAGTGGGGGCGGCCTCCCCCCGCCGCGTTGGAAGAACACAATGGCTCTGCTGGAGGGTTTCCTCCACCAACGCTGTCTGTCTTGATGGGGAAATCAAGCACCTTTCTTTCCTGCACCCCGTGGTTTAGGAAAGAAATTTGATCTGTGTATGGCCAGCCTTAAAGATGCTCCTGGTACTGTATATCAGGGGGTCTACTCTGTACCTGTGGCTGTCCTGGCTGGCAGAAGCCCCCCACGGTGTCTCCTCTCTCCCGTTAGGTCTCTTTCCATGGGTAGAGGACTTGTTTCAGTTATTTCATTATGATCTTACTGATTCCCTCATACATTTACTATTTTTTACAGCACCATGTGGGTCATTGACAATGGGGGTTTGCCGAGGGACACATTACTGGTCTTTCCTCCTTTTACCATTCCCACCATGCCCACCTCCCACCCGATGTCCGGTTGTGTGCCGCTATCTCCACCCCTTCAGCTCCCGGTGGAGACCCTGCCCGCTACCCCCTTGGGAATCGTTCCTTGGGGTCAATTCACAAATGTAAGTATGGGGCAGCCACAGGGTGGCCCCCTGCTGAATCTCGCACCATTACCACACTATGTTACATCTAACTGGTACTTTATTTATAGATACGTCACATCTACTCCTGAGGAAGCGAGTTGTGCTCTCGAAACGCGTCGAGAATACAGATACATACGTATATTTAGCATACTATATTCTTGACTATTGACAAATATGACTGTTAGAAATTGTGTACCAGGCTGTTGTCTATGACCATTATATGTATGCCTATGCATTGTTTGTTATGATGTTCGCAATTGCCAATAAAATTAGGTAATTTTACACTTTTTTCGGTGTGTTGACCTTATGCATCCCTCATGCAAAGTCCCATGGGGTACTGAATTGTTGTATATTTGCATAATACAGGGATGGAGGTATGCATGAGTAGAGGTTACACCAGACCACCCCTCCTTGCTGTTTCAGTTATTGGACTAGTTTAGGTTACATTTGGTTATATGAAGCTTGAGTTGTGGTGGCTACATTTCCATTTGGTTATTTTTACGTTGGGTTTTCTTTTTTAATGCTTACCTGTTCATTTTGAAAGTTCCTCCTAAGCCAGCCATGGAACGTTAAAATCTTAGCCAGTTCAGCAGGAACCAGCCGAGATTGGAACCATGTATGGGCAGGCTGAATCTACCCAAGTTAATTGATCGATCACCTTGAGTATAACTAGCCTGACAGATCTTACATGCGATTATTGCTAGCGGCTGTTACAGTGATTGTAGGAAAGACATTTGCTCTGTCTATGGCCAGCCCTAGAGACGCTCCTTGTACTCTATATCAGGGGTCTTCTCTGTACCTGTGGTTGTCCTGGCTGGCAGTTTCCAGGTTGGGAGAAGCCCCCCACAGTGTCTCCTCTCTCCCGTTAGGTCTTTTTCCATGGGTAGAGGACTTGTTTCAGTTATTGGACTCGTTTAGGTTACATTTGGTTATATGAAGCTCGAGTTGTGGTGGCTACGTTTCCATTTGGTTATTTTTACGTTGGTTTTTCTTTTTTAATGCTTTCCTGTTAATTTTGAATGTTGCTCCTAAGCCCGCCATAGAAGGTTAAAATCTCAGCCAGTTCAGCATTGGAACCATGGTTATTTGTTACGTTGTTTTTTTTTTTTTAATATAAAATGGTAAATTGAATTAGTAAAAATAAAATATTTTATGGGTTACCAAACCAATAATAATGGCCTCTACACTTTATTGTTTCTAAATAGCATTCTGTTGACCTTGGAGGCACCTGACCTCCACCCAACATGTAACACAATGGCTTCTTGTTCTAAGTCAATACTTAGTCCTATTTACACTTTTTGCAAAAGTATTATTTAAAGTCAAGCTTCTGCGAAGTTCCGGATTCACAAATCATTCTTTGAAAGATATAAAATTTATAACTTGCATACGTGGCATGTCATGAAGGTCAAGTGTTTGTTGCATGGGCTGAAAACTAGGTGCCAATGTCTTCTCAGTGAGAATGCATTAAAGCGGTAATAAACACAAAACCAATAATGTAATATAATTGCAGTTTACCATTCATTCAATGTGGTGACTGCATTCGTTTCCTTCTTTTATTTTTTTTTCCCCTCTGTTTTCACCTGGTGATCTGGCCAATAATGCACCTCCTGTATTAAAGTGCCCACACTCTGCATGAAGGAGCACAAGGGGCACCTTTGGACAGCAGCAATGTTAATCTGGGGGGAGGGGAGTTTTAGATGTACTAGCAGTGGATCACCATAGTATTTCAACTTTAAAGAGGAAGTAAACCCTGATGGGTTTTACTTCCTCTTTATTACCCTGCAATGTAAAAGCATAATGGGCTAGTATGCATCTCATTATGTGGCATTTACCTGCATTGGAAGCCCACGATGTCCCCGCTCCCGGTGGCGTCCATCTTCTGGCCCTCTTCCTTCCGTGGCTTCGGACTCCGGCTTTGTGGCTGGCCGGAGTTTTATGACGTCACTACCACGCATGGACCTGGGAGCCACCAATCGTGACACGATCTCATTGAAGAAACGACACGGAGGCAGCGTGGCAATGGTGCCAATAGCGGCCATTTAAGCAGACAACACCAGGATGCAAGTGCTGTCCATTCTACAGCATTCATCTGTTCCTGAAGCGACCTGTTACTCTGACTATCTGTTCCTGTGACCCCGACCTACCTTGACCCTGCTGTTGATCTCCGCCTGCACTGACCTCGGCTTCCACGACCACTCTTCTGCCTGCTCCCTTATACTTTGCTGCCCGCCTGTTAACAAACTCTGCCTGTGCCCGACTATTCTCCTGCCTGATCCTTCTGTACTGCTCTGCCAACCTGTTACCGACCCGGCCTGCATCACTACGCTTCTGCTTGCACGAGCTTCTCATGGACCTGCACATCACCACCAGTGACCCAGTCCGACCCTCTTGCCTCCCTGCACTCCCGAGCCCCTGTTTACTCTATCAGGGGTTCCCAAATCAGGGTCGTAAGAGAGGTTGCCCACTGCATAAGTCAGACTCCACCACCAGGTACGTGACATGGCCACTCCTGGGAAGCTTCACCACTGTTCCAAGTCTTCTCCATTTATGGATAATGGCTCTTGCCGTCATTTGCCGGAGTCCCATAGCCTTAGAAATGGCTTTGTAAACCCTTTCCAGACCGATACATGTCAACTACTTTGTTTCTCATCCGTTCTTGAATTTCTTTAGATCGTGGCATGATGTGTTGCTCTTTGAGACCTTTTAGCGTGCTTCACTTTGTTAGGGACAAATTCTATTTGAGTGATTTCTTGATTCTTGGGGATAATGAATCTATTATATAGCAAATGTGAGACAAGCCTTTGTGTTCTTTTTGATCAGCAGTGACTTTGGCCTTGGAACTCTCCTATGAAGGCCATTTTTGACCAGTCTCTCTTATTGTTGAACCATGAACACTGACCTTACCTGAGGCAAGTGAGGTCTGCAGATCTTTAGATGTTGCTCTCGCTTCTTTTATGACCTCCTGGATGAGTCGTCATCGTGCTCTTGGAGCAATTTTTGGTGAGCCGGCCACTCCTGGGAAGGTTCACCACTGCTCCAAGTCTTCTCCATTTGTGGACAGTGGCTCTCGCCGTGGTTCACTGGAGTCCCATAGCCTTAGAAATGGCTTTGTAACCATTTCCAGACTGATACATGTCAACTACTTTGTTTCTCATCCGTTCTTGAATTTCTATAGATCGTGGCAGATGTGCTGCTCTTTGAGACCTTTTAGGGTGCTTCACTTTGTTAAAGACAACTTCTATTTGAGTGATTTTTTAATTCTACTGCTCTGGCAGTAATCAGGCCTGGATGTGGCAAGTGAAATTTAACTCAGCTTTCCAAAAAATATGGTTAATCGCAGTTCATTCATGATTTAGCAAGGGGCGGGGGGGCAATTACTTTTTCACATAGGGTCAGGCAGGTTTGAACAGCTTTTTTCCCTTAATAAATTAAATCATCATTTAAAAACTGCATTTTGTATTTACTCGGGTTATCTTTGTGTAATATTAAAATTTGCTTTGATGATCTGAATCATTTAAGAGTGACAAACATGCAAAAAAATAAAAAATCAGGAAGGGGCAAATACTTTTTCGCAACGCTGTATATAGAGAGAGAGTGACGGGGATTTGTAAATAAAGAAATGTAATTGCTGATGAGGTGGCACGACTGAACAATGGGAGGTGTATTATATTCCTGATATATATAAAGGCAACCTGCAGAACATCCAACATCAGCAGTGACAACATAGAGAAGTTCCCCCGAGTCTCTGCACAGGTGAGTTTATCTTGTTTCTTCTTCCATGGCATCCCAGGGTACGCAAGCAATGCTATTTTTTTAAGGGACAGTGCTGCTTACAGAGAATGGCAGCTCCAATTAAACAAATAATACATTTTATTAAGCAAGAAAGAAACAGAGGGACATGGGTGTCCACAGGTAGGGGCAAGTGCCCCCCCTGGAATTAGGGATCAGATCGGGGGTTCCCCACTGTCCTTATCCTAGTGCCGGGGCCGGCCCTGCTCGCACCTGTACACGGTTTAGCAGGGCCGGTGACAGCTGGTGCGAGGAGCAGGACAGCGAAGGCCTCAAGGGGTGGGCAGGATGACATCACCCGGTCTACATAGTGTGAGGGAGCGGCCCAGGAGATGGAAAGGAAAGCAGCAAGACCCCAGGAACAGCAGGCACAGCGTCCCTGGCGCCTCCCAGAGTTTGGAACCCCTGGACACCTTATACCTCCTCACCGCACCCAGGGCCAGTGGGCAGACTAATCAGGGGCTTAGAGAAAAAGGACAGGCAGGAAATGCAAGCAGCCCGGGACCTCTCCATGTCACATCATAGATCCGTTGGAAGGAACAGAGCACCTCCTGTGCTCACCCAGAATGAAGAAAGGTCTTGCCAGCTGCTGCCCATCATGGACATCCTACTGGCATGCAAGGTACCATACTGAGCATTAAACACACCACTGGGACATAGGGGAACTAGAGGGACTGCAGACAGTGCCAGGGGTCTCTCTCTCTCTGACTCCCCCTCTCTCTCTCACCCCTCTCTGTCACCCCCTCTGTCTTTCTGTCCCCCCGTCTCTCTCTGTTACCCCCCCATATTTATGCAGTCTCTTACAGTCTCTTGTGCCATGTCCGTGGTCTGGGACCGTCTCCTGTACTATCTCCTTCTCTGACCATCTCCTGTACCATGTCCATAATAAAAAAAGTAGGCGGGTAATGTTTATCAACAACATTGCTCACCCGCCCAAAATAGAAAGATAAAAAGAAACATTGTTTCTTTATGTATCTTTCTGTTTGTTCATCTACAGATCAAAGGGATGAACTTCAATCTGCAGATGAAGTCAGTTTAACCGCTTAAAGAGGAAGTAAACCCTGATGGGTTTTACTCCCTCTTTAGTTCCCTGCAAAGTAAAAGCATAATGGGCTAGTATGCATCGCATAACGGCATTGCATAACAGCGGCGTTGGTGCAAGCATATACAGTGAATATCTCCTAAACTGTGCAAGTTTAGGAGATATTCACGGTACCTACAGGTGAGCCTATTTATAAGCTTACCTGTAAGTTAAAGTGGTTGTAAAATGTTTACAACCACTTCCCGCCCGCGTCATGTTATATGACGTCGCAGATTTTGAGTGGAGATATCTGAATGGTGCCAGTAGCTGTTCAGATATCATTTTTTTTCCGCCGGCGATTCCCTCCACCGTAAGAATGATCATAGCGGCAGTTCAGCCGCTTGATCGTTCTTACAGGCAGCGGGGGGGGGGGGGGGGGGGA
>BLSH010159353.1:295450-308242 GCA_018402905.1 Glandirana rugosa
GGGGGGGCGTAACATCATCTTTCACATTATGGGCTAACTTTACTGTTTTCTCATTTTTAATACATGAAACAGTTTTTTTTCCAAAAAAAAACGCGTTCGAAAAATTACTGAAGAAATACCGTGCAAAATAAAACGTTGCAACAATCACCATTTTATGCCCTAGGGTATTTGCTAAAAAAAACATATATAATGTTTGGGGGTTCTGAGTAATTTTGTAGCAAAAAAATGATGATTTTTACATGTAGGAGCGAAGTGTCAGCATTGGCCCGGGAAGCAAATGGTTAAGGACCCAGCCTTTTTTAACATTTGTTGTTTACAAGTAAAAATTTTTGCTAGAAAATTACTTAGAACCCCCAAACATTATCTATGTTTTTTTGTTTTTTTTTTTAGCGGAGACCCTAGAGAATAAAATTGCAGTTGTTATAATTTTTATATCATGCAATTTTTGGGAAAAAAAATAAATTTTGATAATAATAATATATACCCCAATATATTGTATAATATGAAAGATGATGTCACGCCAAGTAAATAGATACTGAACATGTCGCGCTTTAAAATTGTGCGCACTCATGGAATGGCGCCAAACGACGGTACTTAAAAATCTCCATGGGCGACGCTTTAAAAATGTTTACATTTTTATAATTTAAAAAATTTCTACAGGTTACCAGTTTACAGAGGAGGTCGAGCGTAAGAACTATTGCTCTCACTCAGACGCTTGTGGCGATACCTCACGTGTGTGATGCAGACACGGTTTACATATGTGGGCGTCACCTAAATATGCGTTTACGCGGGGGGCGGAGGCACTTAAAAAAGGTTTTTTTATTTATTTTTTTTATTTTTACACTGTCCCTTTAAAAATATATATTTTTTGATCACTTGTATTGCTGTCACAAGGAATGTAAACATCCCTTGTGATAACAATACAGCATGCCAGATCCTCTCTATGGAGAGATCTGGGGTCTAACAGACCCCAGATCTTTCCTTCACCCTTAAGAGCAAAAGATAAAAAAAAAAAAAAAGTAATCTTTTGCTTTAAGGAAAAAAAAAAAAAAAACATGCTTACACCACATGAGAACCGGAAATGGTGAAGTGATGTCATAGTTACATAGTTAGTGAGGTTGAAAAAAGACACAAGTCCATGACGTCGCTCTGGTCCTCCAAGGGCATCTTGCCATTGTCTATGGGGGGACACTGCAGACGCCGCATGGATCCCGGGCTCAGCGGTCGGCAATGTAAGCCCGGGAAGCGGTGGGGGAGGGAGGGGGGCACCTCTCCTGTCGCTTCTAAAAGTGATCCCGTGGTAAATCCGCCATTAGGATCACTTTTATATGAAAGCCGACTGCCCGAGGGAAAGTAAAATAACCAGGGTCATGGCATCTAGCTTCAGCCTTAGTCCCAGTATTTAACGTCAAAATAATGCCGTAAATTCGGTTGACAAGCAACCTGTCATTTTTTTTTTTTTTGTTTTTTATTAAATGTTAAACCCCTTATTAAACCTTATTAATTAAGATAATCAGCCTTAATTAACTCCTTATTCTCCTACTCCATGTAATTATTACTTTCCAGCTATTTTATAAACTATTAATAATTAAACTTTTTTTTTTTTTTGTTTTCTTTACTCGTTAATATTTTTGCACCTTAAATATATATTTTATGCATTTCACAGTGAAAAAAAGTGCAAAATGAAAAAAAAAATGCATTTATTACATTTGTAAATAACTTTTCAATGCTTTGTAGCACTGCTGACGGCTGAAGTGTAAACAAAACAGGGAGGTATCTGTAGTTGGCATCGGCGAGAATTAAAGAAAAAGTATCGGTACTTGTAAAAAAAAATGCTATCAGCTCATCCCTAGTGTACAGTATATAGATATAACCAAGATTTATTTATTCATTTTGTTTCTATTTTCTAGATCTTAGTTGCCATGAAGTTTCACGTGAATATGCTGCTTCTGTTCTTGTTCTTCTTCACACTAGGTACATTTATTTTATACTTTTGTTTATATAATATATATATATTAAAATATACAGTGCCTTCAAAAGTATTCATACCCCTTTAAATCCCCCACATTTTCTCATGTTACAATCAAAATTGGGATTTTATGTGATAGACGACACAAAGTGGCTCATAATTGTGAAGTGGAAGGAAAATGATAAATGATACAAATAAATCTGTGAAAAGTGTGGGGGGCATTTGTATGGCGCCCCCCGGAGTCAATACTTTGTAGAACCGCCTTTCCCTGCAATTACAGCTGGCAGTCTTTTTGGGGAAGTCTCTGCCAGCTTTGCCCATCTAGAGAGAGATTTCTGCCCATTCATCTTTGCAGAATCCCCCAAGCTCTGTCAGATTGGATGGAGAGCGTCTGTGATCAGCAATTTTCAAGTCTTGCCACAGATTCTCAATGGGATTTAGGTCTGGACTGTGACTGAGCCATTCTAATACATGAATATGCTTTGATCTAAACCATTCCATTGTAGCTCTGGCTGAATGTTTAGGGTCTTTGTCCTGCTGGAAGGTGAAACCTCCGCCCCGGTCTCAAGTTTTTTCCAGACTCTAACAGGTTTTCTTCTAAGATTGCCCTGTATTTGGCTCCATCCATCTTCCCATCAACTCTGACCAGCTTCCCTGTCCCTGCTGAAGAAAAGCATCCCCACAACATGAATCTGCCTCCACCATGTTTCACAGTGGGGATGTTGTGTTCAGGGTGATGGGCAGTGTTAGTTTTCTGCCACACATAGCGTTTTGCTTTTTGGCCAAAAAGTTGAATTTTGGTCTCATCTGACCAGAGCCCCCTCTTCCACACGTTTGCTGTGTCCCCCCATGGCTTCTCACAAAATGGAATTCTTATGGCTTTCTTTCACCAATGGCTTTCTTCTTGCTACTCTTCCATAAAGGGCAGATTTGTGGAGGGCACGACTAATAGTTGTCCTGTGGACAGATTCTCCCACCTGAGCTGTGGATCTCTGCAGCTCCTCCAGATTTACCATGGACCTCTTGGCTGCTTCTCTGATGAATGCTCTCCTTGCCTGGCTGGTCAGTTTAGGTGGACGGCCATGTCTTGGTAGGTTTGCAGTTGTGCCCATACTCTTTCCATTTTCCGATGATGGATTGAACAGAGCTCCGTGAGATGTTTAAAGCTTGGGGGATTTTCTTATAACCTAACCCTGCTTTATTCTTCTCCACAACTTTATCCCTGACCTGTCTGCTGTGTTCCTTGGCCTTCGTGATGCTGCTTGTTCACTAAGGTTCTCTAACAAACCTCTAAGGGCTTCACAGAACAGCTGTATTTATACTGAGATTACATTACACACAGGTGGACTCTATGTACTAATTTGGTGACTACTGAAGGCAATTGGTTCCTCTAGATTTTAGTTAGGGGTATCAGAGTAAAGGGGGCTGAATACAAATGCCCCCCACATTTTTCAGAGATTTATTTGTATCATTTTCCTTCCACTTCACAATTATGAGCCACTTTGTGTCGGTCTCTCACATAAAATCCCAATAAAATACATTTATGTTTTTGGGTGTAACTTGACAAAATGTGGGGAATTTCAAGGGGTATGAATACTTTTTCAAGGCACTGTATTATCATTAAGGCTGAACATCTAAATATAAAGTTAAAATATAAACACATTTTACGAGAGCCTTAAAGGTCGTATGATGTTGTCTTCTTCTATTGCATGTGTGAAAAACCTAAATATATATAAAAATACATACATTGTTTTACCATCCAGAGGGTTTGTTATTTCTTTCTGTTCCTATTACCACTGCCATATAGTACAGCCAGGCCGGTGAGTTGACTTTACTCTGTTGCAGTACAGTGTGGCCTGACTCTGATAACTAACTGATAATATCTATTACTAACTAATAAATTATAGGTATTGGAATTTCCTTCCAAATTTGGCTGTTAGTAAACGAATACAAATTTATCCGAAATTAGGAATTATCCGAAATAACAAATGCCGTATCTAAACGAATGGAATGTAACAAATTAATAATAATAAATAAAAAAAATAATAAATAATAGAAAAAACATTTTATTATTAATTTGTTCCATTCCATTTGTTTAGATACGACATTCGTTATTTTGGATAATTTGTAACTTTGCATAAGTTTGTATTCGTTACGTTCACTAACAGCCAAATTTGAAAGGAAATTCCAATACCTAAAATTTAATAGATAGTTATTATTCGTTAGTTAGTTATTATTTAAATTTTTTCTGAATTTCTTTCTTATTTTTGAATTTCCGAATTTCAGAATTTGCAGATTTTCAAATTTACTAATTTTTGAATTTCAGAATTTTCAAATTAAAGGATTTTCTCATTTCCGAATTTCAGGACTTTCAAATTTCCGAATTTTCGAAATTCCAAATTTTCAAATTTCCGAATTATCGAATTTCTGAATGTTTGAACTTCTGAATTTCCGAATTATCGAATCTCTGAGTTTCCGAATTATCGAGTTTCCGAATTTCCAAATTTCGAATTTACGAAAAAAAAAACAAAAAAAAAAACGACATTTAAGCCAACTTTACTTTACACCTTTGCAATGCATCAACACACAATTGCACTCCTTGCACACCCAACACACTAAAGCAAGGGGTTTGGGTTGCAGGTCATTGCATGGTAACATGGGATTCTTTCCTATTACATAATTGGATTCAATGGTGTTTATTTATTTATATATCTTCAGTTTTAATGTAATAATATAAAATACAAAATAATAGTTTTGTGCATCCTGGGAAACAGTTTAGCTGTACAGCTCCCATCTGTTACTCAAATAGCAGTCAGGGTGCAGAGGGAATTTTACAATGATCCAGGGCTGGGACAAGGGGTGGGCAGGAGGGACTGCTGCCCTGGGCACTGCAATGGTTTACAGTAGGGATGGAGGCGCCTTTTTTCTGTTACAAGGCAGACAGGAGTAGCGGCAGTAGCAGTCGTATCCCCTAAGCTTGCACATCATGAACAGGGAGGGAGGGGGCACAGTTTGGCATCTTTGCCCTGGGCACTGGGTGCCCTTGTCCCGGCACTGCAATGATGTAAAGAAGTGTATGGGAGTGATACAGATACTTTATGCTCAGTGCTAATTGGGAACCTTTTTAAGTGGCTACATAATATATAGCAGCCTTTCTCAACCTTTTCAACACTGAGGAACCCTTGAAATAATTCTCCGGTCTCGGGGAACCCCGGCTAAAAATTACAAATCTACAGCTCAGGATACATTAGTGTGATGGTCAATGGGAAGAATGCTCCTTACACTTGTGGTCATTGGGAAGAATTACCCCTTACAGATAGCTAAAAAGATCAATGATGTCATTGGGAATTTATCTGAGAGGTAGAAATTGACCATTGCTCAAGGAACCCCTAGCAACCTCTGGAGGAACCCTAGGGCTCCACGGAACCCTGGTTGAGAAACCCTGATCTATAGAATGAGTGTAACATTTCGCTGAGGGTCATTTTTTAGCTTTCACTTTGATTGTTTTGTTTTTTTCCTGCGCACACTCATATTTTACACTCATATCCACGTTTTAAGATCCCCCACAGACAGGGAAATAGACATCAATGTATACCTGAGATGTGTAATCAACTCTGTTTTTGTTCCAGAAGAATCTGAAGGCATGATGCCTTACCCGCAGCCACCGTGTAAGTAAAAAGTGAAAGATTAATTTGATTATATCTTGCCACCGAAACCCAAAAAACAATCACTCCTCGCCTGAGTGACAGGTCCATCAAATACATTTATTTTACAGCAAGGCCAATTCTTGCCGTCATGAAGAGCACCTCCATAGGGTTATGTTGTAAAGGCGCCACCGTCACCCAAAGCCCAATTTTTCCGCACCCGTTACTTCTATCCCGAGTCAAAATAACACCAAAATGTATCCAAAAAATCTCTAATCTTGTTCCCAGTGCGCTACATTGTGGCCCCATCATACACACTGGGCTCCCCAAACCATTGCTTACAAATAAAGACAGCTTGCAGGGAAAATGTCAGTTTTTTGGCTTTATAACTGCAATTATTGCTGCAGCAGATTCTATACACAATTGTCAGGAAAAGTCTCATCCAGTTGGTGGAACTGTGGCTCAGGGATCCATGGGCTACAGTTCCAGTATCCGCCAGCGGTTGTCAGTAAAGGGCTCACCTGTTGGTGGCACTGTGGCTCCTGGATCCATGGGCTGCAGTTCCATTGTCCACCAGCGGTGGTCAGTAAACGTCTCACCTGTTGGTGGCACTGTGGCTCAGGGATCCGTAGGCTGCAGTTCCATTGTCCACCAGCGGTTGTCAGTAAAGGTCTCACCTGTTGGTGGCACTGTGGCTCAGGGATCCATGGGCTGCAGTTCCAGTATCCACCAGCGGGTGTCAGTAAAGGTCTCACCTGTTGGTGGCACTGTGGCTCAGGGATCCATGGGCTGCAGTTCCATTGTCCACCAGCGGTTGTCACTAAAGGTCTCACCTCTTGGTGGCACTGTGGCTCAGGGATCCATGGGCTGCAGTTCCAGCATCTGCCAGCTGGTTGTCAGTAAAGGTCTCACCTGTTGGTGGCACTGTGGCTCCTGGATCCATGGGCTGCAGTTCCAGTATCCACCAGCGGGTGTCAGTAAAGGTCTCACCTGTTGGTGGCACTGTGGCTCAGGGATCCATAGGCTTCAGTTCCATTGTCCACCAGCGGTTGTCAGTAAAGGGCTCACCTGTTGGTGGCACTTGGCTCAGGGATCCATGGGCTGCAGTTCCAGTATCCACCAGCGGGTGTCAGTAAAGGTCTCACCTGTTGGTGGCACTGTGGCTCAGGGATCCATGGACTGCAGTTCCATTGTCCACCTGCGGTTGTCACTAAAGGTCTCACCTGTTGGTGGCACTGTGGCTCAGGGATCCATGGGCTGCAGTTCCAGCATCCACCAGCGGTTGTCAGTAAAGGTCTCACCTGTTGGTGGCACTGTGGCTCCTGGATCCATGGGCTGCAGTTCCAGTATCCGCCAGTGGGTGTCAGTAAAGGTCTCACCTGTTGGTGGCACTGTGGCTCCTGGATCCATGGGCTCCAGTTCCAGTATCCGCCAGCGGGTGTCAGTAAAGGTCTCACCTGTTGGCGGCACTATGGCTCAGGGATTCATGGGCTGCAGTTCCATTGTCCACCAGCGGGTGTCTCCCAGCAACCAGAAGCTCATGAGTCATCACCTGATGCTCGTTGCAGGAAGGATATTAATCCGAAGTTACAAATTATCCAAAATAACGAACGCCACATCTAAACGAATGGAATGTAATGAATTTATTATAATAACTAATAATAAATATTATAAAAATGTTTAAATATTATTATTTACTATTATTGATTTGTCACGTTCCATTCGTTTAGATGCGGCATTCGTTATTTCGGATAATTTGTAACTTTGGATAAATTCGTATTTGTGACTTTCGCTAACAGCCAAATTTGAAAGGAAATTCCAATGCCATTAATTTAATAGTTAATAATAGTAATTATTAGTTAGTTATTAGTTCTGATTTTCAAATTTTTCGTTTTTTGTTCTTATTTTCGGATTTTCGTCCTTTTGAATTATCAGATTTTTATTCTTCTTTTCGGATTTTCAATATTTCAACAGCCAAATTTGAAAGGAAATTCCAATACCTATAATGAAATGCTTAGTAATAGCTATTATTATTTAGTTATTGTTTTGGATTTTTGAATTTTTGGGTTTTCATTCTTATTTTCGGATTTTCTTTCTTTTGAATGTTCGGATTTTCATTCTTCTTTTCGGATTTTCAAATTTTCAACAGCCATATTTGAAAGGAAATTCCAATTCCTATAATTTAATAGTCAGTTATCATTAGTTGGTTAGCTATTATTTCGGATTTTTGTTCTTTAGAATTTTCGGATTTTCTTTCTTATTTTTAGATTTTTGCATTTTTGGATTTTCGAATTCTGGATTTCAAAATTTTCGGATTTTAGCCAAATAGCGAATACCGCATCTAAATGAACGAAATGTAACAAATTTGAATTTTACGAATTTATTCGAACTAACAAATTTCGATCATAACGCATGATCCGAAAAACGAAAAAAAGAAAAACAAATGAAGTGAAAACGACTAAATTTTTCTGCAGTGCACATGTGTAGTAGGAATCACAGATCTCTGTCTTCCTCTGTAACAGAACGATGGGTCTGCCTTGTTTATGACCCCCGGATCCGTTGATTGGCTCCTACTCTGTCCAATCACAGCGGGAGCGGGCCGCCGGCGGCCATCGCGGCTGCTGGATCCGTTGATTGGCTCCTACTCTTTCCAATCACAGCGGGAGCGGGCCGCCGGCGGCCATCGCGGCTGCCGGATCCGTTGATTGTCTCCTACTCTGTCCAATCACAGCGGGAGCGGGCCGCCGGCGGCCATCGCGGCTGCCGGATCCGCTGATTGGCTCCTACTCTGTCCAATCACAGTGGGAGCGCCCCAGACGAGGAAGCGCAAACAACGTACGGGTTCGCTGTTTCGCACATCCGGGCCGCCCTGCTGCAAATAAATGGTTACACCGATGTTTTAATAATTTTTTTTTATTATTATATTTCCTGAGTATTTGTTCTTTATTTTACCGATAAAGTCCTTATCTTTTTTCCATTTTTTTGTTAGTACAAAATCATGCTAATAAAGTTTCATTTTCTCTTGGCAGCGCCTCCGTGTAAAATGAAATACAGCGTTAAAAGGGTGGGCGGAGTCTGCCCGGAATACTGCCTCGGAGAACTGGACCCTCGGGGGGCGTGTCCTAAAATATTAAAGGAAGCCTGTTATTGCGCTCCCGGGTTTATATTTTATTCTAACAAATATGAAAAATGCATTTCAGTGAAGGAATGCGAGAGACTCAAACATTGTAAATGACTTGAATAAAAAAAAAGTCAGTTTCCTGTAATAAAGAACGCACTACACTGAAACCTGCAGTCTCTGAATTTCTTTGCGGCGAATTAAAAAAAAAATGGTTAAAGTCGTATTGCAGTACCTGAATGTGACCTGGTGTCTCCCCCCTCACAGAGCAGAGCTCAGACCGGGAGAGGGAGGAGCAACACAAGCAGCCAATCAGTAGTGCTGACTTATTGATAGGAGGGGAGAGCAGAGTGACGGAAAAGAGGAGCTCATTATTCCGCTGCTCCTCCTTTCATTGTCCAATCACAGGCTTGAGGGAGGGACAATGTGTAGGCATGCAGGACGAAAAAAAATGTTATATTATTATATTCTTTCTATTCCGTTCTATACTTTTCTATTGTTTGTTCTATTCTGTTCTATTATTTTCTATTCAATTCAAATTCAAATGTATTCTTTTCGATATTCGAATTTTGGAAGATGAATAAATATATAAAAAGCTGTTGTGCCTCCCTACATCGTGGTAATAGGTAGTGCAGTGTCCACAACAGATTTCCTAATTTTGGAAGATGGTTATTTTCTTTCTATTCCATTCTATTCTATTGTTTTTCTCTATTCTTTTGTTTTGTTTTCTATTCTATTATTTTCCTTTTTATTCTTTTCTCTTCTATTCTAATGTATTCTATTTGAAATTTAAATTTTGGGAAATGGTTATATTCTTTCTATTCTATACTATTTTTTCTATTGTTTGTTCTATTCTATTCTTTTATATTCTATTATTTTATTTGCTATTCTATTCTTTTCTATTCAATTCAAATTCATTCTATTCGAAATTCAAATTTTGGAAAATGAATAAATATATAAAAAGCTGTTGCGCCTCCCTACATCGTGGTAATAGGTAGTGCAGTGTACACAGCATACTTCAAAATTTTGGAAGATGATTGTATTCTTTCTGTTCCATTCTATTCTATTTTCTTTTTCTTTTTATTCTTTTCTATTCAATTCAAATTCATTCTATTCGAAATTCGAATTTTGGAAAATGAATAAATATATAAAAAGCTGTTGCGCCTCCCTACATCGTGGTAATAGGTTGCGCAGTGTACACAACATACTTCACAATTTTGGAAGATGATTATATTCTTTCTGTTCCATTCTATTCTATTCTATTTTTTTTTTCTATTCTATTGTTAAATTTTCTATTCTATTCTTTTCCTTTCTATTCTATTCAAATCTATACTTCCCTTGTGCTTCCCTACATCGTGGTAATAGGTAGCGCAGGGTACACAACATACTTCACAATTTTGGAAGATGGATATATTCTTTCTATTCCATTCTATTTTATTGTTTTACTTTCTATTCTATCCTTTTCATATTTGAATGTATTCTGTTTGAAATTCTAATTTCAGAAAATGCTTATATTATTATATTCATTCTATTCTATTATTTTCTATTGTTTATTCTATTCTATTCTTTTCTATTCTATTATTTTATTTACTAGTCTATTCTGTTCTTTTTTATTCAATTCAAATTCAAATTTATTCTATTCAAAATTCGAATTTTGGAAGATGAATAAATATATTTAAAAAAACGGTTGTGCCTCCCTACATCGTGGTAATAGGTAGTGCAGTGTACACAACATATTTGCCAATTTTGGAAGATGGTTATATTCTTTCTATTCCATTATATTCTATTTTCCTTTTCTTTTTATTCTTTTCTATTCTATTCTAATTTATTCTATTCGAAATTAAAATTTCGGGAAATGGTTATATTATTATATTCTTTCTATTCTATTCTATTTTTTCTATTGTTTATTCTATTCTATTCTTTTATATTCTATTATTTTATTTGCTATTCCATTCAATTCAAATTCATTCTATTAGAAATTCGAATTTTGGAAGATGAATAAATATATAAAAAAACTGTTGCACCTCCCTGCATCATGGTAATAGGTAGCACACTGTACACAACATACTTCACAATTTCGGAAGATGGTTATATTCTTTCTATTCCATTCTAGTCTATTTTTTATTTTCTATTCTATTCTTTTCCATTCTATTCAAATGTATTCTATTCCAAATTCAAATTTCAGAAAATGGTTATATGATTATATTCTTTCTATTCTATTCTTTACTACTGTTTGTTCTATTCTATTCTTTTCTAGTCTATTATTTTATTCCTATCCAATTCGAATTAGAATTTATTTTATGCGAAAATTTGAATTTCAGAAGATGGTTATATTCTTTCTATTTTATTCTATTCTATTTTTTATTCTATTGTGTTCTTTTATTTTCTATTCTATTTTGTTCTGTTTTACTCTATTCTTTTATATTCTATTCTATCCTTATTTTTATATTCTTTTGTTTTCTATTCTGTTCTGCTTTACTGTATTTCATTATTTTATTTTCTATTATTTTCTATTATATTTTTTCTATTCTATACCTTTATTTTCTATGCAATTTTTTTTTTCTCTTGAGAAAATCAAATTTGTTTAGAAAACGATTCGAATTTGATTCAACAACTATTCAAATTTTGTCCGAAATTTTGATTTGCTATTTTGGATTGGTTTAAATTAGTTTCTATTGTAGTAAATAGGAGGTCAGGTAATGTGGTGACTCAGAGCATGTCGGCACCTCATCTTGTGTATATTATATTCATAGTAAATGGGGGGAAAAAGGAGGGGAAGGGAAGAAAGGGTTCTGGGAAATGGCAAATGGGATTATGACGGTGCCTCTGATTCAATTCACAACCAATAGTTAAATAAAATCATCTTTTAAATGTTTGCAAATTAAAAATCGGTATATAAAGAGCATAAGTATAATACTAATCCTAAACAGTTACAATCCATATCTAAAATGTTTAGGCATGAAGTACAGAATTCAATTATGGCAACATGGGCGTTTGCAGGTAGGGGCAAGGGGGGGCAATTGCCCCCCCCCTGGAATCAGGGATCAGATCAGGGGTTCCCCACTAAGTCCTTATCCTCTTGAGCCATGTATGCAGTTTCTGACAGTCTCTTGGGCCATGCATGCAGTCTCTGACCATTTCCTGTACCATGTCCACAGTCTCTGACTGTCTCCTGTGCTATGTATGCAGTCTCTGACTGTCTCCTGTGCTATGTCTGCAGTCTCTGACTGTCTCCTGTTCCATGTCCGCAGTCTCTGACCGTATCCTGTACTATGTTTGCAGTCTCTGACCATCTCCTGTACTATATCCGCAGTCTCTGACCGTATCCTGTACTATGTCCGCAGTCTCTGACCATCTCCTGTACTATGTCCGCAGTCTCTGACCGTATCCTGTACTATGTCCGCAGTCTCTGACTGTATCCTGTAATATGTCCGCAGTCTCTGACCATCTCCTGTACTATGTCCGCAGTCTCTGACCGTATCCTGTACTATGTCCGCAGTCTCTGACTGTATCCTGTACTATGTCCGCAGTCTCTGACCATCTCCTGTACCATGTCTGCAGTCTACAGAATTGTCTACAGAATTCAATTATGGCAACATGGGCGTCCGCAGGTAGGGGCAAGGGGGGGGGCAATTGCCCCCCCCCTGGAATCAGGGATCAGATCAGGGGTTCCCCACTAAGTCCTTATCCTCTTGAGCCATGTATGCAGTTTCTGACAGTCTCTTGGGCCATGTATGCAGTGTTTGACCGTTTCCTGTACCATGTCTGCAGTCTCTGACTGTCTCCTGTACCATGTCTGCAGTCTCTGACCATCTCTTGTATCATGTCTGCAGTCTCTGACCATCTCCTGTTTCACGTCTGCAGTCTCTGACCATCTCCTGGATCACGTCTGCAGTCTCTGACCATCTCCTGTATCACGTCTGCAGTCTCTGACCATCTCCTGGATCATGTCTGCAGTCTCTGGACAGTCTTTGACGTATGTACCGAGTTCTCCTATTCCTGAATCACCCCTTGGGGACTAGACTAGGGACTAAGGTCCCCCCCCCGTTAACGGGGGGGGG
>BLSH010159353.1:308252-327241 GCA_018402905.1 Glandirana rugosa
GCCCCCCCCCCCCCCCGGAACAAGTTCTGCGGACGCCCATGGATGGCAATATTGCATGATGGTCCATATCCTACATGTTTCGCCAAAGTGTGGCTTCATCAGGGATTTTAGCGGGCCATCATGAAAGTGCTCAATGCTATATAACAACAAAGGAGAAAAAAAAACACAAATGAACAACAGATAATGATTCGATGTGAGGTTAACATTTAATTACAGCCCAATTTAATATTTAAAGATTTTTTTGAATCTAAAGAACTGCTTTTGTGAGTGCGTTCACCTCCTACAATTTGGTTCGGTCCCCAGAGCCAGGTGCAAGCCAAATCCCTGACCTCTGCGCACGTCACACCAGGAGAGGGGGGTGCTGCATGCCCATAGATGACCATATACAGCCAGCTATATATAATGAATTTTGCACAGCAAATATCTAAACAAAGCAAACAAAAAAAAATATAAATAAATAAATACTTCACACATTGCCCAAGTGTGTATAAGTTGCAAAGAAAAGGCTATAAATCAGTGGTTCTCAACTCCGGTCCTCGGGACCCCCCAACAGGCCAGGTTTTCAGGATAACTGAAATACATCACAGGTGATATCATTTGCTGGTCAATGATTGCAGTGTTCTAGTCTGCAGCTCCCCAAGGTAATACTTAAAATCTGGCCTGTTGGTGGGTCCCGAGGACCGGAGTTGAGAACCACTGCTATAAATTGTCCTTTCATATATCAAGTACAGAACTTACTAATGCAGGTGTTATATATCCTTTACCCACTAGGGGTCTCACTTACATAAGACGTTGAACTTCTTGCTCTGTACAATTGAGCAGAAGAGGATCCTCTAAAGCAGTGTTCCCCAACCCAGTCCTCAAGGCCCACCAACAGGTCATGTTTTCAGGATTTCCCTCAGATGAATCAGCTGTGGTAATTACTAAGGCAGTGAAACTGATCAAATCACCTGTGCAAAATAATGTAAATCCTGAAAACATGACCTGCTGGTGGGCCTTGAGGACAGGGTTGGGGAACACTGCTCTAAAGGGATCACCTATGTCTTAGTTACATCCATACACAAAGGTATCGAGAATACTCAGCCCAAACAGCAAGATACAACATATCAGAATAAGGACTTTGGTTTACCTGAGTCTGAAAAACCTCGGTGCTCCCCTGTGGCCCCAGTGCAGCCAAACTGGGATAGCAAGTGAGAAGTCGGCATATAAGGCCGCCCGTTCGTGTCGGCGTGTGTTTCTATTGTAATTTGAGAATTTCAGATCCATAACGAAAAATTTGTCTGATTTCAATTGGGAACGAAACTAAACGCACATGTCTACTGACAGGGCTTGTAATCACACTGGAAGGAATACCTGTATAGGCCCAGTTCACTTCTAGTCCATTCACATTGTTGTCAATGAAGCCTTGAGTGAGGGGGGCACTCTTGGACCCCCGAAATGCTATTTTTTGGATAGTCCCCCTGACTTTTATCGGATTAAAGTAGTATCTGGACTTCTTAGCGAAGGCGTAGCGCTTCAATTTCCATTTTTGTTACATTACACTACAAGCTAAGAAGACTATATAGAGATCCTCTGGGGTGCTGAGAACGCCTGCCCTGGAACCAGATCATTTACATCAACATTAATAGGATACCATATTAGCCATACCAGTGAGGTAAACCTGCAGGTCTAACACTATTTTTCCTCTTTCCTCCACTGTTCAACCAGACAGGGTTGTACTGTGTGGCAGAGCTGTATAAATCTCAGAACTGGATGGACAGAAGTACAAATTGTTTGGCAGGTAAAACAGCTCTCATATATGTATTCATCTGTGTATTTAGAGTTATGCTTCAAAAAGTAAACGCTACCCACGTCTACGATTAGGCCCCTGATGGGTCGAAACGCATTAGTAGAAAGAGTGTGGTATATGTTTGATGCATCATACAGCCCAACAAAGTTGATTGAAAAAGAAAACAACAGGAGTAGGGGATGTGCAGATTTCTTGTACTAACGTTGATCCATTTGCAGGACTTTTAAATTAATCTGTGTTACCCATCTCTATCGTTAAGTCCCTGATAAGGTGGAATGAGTCAGTTGGGGTAGCAAGGGTCTGGTTGGGAGGCAATGAGTTTGATGCATCATACAGCCCAATATGCATCTGTGTATTTAGAGTTATGCTTTAAAAAGAATATGCTACTGACCTCTATTATTAAGCCCCTGATGGGGTGAAATGCGTCACTGGGGGTAGCACGGGTCTGGTTGGGAGGCAATGAGTTTGATGCATCATACAGCCCAATATTCATCTGTGTATTTAGAGTTATGCTTTAAAAAGAATATGCTACCGATCTCTATCATTAAGCCCCTGATAAGGTGGAACGTGTCAGTTGGGGTAGCACGGGTCTGGTTGGGAGGCAATGAGTTTGATGCATCATACAGCCCAATATTCATGTGTGTATTTAGAGTTATGCTTTAAAAAGAATATGCTACCCACCTCTATCATTAAGCCCCTGATGGGGTGAAATGCGTCAGTAGGGGTAGCAAGGGTCTGGTGGTGAGGCGATACGTTTGATGCATCATACAGTCCAATAAAGTTTATTGAAAAAAAAAACAGGATTAGCAGATGTGCAGATTTCTTGCACTAACCGTGATCCATTTGCAGGGCTTTAAAATGAATCTTCGCTGCCTTCCTCTATCATTAAGGCCCTGATTAGTCGAAACGCATCAGTTGGCGTGGCAAGGGTCTGGTGTTGAGGCCATACATTTGATGCATCGTATAGCCCAATAAAGTTGATTAAAAAAGGAAAAAATAGGATCTAGCAGATGTCTGGCTTTCTTTTACTAACATTGATCCATTTGCAGGGCTTTAAAATGAATCTGTGCTACCCACCTCTATCATTAAGCCCCTGATGAGGTGAAATGCGTCGGTAGCAAGGGTTCGGTAGTGAGGCGATGAGTTTCATGTATCATACGGCTCAATAAAGTTGATTGAAAAAGACAGGATTCAGCTGATGTGCAGCTTGCTTGGACTGACTTTTTATCATAGGTTTATTTTAAATGATAAAGACAGAATATCAACCAAAAATGCAGAAAAAAACACACCATACAAATGTTATGAATGGAGTAAAATAAGTATTTGATCCCCAAGCAAAACATGACTTGGTACTTGGTGGAGAAACCCTTGTTGGCAGCACAGAGGTCGGAAGTTTCTTGTAGTTGGCTACCAGGTTTGCAGACATCTCAGGATGGATTTTGGTCCACTCTTCTTTACAGATCTTCTCTAAATTCTTAAGGTTTCTTGGCTGTCGCTTGGCAACTCGAAGTTTCAGCTCCCTCTATAAATTTTCTATAGGATTAAGGTCTGGAGACTGGCTAGGCCACTCCATGACCTTAATGTGCTTCTTCTTGAGCCACTCCTTTGTTGCCTTGGCGGTATGTTTTGGGTCATCGTCATGCTGGAAGACACATCCACGACCCATCTTCAGTATTCTGGAAGAAGGTTCTCATCCGAGATTCTACAATACATGGCCTTGCTCATTGGCCCCTCAGTGAAGCAAAGTGGGCCGGTACCTCTAGCAGAGAAAAAGGCCCAAAGCATAATGTTTCCACCTCCGTGCTTGACTGTAGGGATGGTGTTATTAGGGTCATAGTCAGCATTTTTCTTGCTCCAAACACAGGGAATCCCCCTCAAGAAGGCACATGTAGAGTCATGCCAATGAACATCTAAATCAGGGTTTCTCAACCAGGGTTCTGTGGAACCCTAGGGTTCCTCCAGAGGTTGCTAGGGGTTCCTTGAGCAATGGTCAATTTCTACCTCTCAGATAAATTCCCAATGACATCATTGATCTTTTTAGCTATCTGTAAGGGGGTAACTCTTCCCAATGACCACAAGTGTAAGGAGCATTCTTCCCATTGAATATCACACTAATGTATCATGAGTTGTAGATTTTTAATTTTTAGCAGGGGTTCCCCGAGACCGGAGAATTATTTCAAGGGTTCCTCGGTGTTGAAAAGGTTGAGAAAGGCTGATCTAAATGATTCAGAGAAGGGTTGGGAGAAGGTGCTGTGGTCAGATGAGACCAAAATTGAGCTCTTTGGAATTAATTTTATTCGCCGTGATTGGAGAAAGGAAAATGCTGACTATGACCCTAAGAATGCCATCCCACCATCAGTACCGGCCGACTTTGCATTGTATTGTGAAATCTTGGATGAGAAAATTCTTCCTTCAACCAGAACACTGAAGATGGGTCGTAGATGGGTCCAGCATGACAATGACCCAAACCATGCCATCAAGGCAACAAAGGAGTGCCTCAGGAAGTACATTAAGATCATGGAGTGGCCTAGCCAGTCTCCAGACCTTAATCCTATAGAAAATTTATGGAGGGAGCTGAAACTTCCAGTTGCCAAGCGACAGCAAAGAAAGCCTAAGGATTTAGAGAAGATCTGTTAAGAAAAGTGGACCCTCCTGAGATGTGTGCAAACCTGGAAACCAACTACAAGAAAGGTCTGACCTCTGTGATTGCCAACAAGGGTTTCTCCACCAAGTCATGTTTTGCTTGGGGATCAAATTCTTATTCTACTCAACTTAACTTATAGCATTTGTTTTTTGTGTTTTTTTCTGGATTTGTGGTTGATATTCTGTCTCTATCATTTATAATACACCTATGATAAAAATGATAGACCCTTCATTTCTTTGTAAGTGGGGAAGCATACAAAATCTGCAGGGGATCAAATAATTATTTTCCCCACTGTATAACAGAAATGGGCCCTACCCATCAGTCTACATGGCCAACGGATCATCTGCTCAAAGGCTGGGTTCCAACATACCAGTTGGATCCATCCAAAGTTGAGAATTCCAGAGCCCGACTGTAAACTTCGAATATGGATCATTGGCTGAATAGCCGGCCTGCACCTCAACCCCATAGAACACCTTTGGGAAGAATTAGAGTGGAGACTGTGAGCCAGGCCTGACCTCACAAATGCTCTTCTGGAAGAATTGTCAAACATTCCTATAGACACTCCTAAACCTTGTGGACAACCTTACCAGAAGAGTTGAAGCTGTTATAGATGCAAAGGGTGGGCCAACTCAATATTGAACACTACAGACTATGACTGGGGTGCCATTAAAATTCATGTGCGTGTAAAGGCAGGTGTCCCAAAACTTTTGGTAATAAGTGTAAGTCCGAACAGTTATAATGGATGTCATCACCCTAAATCTAAAAACACCAAGAGGCTCACAGTACCCACCAAAGGGCACACAAGGGACCACAGAAACTGTCAATAACCAGCTTAAGAGACAACCACCAGACAAGCATAGCGCTATACTCAGACAAAATAGTTAATAAAAAAAATACAAAAACATGGATTTAAAATGTATTACATGTCATTTTTTCTACTGCTATAGCTACTGGTCTCAGAGTCTGACCCCTGACCATGACACAGCCATTGCCATTTGCATTCGTTCTGCTTTCCTCACACTTTTTATTTCTTCCAGTCTCTTACCAGTTAATACTGAATGTTCCTTATAGTAATCAGTGCCGACTGGTGGTATATTTTTGGGGGGGTGGCAAACAATGCAGTCCAATTCGGCCAGTCAGGTCACAGGCACACAGGCACCCATTCCCCCCTCACCCCCACCTCCCGGTTGGTCGGGCCACAGGCGCCCACCCCAACCCCCCCATTCGCTATTGTCACACATATGGGTGGGCTCAGGGTGCAGTGCTCTGCGCCCCGTGCCCACCCTTTTTTGAAGCCAATTAGAGCCTCAGGCTATAATCATGTGCTTCTAAGAAAAATAAAACCCATTGGAATCCATGCATCCGGCACCCTGCATGTACATTAGGGGCCGGGGGGGGGCATGGATTAAGTGGGCGGTGACCCTGCACCCTGTATGGACGGTCCGCCACTGATAGGATGTTCCTGGTGCATCAGCCATTGTCCTTGTACCTGGCTGGCAGTTTGCAGGTTAGAAGAGGCCCCTCCAGATAGTTAATGAACTAAAGCCTAGTGCACACTAGTAGTTTTCTTTGTTCAATCCAGTAGGGCTGAATGAATAAAAACTGACAGCTCAGGAGGAGTCACTGTACTAACTATCCAATGTTAGTACAGCAATCTCCCCTGCTGTCCTATTGTGTTCTGAAAGGGGGCGGCCTACCTGCTAGAGCACTCTGGTCAGCGCCGTCAGCCATTGGCTGAGAGCGCTGATCAGGAGTCGGGCAGCAGACCTTTTGCAGTCATGCCCCTTCGACAGAAGCTGGCCAAATGGCTGGCTTCTGTTGGACCAACACCAGTACACACGGGCCAAATGTTGGCCGGTTTCTATTGAACCGGCTAATGCTGCCCTGACATTCGGCCCGTGCGTACTAGGCTTGAATTTAGATGAAAAAACATACTCTAGTGCAGCTTTTCTCAACCTTTTCAACACTGAGGAACCCTTGAAATAATTCTCCGGTCTCGGGGAACCCCTGCAAAAAATTAAAAAGTCTACAACTCATGATACATTGGTTAGATGGTCAATGGGAAGAATGCTCCTTACACTTGTGGTCATTGGGAAGAATTACCCCCTTACAGATAGCTAAAAAGGTCAATGGTGTCATTGGGAATTTATCTGAGAGGTAGAAATTGACCATTGCTCAAGGAACCCCTAGCAACCTCTGGAGGAACCCTAGGGTTCCACGGAACCCTGGTTGAGAAACCCTGCTCTAGTGAGATCCTACCTCCAGCACACGCATTGGTCTTCCCCCAATGGGTTCCCACCTACAGAACACATCTTGGTCCTTCCTAACTCAGATCCCACCCCCAGAACAGGCATTGTTTTTTTTCTCTAGTGAAATTTTACCTCTGCCAGCCGCTTTGGTTTTAGCCCAAGGAGATCCCAACCCAAGCATGCACTTTGGTCTTCCCCCAATGAGATCCCACCTCCAGAACACACCTAGGTCCTTCCTAAAACAGATCCCACTCCCAGAACACACATTGTTTGTCCTCCAACAAAAAAAAAAAGTTTGGCCTATATGCCTGGTGCCCAAACTGTGGCCCCTTGGTGATGTGCGGCCCTCGGACCTCAGCAGTCTGTAGTGGGAAGGTTGATGAGGGCTATAGCATCGATCTCTACCACCATAGTCTCATATAACATCTTCCCAGTTTCGTATTGTCTTCTGCAGCGTATACCCAGCCGGTATCTATTGAACTGGCCAATGCCACCCAACCTTTGGGCCAAGTGTACTAGGCTTTAGCTTGAGTGGTGGTGGCTAAGTTTCCATTTGGTTATTTTTAATTTTGGTTTTTCATAGGTTTTTTGATGCTAACGTAAAATATAAAGTGGTAAATCGAGTTAGTAAAATAAAATATTATATGGATTATCTGCCCAATAACAATGGCTGTGGCCATAAAAATTTACAATTTATTGTTTCTACCTCTTGTTTAATCAGTTGCCGACCGCCCACCGTGGCTTGACGGTGGCAAAGTGGTTCGTTATCGCAAACCGCCTTCACCTGGCGGTGGCCGCGATAACGAGTATTGTGAGGTGCGCTCGCACACTTACTGTATTCCAGGGGGGCCAGGGAGCGGGTAGGGCAGACTCGGTCTCTGCCGGCTACCCGCGATGGCCCCCCCACAGTGAGAGAACGGAGGTCCGTGTAACGGATCTCTGTTCTGACAGAGGGGGAAGGGATGTGATCACAGGCTTCCTGTATATGGAAGCCGTGATCACTCCCCTCCCCCTGCCAGCCCAGCCCCCATACAGTTAGAACACACTGAGGGAACACGGTTAACCCCTTAGAGTGCCCCCTCCAGGTTAACCCCTTCACTGCCAATGGCATTTACACAGTAATCAGTGCATTTTCATAGCACTGGTCCCTGTATAAATGCCAATGGTGTCAAAATTGTCCGACATGTCCGCCGCAATGTTGCAGTACTGCAAAAAAATCGCAGATCGCCGCCATTTCTAGTAAAATATATATAAAAAAAGAAACGCATAAATTAATTCTCATCATTCTTAAACGAGGCATCTTTTGCGCGAACCAATCAAAGGCCGATTGCGGTTTTTTTTTTACCAAAAATATGAGGAAGAATATAAATCAAAGCCAAAACCGATGAAAAAAATATTTTTTTTTTTTATTTGTATTTTAGAAAAAAGTAAGAAATATTGTTTTTTTTTTTTGCAAAATTATCGCTTTTTTTTTGTTTATAGCGGCGATCAGAAATGACGCAAAGGGGATCAAATACCACCAAAAGAAAGCTCTATTTGTGGGGGAAAAAAGGACGCAAATTTCGTTTGGGTACAACGCCGCACGACCGCGCAATTGTCAGTTAAAGCGACGCAGCGCCGAATCGCAAAAAGGGCTCCGGTCCTAACATGGGAAATCCTTCTGGGGCTGAAGGGGTTAAATAGCGTTGGCTTTAATCCCATTGATCAGCAGCATTTTTTTGTTTTGTTGACCTAGGAAGCGCCTGATCTTTACCCAACATGTAAACCAATGGCCTCTTGTTCCAGGTCAGTCCCATTTACACGTCTTGCAGTATTTTTTAAATTTAAGCTTCTGTGACGTTCCGGATTCACAAATCATTCCTTGAAGGACATCAAATGTATAACTTGCATGAGAGGCACGCTGTGAAGGTCAGATATTTGTTGCATGGGCTCAAATGACTCCATGAGAATACATTAAAGGAGATCTAAACCATAACTGGACAACATTTAGTTAAAAGAACTGCCATTTTTTTCATCCTTTGCTACACCACAGTGCTGCTGATCTCCTCCATCTTTTTTCAGCCACTTCCTGTCTACATGCACTCTCTCCAGCACTGACTGCACCCCATTGCTCCAAACCAACTTCCTGATAGGGACTATATTCTATGACTCTTATTCCTGTCCTATCATCAGGGCCGGGACCAGGGGTGGGCAAGAAGGCCGGTTGCCCTGGGCGCAATGGTTTATTGCAGGGATGTGGGCGCCCCAACCCTAGCCCTAAGGGAAGGGGGTGCAGTTTGGCATCTTTGCCTTGGGTGTTGGATGGCCACTGCCTATCATATCCTCTATCCCAACTTTCCTATCCTAAAATATTTATTCTAAATGTTATCCCATCATATTTCCTATTCTATCCAATCTATCCAACCCTTTATGATAACATCTCCTTCATATCCTTTATTATCCTATATAGTATAATGCATGGGTGTGCATTTCTTTCATACTCTAGTGAGATCCCACCTTCAGCCCACCACACATTGGTCTTACCCCAATGAGATTCCACCCCCAGCACACACATTGGCCTTACCCAATGAGATTCCACCCCCAGCACACACATTGGCCTTACCCAATGAGATTCCACCCCCAGAGCAGACACATTGGTCTTACCCCAATGAGATTCCACCCCCAGAGCAGAAAAATTGGTCTTACCCCAATCAGATTCCACCCCCAGCACACACATTGGTCTCACCTCAATGAGATTCCACCCTCATCAGAGACATTGGTCTTACCCCAATGAGATTCCACCCCCAGAGCAGACACATTGGTTTTACACTGATGATATTCCACCCCCAGCAGAGACATTGGTCTTACCCCGATGAGATTCCACCCCCAGCAGACACATTGGTCTTTCCCCAATGAGATTCCACACCCAGCACTCACATTGGTCTTACCCCAATGAGATTCCACACCCAGCACACACATTGGTCTTACCCCAATGAGAGTCCACACCCAGCACACACATTGGTCTTACCCCAATGAGATTCCACACCCAGCACATACATTGGTCTTGCCCCAATGAGATTTCACACCCAGCAAACACATTGGTCTTACCCCAATGAGATTCCACTCCCAGCACACACATTGGTCTTACCTCAATGAGATTCCACCCCAAGCAAACACATTGGCCTTACCCCAATGAGATTCCACACCCAGCACACACATTTGTCTTACGCCAATGAGATTCCACACCCAGCAGACACATTGGTCTTACCTCAATGAGATTCCACACCCAGCACACACATTGGTCTTACGCCAATGAGATTCCACCCCCAGCAGACACATTGGTCTTACCCCAATGAGATTCCATCCCCAGAGCACACACATTGGCCTTACCCCAATGAGATTCCACCCCCAGCAGACACATTGGTCTTACCCCAATGAGATTCCACCCCCAGCACACACAATGGTCTTACCCCAATGAGATTCCACCCCCAGCACACACATTGGTCTTACCCCAATGAGATTCCACCTCCAGCACACACATTGGTCTTACCACAATGAGATTCCACCCCCAGCAGAGACATTGGTCTTACCACAATGAGATTCTACACCCAGCACACACATTGGTCTTACCCCAATGAGATTCCACCCCCAACAGAGACATTGGTCTTACCCTGATGAGATTCCACCCCTAGCAGACACATTGGTCTTACTCCAATGAGATTCCACACCCAGCACTCACATTGGTCTTACCCCAATGAGATTCCACCCCCAGCACACACATTGGTCTTACCCCAATGAGATTCCACCTCCAGCACACACATTGGTCTTACCACAATGAGATTCCACCCCCAGCAGAGACATTGGTCTTACCACAATGATATTCTACACCCAGCACACACATTGGTCTTCCCTGGATAGGATCCCACCTACAGAACACACATTGGTCTTACCCCAATCAGATTCCCACACCCAGCACACACATTGGTCTTACCCCAATGAGATTCCACACCCAGCACACACATTGGTCTTACCCCAATGAGATTCCACACCCAGCACACACATTGGTCTTACCCCAATGAGATTCCCACACCCAGCACACACATTGGTCTTACCCCAATGAGATTCCACACCCAGCACACACATTGGTCTTACCCCAATGAGATTCCCACACACAGCACACACATTGGTCTTACCCCAATGAGAGTCCACACCCAGCAGACACATTGGTCTTACCCCAATGAGATTCCACACCCAGCAGACACATTGGTCTTACGCCAATGAGATTCCACACCCAGCACACACATTGGTCTTACGCCAATGAGATTCTACCCCCAGCACACACATTGGCCTTACCCCAATGAGATTCCACACCCAGCACATACATTGGTCTTACCTCAATGAGATTCCACACCCAGCAAACACATTGGCCTTACCCCAATGAGATTCCACACCCAGCACACACAGGAGATCCCATCTACTGTACACACATTGTTTTTTTTCTCTAATGAGATACCACCTCCACTAACTATATTGGTCTTACCCCAATGATGAAATCCCATCCCAAGCACACATACACTGGTCTTTCCCCAATGAGATCCCACTTCCAGCCCTACATTGGCCTCACATAGTTACAAATAGTTAGATAAAGGGTAAGGCTGAATAAATACACGAGTTTATTGAGATCAACCTTACCCCAATGAGATTCCACCTCCAGCACACACATGGATCTTTCTCCAGTGAGACCCAACCTCCAGCACACACATTGGTCCTACTCTAGTCAGATCCCAACCAATGTGAGATTTCTCTACTGAAACCTCAACACCAGCACACACATTGGACTTTCTCCAATTATATTCCTCCCCCAGCATACACATTGGTCTTTCCTCAAAAGGATCCCACCTCAAGCACACACATTGGGCTTTCTCTAGTGAGACCACACCTCCAGCACACACCGTGATCTTTCCTTGATGAGATCCAAACCATTAGGGATGCACGGGCGATGCCCCTTCATCCATGCGTCCGGCCCCCTGATCTGCATGCAGGGCATCGGACACATGGATTCCAATGGCGGGTTTTTTTTTTTTGAAGCACGTGATTAGAGCCAGAGGCTCTAATAGGCTTCAAAAGAGAGCGCAGAGCACTGCACTATTCACTATTGCCACACTGATCCTCTTCCCCGCCAATCAGGAAGCAGGTCTTGAGACCCGTCACTCAATTGGCTAAAAGGACAGGCAATCCTATTGGAGGCCTAGGAGGAGGAGGGGGAGGGAGGAGCCACACTGCGGAAGCCGCCATGGTGCAGAAGAGGAGGAGAGGACACAGGAGCCGCTGCCCACCGCCCGTAGGAGCCCGCAACCCACCCGCTGCCCACCGCCCAAAGGAGCCCACAACCCGCCCACTGCCTGCCTCCGGAAGGAGCCCACAACCCGCCTGCTGCCTGCCTCCCCAAGGAGCCCACAACCCGCCCGCTGCCTGCCTCCCGAAGGAGCCCACAACCCGCCCACTGCCTGCCTCTGGAAGGAGCCCACAACCCGCCCACTGCCTACCTCTGGAAGGAGCCCACAACCTGCCCACTGCCTGCCTCCCGAAGGAGCCCACAACCCGCCCGCTGCCTGCCTCCTGAAGGAGCCCACAACCTGCCCACTGCCTGCCTCCCCAAGGAGCCCACAACCCGCCCACTGCCTGCCTCCCGAAGGAGCCCACAACCCGCCCGCTGCCTGCCTCCGGAAGGAGCCCACAACTTGCTGCCCTCCTGCAACCTAGATGGGGTAAGTGCCGGGGTTGGGGGTGTCGCCGACTGACCAACCAACCTGGGGGGTGGTTGTTTGCCGTCCCCCCCAAAAAAAAAAAAGCTCCAGCCGCCACTGTATTTATTTGTATAGAAAAGGGAGGGAGAGGGAGAGCTAGAGAAAGTGAGTGACAGAGGTTTGTAAATAAGGAAATTGAATTGCTGATGAGGTGGCACGACTGAACAATGGGAGGCGTATTGTAGTCCTGATATAGATAAAGGCAATCTGCAGAGCACTCCAACAATCGAGTTTTATCTGCAGTAACAAAACTGAGAAGTCCCCCTGGTATCTCTATACAGGTGAGTGCATCTTGTTCCCTCCTCTGATTAGAAATACATCCATAGCACACAAGCAACACTATTTTTAAGGCAAACTGCTGCAGCTTCAATCAACGAAATAAAAATTTTTAAAAAGCGAGAGAAGTAGGTGGATAAAAAAAAAATAAAATTACGTAGCAAAAAAAAAAAAAAAAATGAAGTTGGGTGGCATTAACAACAGCCGCTTGTGTTCACATGCAGTGGTCAATACGGGGCAACGCTGATTCCGTTCTTCCAGTCTCTGACAGCTTTGGGTCCTGAATTTAATGGATTTTTTTCCATGCCTGTCCTGTGTTCACCCTTCTAACATGATAAAGGGTTCATTTCTCCACACCTCCTCACACAGGTAGAAAAATAGACATAAAGGTGGGGGGGGGGGGGGGGGAATGATAATTTAAAAAAAAAAAAACATATTTTTTTTTTTATCTGAATCAGATTTTTTTTAATTTTTATCAAATTTATTTTAATAAATTGCTTTTGGAGTAAAACCAGATTTTTTTTTTTAATTTGAATCAGTTTTTTCTTTTATTTTTATCAAATTTATTTTAATAAATTGCTTTTGGAGTAAAACCAGTTTTTTTTCTTTTTTTTTTATTTGAATCCTTTTTTTCTTTTATTTTTATGAAATTTATTTTAATAAATTGCTTTTGGAGTAAAACCAGATTTTTTTTTTATATGAATCCTTTTTTTCTTTTATTTTTATGAAATTTATTTTAATAAATTGCTTTTGGAGTAAAACCAGTTTTTTTCTTTTTTTTTTATTTGAATCCTTTTTTTCTTTTATTTTTATGAAATTTATTTTAATAAATTGCTTTTGGAGTAAAACCAGATTTTTTTTTTATTTGAATCAGTTTTTTCTTTTATTTTTATCAAATGTATTTTAATAAATTGCTTTTGGAGTAAAACCATTTTTTTTTTTATTTGAATCCTTTTTTTCTTTTATTGTTATGAAATTTATTTTAATAAATTGCTTTTGGAGTAAAACCAGATTTTTTTTTATTTGAATACTTTTTTTCTTTTATTTTTATGAAATTTATTTTAATAAATTGCTTTTGGAGTAAAACCAGATTTTTTTTTTATTTGAATCCGTTTTTTCTTTTATTTTTATCAAATTTATTTTAATAGATTGCTTTTGGAGTAAAACCAGATTTTTTTTTATTTGAATCATTTTTTTCTTTAATTTTTATCAAATGTATTTGAATAAATTGCTTTTGGAGTAAAATCTGATTTTTTTTTTTTATTTAACCACTTCAGCCCCGGTAGGATTTCTCACTTTAGGACCATAGCACTTTTTGCGATTCGGCACTGCGTCGCTTTAACTGACAATTGCGCGGTCGTGCAACGTTTCACCCAAACTAAATTTGCGTCCTTTTTTTCCCACAAATAGATCTTTCTTTTGGTGGTATTTGATCACTGCTGCGTCATTTCTGATTGCCGCTATAGACAAAAAAAGAGCGACAATTTTGCAAAAAAAAACTTTTTTACTTTTTGCTAAAATAGAAATCCAAAACAAAAAATATAATTTTTTTTCCATCGGTTTTGGCCGATTTATATTCTTCCTCATATTTTTGGTAAAAAAAATCGCAATCGGCATTTATTGATTGGTTTGCGCAAAAGTTGCCGCATTTACGGATGATGAGAATTCATTTCTGGGGTTTTTATTTTTTTTTCATTTTTTACTAGTAATGGCGGCGATTTGCGATTTTTAGCGGTGCTGCGATATTGGGGCGGACATGTCGGAATGTTTTCACACTTTTTGGGACCATTGGCATTTATACAGCGATCAGTGCTATAAAAATGCACTGATTACTGTGTAAATGCCATTGGCAGTGAAGGGATTAACCTGGAGGGGGCGCTCTAAGGGGTTAACTGTGTTCCTTCAGTGTGTTCTAACTGTAGGGGGGCTGGGGGAGGGGAGTGATCACGGTTCCCATATACAGGAAGCCTGTGATCACAGCTCTTCCCCCTCTGTCAGGACGAAGATCCCTGTTTACTTACACCGACCTCCGTTCTCTCACTGCGGGGGGAGTCATCGCGGGTAGCCGGCGTAAATCGAGTCCCCCCTACCAGCTCCCTGGCCCCCCCGGAACACAGTGAGTGCGCAAACGCGCCTCCGGTGGCACGCGCTCACAGTGTGGGATCTCACAGCCGCCGTCATATGACGTCGGTTTGCGATATCCAACCACTTTTGTCGCCGTCAGACGCCGGTCAGCGGTGGGCAGGTGGTTAAATCTGATTTTTTTTTATTTTTATCCAATTTATTTGAATAAAATGTTTTTGGAGTAAAAATCTATCCAAAGATAGGTTTCTGTTTAAATGAAATTAATGGAATGGAAAGCTCTTCAAAAGCGCCTGAAAAGCTCTTCAAAAGCGCCTGAAAAACTTTTAAAAAGCGCCTGAAAAGCTCTTCAAAAGCGCTCAGTGTTTTACTGGCAGTTTAGAAGCGCCTCAGTGTGAAAGGGGCCAATCTCTAAACTAATGACCTGTAAAAATGTTTAAAGCGTCGCCTATGGAGATTTTTTTAAGTATCGTTCCTTGTCGCCATTCCACGAGCGCGCGCCATTTTGAAGCGCGCCATGTTAGGTATCTGTTTATTCAGCATAACATCCAAAAAATCGGGTTATATATAGTGGGAGGTTTTTTTTTTGTTTGCATTAAAATTCATCAAAGTGTATCCCCCCCCCCCCCCAAAAAAAAAGAAGTGTCAGAATAAACCCGGTCTTCAAACGGTTATACAACCCAAAGGGTTAAACCTTGATTTTTATTTATTCCTATTTTATGAATTTTATCAGTAGTTCCTGTAAATGTTTTCATTCTGAATGACTGCAAATCGCACCAAAGGTTTGCCTGCACCTTTTCTGGAGAGGCTCCACAACCGGACGGCGTTGTCTTCTTGTGCCGTGGGACCCGGTGCAGGGAAACGCACTGCGTTTGTGATCTGCGCTCGGGGTGTCATTAACTTTGTACTCCCGTGGCAGATTGCAAGGGCAATTCGATTGTAAACGTGGGAACGCAGGAAACGTGGAAATGCAGGAAACGTGGGAACGCGGGATGCATGGAAATGCAGCAAACATAGGAAACGTGGGAACGCAGGAAATGTGGGAAACGTGGAAATGCAGGAAACATGGAAATGTGGGAAACGTGGAAATGCAGGAAACGTGGGAACACAGGAAACGTGGGAACGCAGGAAATGTGGGAAACGTGGAGATGCAGTAAATGTGGAAACACAGGAAACATGGGAACGCAGGAAACGTGGGAATGCAGGAAACGTGGAAACACAGGCAACGTGCGAACGCGGGAAATGTGGGAACGTGGGAAACGTGGAAACGTGGGAACGCAGGAAATGTGTGAACGCAGGAAATGTGGGAACGCAGGAAATGTGGGAAACGTGGAGATGCAGTAAATGTGGAAACACAGGAAACGTGGGAATGCAGGAAACGTGGGAACACAGGCAACGTGCGAACGCGGGAAATGTGGGAACGTGGGAAACGTGGAAATGCAGGAAACGTGGAAATGCGGGAAACGTGGGAATGCAGGAAACGTGGGAACGCAGGAAATGTGGGAAACGTGGAAATGCAGGAAACGTGGGAACGCAGGAAACGTGGGAACACGGGAGTCACGGCATTTCTGGCAACCACATTACTGTGAACCTCAGTTTAATTTTAGTTTAGCACCCCAGGAATCAAAATGTATTTAATAATTTTGCTTCTGTTTTCCAGATATTAGCAGCTATGAAGTTTCATAGAAATACACGGATTCTGTTGTTGTTCTTCCTCTTCATTCACGGTAATCTTATTTGATAAATTTCTTTGTTATTTATATATATACTGTACATAGTTACATGGTAAACGAGGCTGAAAAAGACACAAGTCCAAAAACATTTTTTGTTTTATTTTATTTTCATTTTAATTTATTCAGGTTTTTTTTTTTTCGCTTTTAGGATCATTTGTTATGATCGAAATTCGTTATTTTGCATAAATTCGTAAAATCAGAAACATTCAAATTCAGTACTTATAGATGCGGTATTCATTATTATCAGTAATTCAAGAATTCTGAAAAATCTGAATTCGGTACATTCCATTCTTATAGATGCGAAATTCGTTATTTTTAAAATTCGTAAATTCGGATAAATTCGTATTTGTTACCTTCACTAACAGGCAGAATTTGAAAGAAAATTCCAGTACCTAACAAATTTAATAGTTTATAACAATTATAATGGTTTTTATTATTATTATTATTATTATTATTGTTATAATAATTTAAAAAACTATAATAATGGTTATGGTTAATAAAAATAATAAACGTAATAATTTAATTATAATAGAAATTATCTGAATGTTTTTATTTCCTTTGAATTTTCAGATTTTCGCTTTTATTTTCGGATTTTTGTTCTTAATTTCGGATTTTTGTACTTTCAAATTTTCAGATTTCCGTTCTTATTTTCGGATTTTTGTTCTTAATTTCGGATTTTTGTACTTTCAAATTTTCAGATTTCCGTTCTTATTTTCGGATTTTTGTTCTTAATTTCGGATTTTCGTACTTTCAAATTTTCAGATTTTCGTTCTTATTTTTGAATTTTTGTTCTTAATTTCAGATTTTCGTACTTTTAAATTTTCAGATTTTTGTTCTTAATTTCGGAGTTTCGTACTTTAACATTTTCTGATTTTTGTTCTTATTTTCTGAGTTTTGTTCTTAATTTCAGATATTCGTACTTTAAAATTTTCTGATTTTTGTTCTTATTTTCGGATTTTTGTTCTTAATTTCGGATTTTTGTTCTTTCAAATTTTCAGATTTTCGTTCTTATTTTCGGATTTTCGTTCTTTCAGATTTTTGGGTATTCATTATTATTTTCGGATTTTTGTTCTTAGTTTCGGATTTTCGTACTTTAAAATTTTCAGATTTTCATTCTAATTTTCGGATTTTTGTTCTTAATTTCGGATTTTTGTACTTTAAAATTTTCAGATTTTGGTTCTTATTTTTGAAATTTTGTTCTTAATTTCGGATTTTCGTACTTTAAAATTTTCCGATTTTTGTTCTTAATTTCGGAGTTTCGTACTTTAAAATTTTCAGATTTTTGTTCTTAATTTCGGAGTTTCGTACTTTAAAATTTTCAGATTTTCGTTCTTATTTTCGGATTTTTTTTCTTAATTTCGGATTTTCGTTCTTTCAAATTTTCAGACTTTCGTTCTTATTTTCGGATTTTCGTTCTTCCAGATTTTTGGGTATTCTTTTTTATTTTCGGATTTTTGTTCTTAGTTTCGGATTTTCGTACTTTAAAATTTTCAGATTTTCGTTCTTATTTTCGGATTTTTGTTCTTAATTTCGGATTTTCGTACTTTAAAATTTTCAGATTTTCGTTCTTATTTTTGGATTTTTGTTCTTATTTTCGGATTTTCGTTCTTTCAGATTTTTGGATTTTCATTTTTATTTTCGTTCCTTCAAATTTTTCGGATTTTCGAATTTCGGATTTTCGTTCTTTCTGATTTTCGTTCTTTTCAAAAATGAGTTTTCTGAAAAATTTGTGAAATTTTTTTTGGTTAATCAGATATTTCCAAATTAACGAATATTCAGAATTTCAATGCAAAACTAATTTGGAACTACACAAATTGCACGAGTCTATTAGTCAATCTGAACTCCAGGAAAACATCGAAATATAAGCTTAACCTATATATATACATCAATTGTTGGTTTGTTACTCTGTTCTGTTCCCGGCACCCCTGCCATAGAGTACAGCCAGGCTGGTGAGCTTACTTAGACAATAACTAAAGGCAAAACCTTTTTTTTTAGCTTTGGATAGAGGAGAGGGATTAGAACACCTATTAGGTTTTTATTGCTGTCTGTGCCCCCATTAGGGAGATTCCCTCTCTCTATTTCTCCCGTTTACCATTATCATTGATAGTGAAAGCAAAAGAAAATCCCAATTTTTTGGGGTTGTCCCCAGAAAGGGGAAATCTTCCAATGGGGCAGTGGCGGCTGGTGAAGTTTTTGGATGGGGGGGCGCCAGGCCCCGCCCTTCCCTGTGACCCCTCCTACTTTTAATAAGCCCCGCCCCTTATAGAATCCACCCACTCGAGATAGGTTTCGATTTTTTTTTCCAAAACGGAAATCAATAACAGATTCATTCGAGTGGTCGGACCGACATGAGATACCGTCCCCACGGCCCTTGTCTTGTCTCATTGTTTGGTTGTTAACTACATATATATATCCAATTCGAATATAAAG
>BLSH010159353.1:384980-400056 GCA_018402905.1 Glandirana rugosa
CCTCTCTTTCCCCACTCCCCTCTCCCCCTCCCCTCTCTCGCCTTCCCCTCTCTCTCCCATATTTACCCCGGTGTAACATCCCCTCTCCTCAGGGTCAGTGCTTGATTCTTTTGCTCCCTAGACAAGACCAGCTACTTGCTCCCCAACCCCTTAAAAAATAAAACTTCTATACCTCTAAAATTTGTCAAATCAATACGTAAATCACACAGGGAAATGCGATGAAAAAAACCCACCAAAGAATGGACCATCCACCGCAACGCTAGAAATCACACAGAAAAGAGCGCCGCTGAAATAACCAGGCTATACCATTGGCCAAAAAAGGGAAGTGTGGAGCGTAGGTCCGCTATTGCATTTCCCAATGCGATTCATTTAAAGCGTTTGTTAAGCCCAAAAAAAAAATATTGCTCCTGTCTCTTTAATGTGTAATTAGCAGCATGGTGCTTTTGCTTTTTAAATTACCCCTCTGTATCCCCTAGAATCCCTGTGTGATAATGCCAGGTCATGACTTCCCCCCTGTGTACTGACTCCCCTTGTATATAGCTTATCCTGAGAGCCCCGTGGTCTATGCAGGCTATGTCACTCCCAGCTCTCCTATCTCCTGTGTGCCTGTCTTCAACTCCTCCCTCCCTCTTCCTCTCGTAGCTTCTACTCTCTGCACTCATAATTAACTCCAAAAGCTTCTATTTCCTCCGTATTAGAAGAATGCGATTCCTGTGTCAGTTTTATATCAGAAATATTCTTATCTATATAGATAACACAGCACGGCTCTCTCTCTCCAGCTGACGTCAGCAGCAGTGCTCAGCCCCTCCCTCAGGAATTCTGAGCTGAGAGAGAAGAGCTGAAAGACGACAACTGATCCTAGTAAGAAGGTGTGTTATCTATACAGAGAAGTATATATATATATATATGTTATAACCAGGGCATCCATCAGAAACTTAGGGGCCCCTTACACAGCTTTAGACCTGCCCCCCCCCCCCCGTCTGCCCACCAACATTCCCCAGGGCCTGCCCACTGGCCATCCCACCACATCCGCCCACTGGCCAGGGGTGCACACATGTTACAGCCGCAGTAGGAATTATACACCCTGTCACACTTACCAGGTGTAGCCTGCCAAGCATGACCCATCCAAGTGAAGTAAAGTGTGCAATGTATGCTAGTGTGGGGTCCAAGGGGTTAAAAAAAAAACAGTGCACAGGCAACACAACCTCACCCAATGCTTGCAATAGGACCTTGCGTCAAACCATAGGTGCTGGATGTCCCAAACTTGGACCAGTTCTGATCCAGGGGGCCCTTTACATGTGACGCAAGTTTAGTATTTTTATCGCCTATGGTTCGGGAGAACGGTGTCCCCATACCCGGTGCCCCCTCACATAGACTCCAATGTTAAGTCCGAAATTCATGGCAATTGCCGGTCAATTTCTGTTCATTTTGAGGACCCAGTACAGCTGAACCATAGGTGCTGGAGGTCCCAAGCTTGGACCAGTTGTGGTCCATGGGGCCCTTTCCGTGTGACTCAAGTTTGGTATTTTTATCGCCTATGATTCATGAGAACGGTGTCCCCAAACTAGGTGCCCCCCTCCCATAGACGCCAATGTTAAGTCCGAAACTCACCCGACAGTTGCCGGTCAATGACTGGTCACTTTGGGGACCCGGTACGGCTGAACTATAGGTGCTGGAGGTCCCAAACATAGACCAGTTGTTGCCCAGTGGGCCCTCTCTATGTGACCCAAGTTTGATATTTTTATCAGCTATGGTTCGGGAGAACGGTGTCCCCAGACTGGGCGCCCCCTCCCATAGACTCCAATGTTAGGTCCCAAATTCACCGGCAATTGCTGGTCAATAACTTGTCATTTTGAGGACCCAGTACGGCTGAACCATAGGTGCTGAAAGTCCTACATTTGGACCAATTGTGGTCCAGGGGGCCATCTCTAAGTGACCCAAGTTTGGTATTTTTATCAGCTATGGTTTGGGAGAACGGTGTCCTCAAACCGGGTGTTTCCCTCCCATAGATTCCAATGTAAAAGACTGCTAAAGTTTGTTGCAATGGCCTCTTAAGACACTGGGGCCCCTTACAACAGTACTGCCTGTACCCCCCTGGCAGCCCTGGTTATAACACAGACACAGGGCAATGTCTTCTTATAATAAAGAGCAGATGGGAACTTTTTATATAAGTGGCTTAACAAACACTTTAAGTAATACAAAGTGCAGATATATCTTACTGCCATTTATTTATATTTTTTGTTAGTATCCTATATGCATACTTCCTGAGGAAGCCAAATGGCGAAATCTGTAGAAGAACATGCATAAAGGACCATAAAAACACCATCATTCCAGAGGTTAATGGAACAATACATTCTGTGTTTGTAATCTACTATGGATGTTAAAGCGGTTGTATACCCAAAATTATGACTTTTATACACAGGTAAGCCGATAATAAGGCTTCTCCTAAATCTTCACGGTTTAGGAGCTATTAACCTTACATGCAGCTGTTGACGTCACGGCGCATGCGCAGTGATGTCCCGGCCAAGGAGCGGTGCATAACGCCGGACCTTGCCGGAAACACTGTTTTAGGAAAAGACTGCCTTGTGCACTTTTTGCCGTTTGCGCGCGTTCATGCGTGTCCGTGCGCGCGCGCTCACATGCGTGCGCACGCGCCGGAAACGGCGCCAAACAGGACTATTTGAGCTTCCTGAGCAAGTGCTGTCCATTCTACAGCGTCTGAGTACCTGTGAGCCTCAGCTCTGTTCCCTGAGACCTGTTCTTGTGTTGTTCCTGCTTCCATGACCCGACCCAGCTTGATCTGACCTGCTGCCTATCTGCCTGCACCGACCCCGGCTATCCACGACCATCCGTTTGCCTGACCCCTCTGTACCTTGCCACCCGCCTGTTGACGAACCCTGCTTGGACTTTGACCGCTCTTTGCCTGACCCTTTTGTGCCTCATCTGCCCGCCAGTTGCCGACCCAGCCTTCACGACCATCCATCTGCCTGCACGATCTTCTGGAGCTTCACATCACCACCAGTGACCATCCAGCCCTCGTGCCATCTCGCACTCCGGGACTTCCTGTCTATACTACCAGGGGTCCCCGAATCGGGTGTGTAAGAGCGGTTGTTCCCTGCGTAAGACAGACTCCACCACCAGGACCGTGACACACTGACGTAAAGAAGGGCTCCCGCGCGTTTCGGCCACTCACAGCGCCAGAGCCGCAAACCCAAAAGGATCCCCTGAAGATGTCAGCTCCCTCCCCTGACGTAGCTCAGGTAAGTATTTTATAATGAGCTAGTATGCGGTGCATACTAGCTCATTATGCCTTTGCCATACAGGTTTTTTTTTTTGACTATACAACCGCTTTAATATGAATTTGTAATAAACATCTTTTTAGCAGTTCACGTCTGGATAATTCATATAGCACCTTATAGATCCCCATCCTGTCCAATATATTATATGTGCAACTTTTGTTTAGGGTGGGCCTGGAATGCGTTTAGCTAAATTAACCCGAGGGTTCAACTGGGCTATAAAGCTTTGTTGCCCTTCATGGCCTTTGTAACCTCTACTAACCGGATGTCTTAATCCTGCAGGCTTCGGGAATTGTGCCATAAGCTTGGAACAGCCTTCCATTTTGTCCACCACCGTTGGCTCCACCATCAATTTAAACTGCCACCTTAAACACGATGAACAGTTGACGCGGATCAACTTGTACTGGTTTAGCTTAGGACTTAATGGAACGGTAAAGAAGTACCTGTACCCTCCTCGGACCGTGACCAGCAGCATCGGCAGTGCTTCTTCAATCAGTCTTGTCCACCCCAATCATCTTACGGACATGTCGCTGAGTGTGTCTAGCGTGACACTCGCCCACACCGACACCTACGTATGTTACGTGTCCCTGGTGTTTGGTATGAAAAATAGCGCAGTGTCAGGGGACGGGACGTTTCTTCTTGTGCACGGTAAGCATGCTGAAGCTGCACAGTTTTTGAACATCCATTGAATTTCCTGTTTTAGGGTGGCAACGCTCACTCCCTGCACTGTATCTATGGTGGGGCAGCATTGTCCCCTTAGAATGGGAAGTGTGTTAAGATTTCAGAATGCCTCCCTCTCTCCTCACCTCCATAGCACAGGGGGTGGTGGTCTGCAAGGTTGATAACCCTACTTGCAATGATACTGAAGGCAATTGGTGTGCGAAGATAAGCCACAGAGCGCCCTCACTGGCCGCTGAGGGTAGGACTCCCGGCAGATATAAAAGGTGCACATTAATGCAGCTCTGTATTCATTAATACATCACTAAATCTATTTTTTTAAATGCACGCAGTGTAAGTACCTGAATTTGACTCTTGCAGACCTTCTTCAGCTGAGCTCGGGCTCCAAGGCAGGGTGGCTACGTTCCAACATACAGTGGGACCAAGGCAGGGTGGCTACGTTCGTACATACAGTGGGACGAAGGAAGGGTGTCTACGTTCCTACATACAGTTGGACCAAGGCAGGGTGGCTATGTTCCTACATACAGTGGGACCGAGGCAGGGTGGCTACGTTCGTACATACAGTGGGACGAAGGAAGGGTGTCTACGTTCCTACATACAGTTGGACCAAGGCAGGGTGGCTATGTTCCTACATACAGTGGGGCCAAGGCAGGATGGCTACATTCCTATATACAGTTGGACCAAGGCAGGGTGGCTACATTCGTACATACAGTGGGACCAAGGCAGGGTGGCTATGTTCCTTCATACAGTGGAACCAAGGCAGGGTGGCTACGTTCCTACATACAGTGGGACCAAGGCAGGGTGGCTACATTTCTACATACAGTTGGACCAAGGCAGGATGGCTACGTTCCTTCATACAGTGGAACCAAGGCAGGGTGGCTACATTCCTTCATACAGTGGGACCAAGGCAGGTGGCTACGTTCCTTCATACAGTGGGACCAAGGCAGGGTGGCTACGTTCCTACATACAATGGAACCAAGGCAGGGTGGCTACATTCCTACATACAATGGAACCAAGGCAGGGTGGCTACATTCCTACATACAGTGGGACCAAGGCAGGGTGGCTACGTTCCTTCATACAGTGGAACCAAGGCAGGGTGGCTACGTTCCTACATACAGCAGGTCCATGGAGAATGAGAGTAGCCGTTCTCTAACAGGAAATCAGATCACAGCAGCAAAAAAAAAAGTAATTTGGAGTTTTGGGGGAGGCTGGGAGACATAGAAGGGACTTTTTTGAGTTAGGAAAACATACTTGAATAGGTTTTTATTTTAACCACTTGCCGACCGTCAATCGGCAATTGACAGCGGCAAAGTGGCGCTGTAAGGCGAATCGCCGTCATATGACGGCGGCCGCCAGATGTGTCCGGGGAGGGCCAGGGAGCGGGTGCGGCAGCTTCGATTGCCGCCGGCCACCCGCGATGCCCCCCCCCGGAGTGAAGGAACGGAGGTCCGTGTAAGTAAACACGGACCTCCGCTCTGTGTGAGGGGGAAGGGCTGTGATCACAGCCTTCCTGTACGTGAAGGCTGTGACCACTTCCCTTCCCCTGTTAGGGCAGTCCCCATACAGTTAGAACACGCCCAGGGAACATAGTTAACCCTTAGAGCGCCCCCTGCAGGTTAACCCCTTCACTGCCAATGGCATTTACACAGTAATCAGTGCATTTTTATAGCACTGATCGCTGTATAAATGCCAATGGTCCCAAAAAAGTGTCAAAATGGTCCGACATGTCCGCCCCAATATCGCAGTACCGCTAAAAATCGCAGATCGCCGCCATTATTAGTAAAAATTAAAAAAAAAATAAAAACCCCAAAAATGAATTCTCATCATCCGTAAACGCGACCACTTTTGCGCAAACCAATCAATAAACGCCGATTGCGATTTTTTTTATCGCAAATATGAGGAAGAATATAAATCGGCCAAAAATGGTGAAAAAAAATGTTTTTTTATATTTTTTTTTTGGATTTGTATTTTAGCAAAAAGTAAGAAATTTTTTTTTTTTTTGCAAAAGTGTCGCTCTTCTTTTGTTTATAGCGGCGATCAGAAATGACGCAGAGGGGATCAAATACCACCAAAAGAAAGCTCTATTTGTGGGAAAAAAAGGACGCACATTTCGTTTGGGTACAACGTCGCACGACTGCGCAATTTTCAGTTAAAGCGACGCAGCGCCGAATCGCAAAAAGGGCTCCGGTCCTAAAGCTGGAAATCCTTCCGGTCCTTAAGTGGTTAAACCAGAATTTAGAGCCACTTCAAGTCAAGTCTTCTAACTGATTAAGTCCCCCGTTCACACTGATGCAGTGCGGGATTCACAGCGATTCCTGTGCATTTCCCGCACTGCATCCCAATCACCCTGCGCTCATGCGAACCACAGCGGGTGTCAATGTTAAGTTAACGACCAAAAACAGTTCGCAAAACGCAGTGCGATTGGCTGAATGTGTGATTGTTCCCACCCATGCGATCCGATTCCCGCGCGGAAATAAAAAAAAGTTGCCTGCACCCCTCCTCCGGGTCCGGCGCGATTTGCAAAATGAATGGGCTCAAATCGCACTGCAAAGAATCGCATGTGATTTGCACAGGAATGCGGTCCGAATCACATCTGGTTTCCCGCACCACAATAGTGTGAGCCGGGGGTAAAGCAGGATGGTGGTCACTCAGAAGGCGATCAATGACCATACCATAGAAGATAGATTACACTGATCAATAGGCAATATCTATAGTGTTGCTTTTTGTTTGTGACCAAAACTAAAAGACGTATGAATTGTGATCTGCGTGCCGGATGTCAACCAAAGCACCCCCCGTAGGTTGCTGTGATGTGTGATCTGTGGCTTCCTTCCCCTGCAAAAAAAAACCAAGCTACAAAGTAACTTTCCGACCAAAGAGATTGAAAACAAAGATGTAGAGATGTGTCACCCAGCAAAACGCTTTCCATGCCTCCATCGCCCTGGAGGGACAGAACCCGGATCCTCAACCCAGACGTATCAAATAAATTAGAAGAGTTGTTTTTAACGAAACCGAAAATATTCATTTCTATTTATAGCGCTGAACACACAATGATCCTTAAAGCTGAACTCCGGGGATATGAAAAAATACCCTGGCAGTGGGGCTCCCCCCACCCCCCTTCCCAACACTGCGAGGGTTCAAGGGGAGCCAAAGAGAAAAAATTGCGAGACCACAAAAACGCACTCCAGATCCGTTCCGGGTGTGATTTTTGCATTCACATTTTTGTTTTGTATTTTTGATGCATTCCCAGATGTAGAAAACTACTTAGAACCACCAAATATTATACTTTTTTTTTTTTTTTAGCAGAGACCCTAGGGAATAAAATGGCGATTGTTGCAATATTTTAAGCCTCGCGGTTTGCGCAGCAGTTTTTTAAACACAATTTTAACCTCTTCAGATGGGCGCCAGCGCGGATCTGAATTGCCGGGACCATAGGTGTGCACAGCCTATTGCATTAGTGTGCGTACCCCAAAGTCCAAACACACAAGCGCAGTACAGCAGTGGACGGTGTCAGTAGAGCAGAGGACGGTGTCAGTAGAGCAGAGGACGGTGTCAGTAGAGCAGTGGAAGGCGTCAGTAGAGCAGAGGACGGTGTCAGTAGAGCAGAGGACGGTGTCAGTAGAGCAGTGGATGATGTCAGTAGAGCAGTGGATGATGTCAGTAGAGCAGTGGACGGTGTCAGTAGAGCAGTGGAAGGCATCAGTAGAGCAGTGGAAGGTGTCAGTTGAGCAGTGGATGGTGTCAGTAGAGCAGTGGATGGTGTCAGTAGAGCAGTGGATGGTGTCAGTTGAGCAGTGGAAGGTGTCAGTAGAGCAGTGGAAGGTGTCAGTAGAGCAGTGGAAGGTGTCAGTTGAGCAGTGGAAGGTGTCAGTAGAGCAGTGGACGGTGTCAGTAGAGCAGTGGAAGGTGTCAGTTGAGCAGTGGAAGGTGTCAGTAGAGCAGTGGAAGGTGTCAGTAGAGCAGTGGATGGTGTCAGTAGAGCAGTGGAAGGTGTCAGTAGGGCAGTGGACGGTGTCAGTTGAGCAGTGGAAGGTGTCAGTAGAGCAGTGGATGGTGTCAGTAGAGCAGTGGATGGTGTCAGTAGAGCAGTGGAAGGTGTCAGTAGAGCAGTGGACGGTGTCAGTTGAGCAGTGGAAGGTGTCAGTAGAGCAGTGGACAGTGTCAGTTGAGCAGTGGAAGGTGTCAGTAGAGCAGTCGGTGGTGTCAGTAGAGCAGTGGACGGTGTCAGTAGAGCAGTGGATGGTGTCAGTAGAGCAGTGGACGGTGTCAGTACAGCAGTGGAAGGTGTCAGTAGAGCAGTGGACAGTGTCAGTTGAGCAGTGGAAGGTGTCAGTAGAGCAGTGGATGGTGTCAGTAGAGCAGTGGACGGTGTCAGTAGAGCAGTGGATGGTGTCAGTAGAGCAGTGAATGGTGTCAGTAGAGCAGTGAACTTTGTCAGTAGAGCAGTGGAAGGTGTCAGTAGAGCAGTGGAAGGTGTCAGTAGAGCAGTGGACGGTGTCAGTAGAGCAGTCGATGGTGTCAGTAGGGCAGTGGACGGTGTCAGTAGAGCAGTGGACGGTGTCAGTAGAGCAGTGGATGGTGTCAGTAGAGCAGTGAATGGTGTCAGTAGGGCAGTGGACGGTGTCAGTAGAGCAGTGGATGGTGTCAGTAGGGCAGTGGACGGTGTCAGTAGGGCAGTGGACGGTGTCAGTTGAGCAGTGGAAGGTGTCAGTAGAACAGTGGATGGTGTCAGTAGGGCAGTGGACGGTGTCAGTAGGGCAGTGGACGGTGTCAGTAGAGCAGTGGATAGTGTCATTAGGGATGAGATTTGTGTCAGTAGTTTTTTTGTTATTTTTTAATATATTTTTTTCATAATATATTTTTTTTTATTATTTTTTTTTTTTTTTTTACATTGAGGGGCTTTGGTAAACTAGCAGAGAAAGGGACTGAGAACAGAGATTCCCCAGTCCCTTTCTCTGTAGCCTCAGCTGCAACGAGGGTTCAGCAGGGTAAATCTGGCACAGGGTGATTAGCGTGTGCCAGGGCACACACGGCATGCCCTGTGCGCAAACGTCTATGCTGTGGTCTGATGAGACCAAGATAAACTTATTTGGTTCAGATGGTGTCAAGCGTGTGTGGCAGCAACCAGGTGAGGAGCACAAAGACAAGTGTGTCTTGCCTACAGTCAAGCATGGTGGCGGGAGTGTCATGGTCTGGGGCTGCATGAGTGCTGCCGGCAGTGGGGAGCTACAGTTCATTGAGGGAACCATGAATGCCAACATGTACTGTGACATATTGAAGCAGAGCATGATCCCCTCCCTTCAGAGACTGGGCCGCAGGGCAGTATTCCAACATGATAACGACCCCAAACACCTCCAAGATGACCACTGCCTTGCTAGGGTAAAGGTGATGGACTGGTCAAGCGTCTCCAGACGTAAACCCTATTGAGCATCTGTGGGGCTCCTCAAACAGAAGGTAGAGGAGCGCAAGGTCTCTAACATCCACCAGCTCCGTGATGTCATCATGGAGGAGGGGAAGAGGACTGCAGTGCCAACCTGTGAAGCTCTGGTGAACTCCATGCCCAAGAGGGTTAAGGCAGTGCTGGAAAATAATGGTGGCCACACAAAATATTGACACTTTGGGCCCAATTTGGACATTTTCACTTAGGGGTGTACTCACTTTTGTTGCCAGCGGTTTAGACATTAATGGTTGGGTGTTGAGTTATTTTGAGGGGACAGCAAATTTACACTGTTATACAAGCTGTACACTCACTACTTTACATTGTAGCAAAGTGTCATTTCTTCAGTGTTGTCACATGAAAAGATAGAATAAAATATTTACACAAATGTGAGGGGTGTACTTACTTTTGTGAGATACTGTACAACCTTTCCCATCAAAAGCACTGAGAGTGTATAGAAAGAGAAGTCCCACAACAAAATCTGTGAGAGCTGGTGAGTGATCAACTTAAATGCATCCTGTTCATTCTGTGTTTGCCCCCCCCCCCCCCAGATCACTTCAGCCCTGTACTATTTTGCGATATTTTGAAGGCCAGGAAAAATATTTGCTGTCTATTAGACATGTACAATTAGTTTTGTTCCAAATTCTTTTGTTTTTTTGTTTTTTTAACAAATTTCAACAAATTCGTTCATTTGGAAATATCCGAATTAGCGAAAAAAAAAATGTAAATTCAAATATTCGAAGATTCGTAAATTTATAAATTTGAAAATCCGAATATTCGTTAATTCCTAAATTCAGAAATCCAAAAGCTCAGAAATTCAAAAATAAGAAGGAAAATTCGAAAATCAAACATTCGGAAATTCTAAAATTCTGAAATTCCAAAATTCGGAAATGCGAAAATCTGTAAGTTCAAAAATTCAAAAATCCGAAAATAAGAAAGAAATTCTGAAAAAAATTGAAAGAACAAAAATTCCAAATAACTAACTAATAATAACTAACTATTAAATTATAGGTATTGGAATTTATTTTCAAATCTGGCTGTTAGTGAAGGAAACAAATACGAATTTATCCAAAGTTACAAATTATCCGAAATAACGAATGACATATCTAAACGAATGGAACGTAATGAATTAATAATAAATAATAATAATAAAAACGTTTTATTATTATTTATTATTAATTTGTTCCGTTCCATTTGATTAAATGCGGCATAATTTATGACTTTGGATAAATTCGTATTCGTTGACTAACAGCCAAATTTGAGCGTAAATTTCAATATCTATAATTCAATAATTAGTTATTATTAGTTAGTTAGTTGTGTAGAATTTTTGGATTTTCATTCTTTTAATGTTTTTCGGATTTTCTTTCTTATTTTCATATTTTTGCATTTTTGAATTTTGGATTTTCCGAATTTCCAAATTTCCAAATTTTTGAATTTCCGGATTTTCGAATGTATGAATTTACGAATCTATGACTTAATGAATTATGAAATGTACGAATTAATGAATTTACGAATTAACAAATTTACAAATGTTCAAATTTATGAATTTAGATCATAACGAATAACCCTGAAAAAGGAAAAAAAATTAATGAAACGAAAATGGACAATTTTTTTTTGGATTTTATTTCTTATTTATGAATTTAGGAATGTATGAATTTTCAAATTTACGAATTTATGAATTTAGATCATAAGTAATGACCCTGAATCATAAAAAAAATAAATGAAAAAGATTAATGAAGCTAAAACGGACACATTTTTTTCAGATTTTCTCTCTGATTTATGTATTTACGAATTTTCGAATTAAAGAATTTACGAATTTATGAATTTATGAATTCACGAACTTTTGAATTTACAAATTTATGAATTTTCAAATTCAGATCATAAGTAATGACCCTGAATCACGAAAAAATAAATGAAAAAGATTAATGAAGCGAAAACGGACACATTTTTTTTGGATGTTCTCTCTTATTTATGAATTTACGAATTTTCGAATTAAAGAATTTTCGAATTTACGAATTTTCGAATTTATGAATTTTCGAATTTATGAATCTTCGAATTTAGATCATAAGTAATGACCCTGAATCACGAAGAAATATATGAAAAAGATGAATGAAGCGAAAACGGACACTTTTTTGGGGGATTTTCTCTCTTATTTATGAATTTATGAATCTTCAAATTAACGATTTTATGAATTTTCGAATTTATGAATTTACGAATTTTTGAATTTATCAATTTATCAATTTTCAAATTTAGATCATAAGTAATGACCCTGAATCACGAAAAAATAAATGAAAAAGATGAATGAAGCAAAAACGGACACTTTTTTTTGGAATTTCTCTCTTATTTATGAATTTACGAATTTTCGAATTAACGAATTCTCGAATTTTCGAATTTACGGATTTATGAATTTTCAAATTTACGAATTTTCGAATTTACGAATTTAGATCATAACGAATGACCCTGAAAAATGAAAAAAAAATTGAAAAAAAAACAAATGAAACGAAAACAAACACATTTTTCGGCAGTGCGCATGTCTACTGTCTATGCCAAGGCCAGCACACCACATATCTAGTCCTTATCTGGCTTATTTTTGGGTAAACTTGTAATGTGCTCTTTAGTTTCTAATTGAACCTAAGCATCCTTATTTTGCTTATTTATTTATTTTTATCACCTCTACAGAACCTCTAGAAACCAGTCTCAATGAATCTGACCTCATCTGTACAACAAACGTTCAGACTGTGACAAACGTGACCCTCGTCTGGGAACTTGAGAACAGCACGTTGGAAGGTAGTGCTCCTGGCTGGCTCGCCAACTCTGATAATTCATATCAGATCAGTAATACCTTTCCCAACAGCACATCCCTGTGTCAGCCCTCGCAGAACGCGACCTTCACCTGTCTTCTCCAATACAAGGGGAAAACTGTAGCGTGGAAAAGGATGGAGGTCACCTGTGCAGGTACACTGACCTTTTTCATGTTTACCGTCATTTTATCTTGGAATGTTAATATCCCAAATAACGTTTGACATTGACACTTTACCGTGTAAGCTCTAAAAATAAACCCTCATTTCCTTTTGGTCTGTTAATGATATCATTGAAGGTGTTTTGTTATATCTGTGCCAAAAGTGCAAAAAAAAAAAAAAAAAGTTGATCCTGCCAGAAATTCAGAGCTGTCCTGTGCACACTATCCTTTTTTTTTACTGTATCTCAAGGAGTCTAAATAGCCCCCCGTAGTTTTTATCTTGTGATCACAGAATACTTAGGAGTCTATTTATAAAAAAAAAATAAAAAATGTTTAACATATTTCATTTCTATGATCATCAGCTCCATCTAGTGGCCATGTAATGCAGCATTTTCGTGAAATAACCAGAAAAATAGCGCATTACAGCCGCTAAGGAAGAAGAGAAAGAGAGAGAGGGAAGAGTAGGAGTATTTTAGTAGTTTAGCGAAAGACAACTGGGCAGGGCTGACACCACTCAATCCATTTTATTGGTTGGGAGTGGGGGGGGGTAGCTCAATGATGAAAATACCACATTACAGCCACTAGATGGAGCTTAAATCTGTTAGATCAGGGGTAGGGAATCTGCGGCTCTCCAGCTGTTGTAGAACTACATTTCCCATGACGCATTGCAAGGCTGATGGATACATCTACTCCCAGAAGCATGATGGGAAATGTAGTTCTCCAACAGCTGGAGTGCCGCAGGTTCCCTACCCCTGTATTAGATGAATTACAGGAAAAATCCCTTATGGCTCTGCAAATGCTTGTTGCATTCATCCAGCATTTTTTTATTTATAACTAGACCTCTTAGTGTCTATGTTGTAGAGAAGGAAGAGTGGGAAGGTATGAGTAATTTAGCGAAAGACAACTGGGCAGGGCTGACACCACTCAATCCACAATAATGTTGTTTGGGGGGGTTGGAGTCCTCAATGATCTTGAGAGCAGTACTTTGTCAGCACTGCCCTTCAGAGGGTAGATCTGTAGGGCCCTGCTATCACAGTATGTCCTCAGCTGCCCAGCACCATTCATAGCTCCAGATTGAAGATGAGTATTGCATCTTAACTTTGGGTAAAGTAGGGAAGGATTGAATCCTCTATTACACATGTGTCAAACACAAGGCCCACGGGCTGAATCTGCCCCTTCAGGCCATTTCATGTGGCCCTTGCACCTCTCCTGCAGCTGCAGCAACCCCCTAGTTTCTGCCCTCACCTTGTCCCAGCAGTTCACAGCAGAGAAGAGGACAGAACTCCTCCTACAGATCCTGCACCACTCTGTGCAGCCGCAGCACCCAGTCTCAGTATTCAGTAGACTCCAGCAGCTGACTCTAGTCCTCCTCTGGTCCTCCTCTAGACCCTGAACTTTGTGTTTCCCAGCTCCGCCCCCAGCTTCTTGGTAAGGGGGGTGCACTGTGATGTAAGGGAGGGTGGGGGACTCTTGACTTCTGGTGGTGGGGGGGCAGTAGCGACTGGTGTTTTTTTTTTGCCAGTCGGACGGTTGGTCATCCATCCCCGCACTTACCCCATCTAGGTCGCAGGCGGGCAGCGCTCCTATGGGTGGCAGCTTCCATCGCGTCTCTTCCTCTGCATCACGGCAGCTTCCGCCGTGCATCTCCTCTCTCCTCCTCCTAGGCATCCAATAGGATCGCCTGTCCTTTCAGCCAATTGGGTGATGGGTCTCAGGACCCACTTCCTGATTGGCCGGGAGGAGAATCAGTGTGACAATTGTGAATATTCAGTCTGGACATGTAAGGTACAACCGGCCCTTTAGGGGCAACCATATTGCTAATGTGGCCTGCAATGAAATTGAGTGTGACACCCCAACTCTGTTAAGTTAAACTGCCATCTCTTGCCCCATTGAGGAGATTTCCCTTCACTTTCTGTCCTGATGGCACAACGGGAAGTCAGGGGAAATCTTCCTAGAGTGAGTAAAAATCTTGCACCTGATAGATGTCCCCAAGAACAGATGCATCCCGAGCCCAACCTTTTTGAAGCCAATTACAGTTGTATGACAATAGCAAATTAATATTCGCTATTGTCTTCCTGATTCTCCTCCCGGCCAATCAGAAAGAGAGTCCTGAGACCCGATTGGCCGAGAGGAGAAGCAACCGTATTGGCCGCCGAGGAGGAGACGCTGAGAAGGAGACATAGAGGAGGAGGCGCTGAAAAGGGGACAACGAGGAGGAGACGCTGAAAAGGGAATACCGAGGAGGAGACGCTGAGAAGGAGACACAGAGGAGGAGACGCTGAGAAGGAGACACCGAGGAGCAGGCACTGAGAAGGGGATACCGAGAAAGAGATGCTGAGAAGGAGACACCGAGGAGGAGACGCTGAGAAGGGGATACCGAGGAGGAGACGCAGAGCAGGAGACGCCGAGGAGGAGACGCTGAGAAGGAGATACCGAGGAGCAGACGCTGAGAAGGGGATACCGAGGAGGAGGCGCTGAGAAGGAGACACCGAGGAGGAGACGCTGAGAAGGGGATACCGAGGAGGAGACGCAGAGCAGGAGACGCCGAGGAGGAGACGCTGAGAAGGAGATACCGAGGAGCAGAAGGAAGAGTCGCGGAGGAGGAGCCATAGGGGAAGAGTCGCAGACGAGGAGCCATAGAGGAAGAGTCGCAGAGGAGGAGCCGCAGAGGACGAGACGCAGAGGAGGAGCCATAGGGGAAGAGTCGCA
>BLSH010159353.1:459064-470074 GCA_018402905.1 Glandirana rugosa
TATGCCCCCCCCCCGGAATCAGGAATCAGATCAGGGGTTCCCCACTAGGTCCTTATCCTCTTGAGCCATGTATGCAGTCTCTGACCGTTTCCTGTACTATGTCTGCAGTCTCTGACTGTCTCCTGTGCTATGTATGCAGTCTCTGACCATCTCCTGTACTATGTCCGCAGTCTCTGACCGTATCCTGTACTATGTCCGCAGTCTCTGACTGTCTCCTGTACCATGTCCGCAGTCTCTGACCGCCTCCTGTACCATGTCCGCAGTCTCTGACCGCCTCCTGTACTATGTCCGCAGTCTCTGACCGTATCCTGTACTATGTCCGCAGTCTCTGACCGTCTCCTGTACCATGTCTGCAGTCTCTGACTGTCTCCTGTATCATGTCTGCAGTTTCTGATCATCTCCTCTATCATGTCCGCAGTCTCTGACTGTCTCCTGTATCACGTCTGCAGTCTCTGACCATCTCCTGGATCATGTCTGCAGTCTCTGACCATCTCCTGTATCATGTCTGCAGTCTCTGACCATCTCCTGGATCATGTCTGCAGTCTCTGGCCATCTCCTGTATAACGTCTGCAGTCTCTGACCATCTCCTGGATTGTGTCTGCAGTCTCTGACCATCTCCTGTATCATGTCTGCAGTCTCTGACCATCTCCTGGATCACGTCTGCAGTCTCTGGCCATCTCCTGTACTACGTCTGCAGTCTCTGACCGTGATAATGTAATTATGACATTGTCAAAAAGGGGCAGAGCATGGATGACCTTGAAATTATGCTCTCCCCCTGGAAGAAGTTCTGCGGACGCCCATGGACCAGTGGTTCTCAACTCCAGGCCTCAGGACCCACCAACAGGCCAGATTTTAAGTATTACCTTGGGGAGATGCAGACTAGAATACTGCAATCGCTGAGCAGCAAATTATATCATCTGTGATGTATTTCAGTTATCCTGCAAACCTGGCCTGTTAGTGGGTCCCGAGGACAGGAGTTGAGAACCACTGCCTTAGACCATTCATGGATCTTGCCAATATCCACTAATTCATCTCTAAAGGGGGTCATCATGGGGAAAAATCTCTCTAGCAGGGACAAAACAGCAAAATGAACAGACCTTTTTAGTAGTGATGGAAAGGTTACTCTGCTTATATTGTAGCTTCTCTGGTTCTTTCCTGCACCCCCAACCCCTCCACATCATCAATTTAATAAAAATGTTTTAATTAAAACCTTTCCGTTTCCATTGCCTACATTATTTTGAACCCAGTGATGTCATCATTGGCCCTCCATGCCTCTCTATCCAATGCAGGCAGATCGTGGCTGGTGGGAGGAGCCAACAGGGTGCTGTGCATAGCTTCCTAAAAACATCACAGCACCCCGCCTTAGTACTTTGCTCAAGGGCCAGTGGCGTATCATCCATGGGTGCAGGGTGTTCACTGAACACGGGCCCTGAGGGGTGGGGGGCCCCCAGTGCTCTGACCAACACTGCACTTAAGGATGATCTGTCCCCGGTTGACAGCCGGGCATTATCAGTGTGGTGTGGGCTTGCACACGGGCCCACTAATTTCATGATACGCCCCTGTCAAGGGCAGTTCTGATGCAAGCAGTGAGCTGATTCTTGGGAGGAGTAATGCAAAAATAAAAATGCCTTGAGACGTGGATGTCATTGGGGAAGAGTGGGCGTCTAGCACCCTTAGAGGCAGTTGATACGCCAGTTCTCGCATCAGGAGGCCTACTGTGGGCATGAGAAGTTGGGTTGCCCCTTTCTTGTACTGTAGCTGGGGTACTCATCACTATATGGCAACCTCTGGGTTAGCGCTGCATCCCTGATTTATTGTGAACCTATATCGTTGATCAAGCAATTTTTTTTTTGACAGCTGCTACATATGTTTTTATACTAGCGCAGATATTACATGTTTTGATTATTAACCGCTTCCCGACCGCCTGCCGTGTTTTCACGGCGGCAGTCGGGTTGCTGTGCGCGAATCGCCGTAAAAAGATGGCGATCTGCGAACGGCTCGGGGGGACCCGATGTCCGCCGGAGAGCCGCGATGAGTGTTTACATCGGCGGTTCCCCGCCCTGTTAGTAGGGACATGGGTGATCTACTGATCCCTGTCACTGGGATCAATTAGCTTTCTCATGCCCATGGTAGCCCAACCCCCCCACAGTAAGAGCACACCCAGGGAACACAGTTACCCCCTAGATCCCCCCCCCCCAGGTTAACCCTTTCACTACCAATGACATTTATACAGTAATCAGTGGACATTTAAATTTCTGATCGCTGAATAAATGTCATTGGTCCCAAAAAAGTGTCAAAAATGTCCGACATGTCCGCTGCAATATCGCAGTCCCGATAAAAATCGCAGATCGCCGCCATTACTAGTAAAAAATAAATAAAAAAAGAAATGAATTCTCACCATCTGTAAACCCGGCCATTTTTGTGCAAACCAATCAATATACACTGATTGCGATTTTTTTTTTTATCACAAATATGAGGAAGAATATAAATCGGCCAAAAACGTTGAAAAAAAATGTTTTTTTATATATTTTTTTTTATTTGAATTTTAGCAAAAAGTAAGAAATTTGTTTTTCTTTTGCAAAATGGTCGCTTTTCTTTTGTTTATAGCGGCGATCAGAAATGACGCAGAGGCGATCAAGGAAAAAAAGGACACAAATTTTGTTTGGGTACAACGTCGCACTACCGCGCAATTGTCAGTTAAAGCGACGCAGCGCCGAATCGCAAAAAGTGCTCTGGTCCTAAAGCTGGAAAACCTTCCGGTTGGTAAGTGGTTAATTACACCAATGGCCTTGTCCCGGAAGTGGTTTGGCCAACATTTTTCAAAATATGCGAGCCTAAGCAATTTGGAATTTCCAAAATGGAAGTCACTTTGAAGTCATTGGAAAGCCAAACCATGCAGTAAAAGGAGCAAAATTGGGCAGAATAGTTTGGGAAGTCCCTGGGAGTCCAGCCCAGTGAGATATCGGGGTCAAAAGAAGCCTTGGCCACTTCCTTCAAAAATTCTCTCAGGGATATTAAAATAGGAGGGCAGGGCCTGATGATATTGGTGGTCATAGGCGTGCACATGGGTTGTACCAGGTATGTCTGGGCACACCCTAATCAACCCTGCTACCTGCCCCCCCACCTGTGCCTCCCTCCTCATCTCTCCAACCGGCTGCTGCTGGGGATGTTTCAGGATGGGACCCATGATATTTCACCAAAGCCCCTCAGTAGGGCTCCTAAAAAAATAATAATAACCATAATAAATAAATAATAAAAAATTATATTGTAAAAAAAAAAATATTTATTATTTAAAAAATGGTAAAAAAAATTAAATATAAAATAATAATAAAAAAAACTACTGACACCATCCACTGTTCTACTGACACCAATCTTTGCCCTACTGTGACCGTCCACATTGGACTTGGTTTCCTCACTGCCAATATGCTGTGCCAAGAGGCTCTTCCAGTGGACGGCTTCCTTCTAATGTGGCATGGCTGCAGATAAGCTCTTTGATTTTATATTTATGTGAGTTTGCATTTGATTTTTTAATCACAATAAACCCATTGATGTGGCACTTAGCTGGCGCCCCCTTCCTTTTCCTATGGTGATCGGCACCTCTCGCAGGTCAATCCACCCTTTCTATTCCATAAAATTGGAATTCTCTTAAATTTCCTTCATGTACATCTTTAAAGTACGAATAGTACACCCTACATATTGGATCAAACATTATGTGCATAAAATTAAATACACAATATAAGAGGTTCTACAATTAAAGGGGTTCTAAAGCCCTAAGGTTTTTTTTTTTTTTTTTACCTCAATGTATTTTATGCATTAAGGTAAAAATGTTTCTGTTGCAGAGAATCCTCCCCTAATCAATCTTATACTTACCTGAGCCTAAACTAGATTCACCACTGTCTTTGAGAGTTGTGACTCTCCCGCCTCCGTCCCTCCTCATTGGGCAGATGGATATTGCTGGGAGCCATTGGCTCTTGCTCCTGTCAATCAAACTGCCTTTACATCTCCTTCAGGCCTGTGAGCACCTCCAGTGCCCGTGATCCTCTAGTTCTTTTTTGTCCTCCCCTTCTACATCTCTTCCTTTGGAGTGATTTCATTTGTATTTCTTTTTCTTTTTTAGGTTGGTAAAATTCTTGTCCTTTTTGCAGTGCCATTGTCTCTCCCTGGCAACAAGGACACTGCCTATTGGCTATAGAAGCTGTCTATCATCTGTGTCTTCTCAGGGTCCTTTTTGCAGTTCCCATATCTCTTCTTGGTAATATTGGTGCTGCCTATTGGCTACTGAAGTTCCTCATCATCTGGGTGCTTAGGACTCTTCCTGGTAACATGGGCACTGCTTAATTTCTTACATCATCTGGGTCTTTTCAGGGTGCTTTTTGCAGTATCTTTGTCTCTTCCTGGTACCATGGGCACTCCGCTACCTATCGGTTATTGTAGTTGTCCATCATCTGGGTCATCCCAGGGTCCGTCTTGCAGTGCCATTGTCTCTTCCTGGTAACATGGACACTGCCTATTGGCTACTGAAGTTATCCATCATCTGGATCTTCTCAGGATCCTTTTTTCAGTTCCCATATCTCTTCCTGGTAACATGGGCACTGCATATTGGCTACTGAAGTTGTCCATCATCTAAGTCTTCTCTGAGTCCATTTTGCAGTGCCCATATCTCCTCTTGGTAACATGGGCATTGCATTTTGGCTATTGAAGTTCTACATAATCTGGGTTTTTTTCAGGGTCATTTTTGCAGTATCATTGTCTCTTTCTGGTATCATGGGCACTCCACTACCTATTGCCTACTATAGTTGTCCATAATCTGAGTCATCTCAGGGTCCTTCTTGCAGTATCTTTGTCTCTTCCCGGTAACATGGGCACTGCCTATTGGCTCCTGAAGTTGTCCATCATCTGGGTCTTCTCAGGGTCCTTTTTGCAGTGCCATTGTCTCTTCCCGGTAACATGGGCACTGCCTATTGGCTCCTGAAGTTGTCCATCATCTGGGTCTTCTCAGGGTCCTTTTTGCGGTTCCCGTATCTCTTCTTTGCAACATGGGCACTGCCTATTGGCTCCTGAAGTTGTTTATCATCTGTGTCTTCTCAGGGTCCTCCTTTTTGCAGTTCCCATATCTCTCTTGGTAACATGGGCACTGCCTATTGGCTACTGAAGTTGTCCATCAACTGGGTCTTCTCAGGGTCCTTTTTGCAGTTCCCATATCTCTTCTTGGTAACATGGGCACTGCCTATTGGCTCCTGAAGTTGTCCATCATCTGGGTCTTCTTAGGGTCCTTTTTAAAGTCCCCATATCTCTTATTTATAACATGGGCACTGCCTGTTGGCTATGGAATTTGTCCATCATCTGGGTCATGTCTGATGGTGATGTCCACCGGGGCCCTGTCGATGGTTCGGGAGATAGGCAGAACAGCCAGCGGACGTGATGTCCACCGGGACCTGCCAATTGTTCGGGAGACAGGCAGAACGGCGATCTGCCTTGTTTACAAGGGAAAGTAGTGATCGTGTGTTTCTGCTAAGCAGAAACACAGATCTCTGCCTTCCCACAGTACAACCACCCCCACACAGTTAGAAAGAACTTCCAGGGAACACAGTTAACCCTTTGATTTCCCCTGATGTTAACCCCTTCCCTGTCAGTGTCATTAGTAAAGTTACAGTGGATATTTTTTGCACTGATCACTGCATTGGTGTCACTGTTTCCCAAAAAGTGTCAGTTAGGTGTCCGATTTGTCCGCCACAATATCACAGTCCTGCTATAAGTTGCTGATCTCTGTCATTACTACTAAAAAAAAGGCTAAAGAAATAAATAAAAATATAATTTATTTTATATTTAAATTAAACCGCAGAGGTGATCAAACATCACCAAAAGCTCTATTTGTGGGGGGGGGACATCAATTTTATTTGGGTACAGCATCACATGACCGCGTAATTGTCAGTTAGACCCCTTTCGCACTAGGTTGTTTTTCAGGTGCTGCGATGGTAAATATAGCGCGCAGGTACAGCGCCTGAAACCCCCCCATTCTCCCCGGAGTGAAAGCCCGAGTGCTTTCATACCGGGGCGGTGCGCTTGCAGGATGAGAACAAAAGTCCTGCAAAGCCGCAGCTTTGGGGCGGTGCGGTGAGCGGTGTTGTACACCCCTCCTACACTGCCCCCTCAGCGCTCCCGAAGCGGCTGAACACTGCCTCGGAAGCGCAGAGCGGTAGCACTTTTAACCCCTTGTTAACCCCTTCTTGGGGGTTGAAAGTGCCCCGCTCCTGACTGCATAGCGGTGCCATAGCGCCGCTATAATAGCGGTAAATGCGCCTCTCCCCACCCCAGTGGGAAAGGGGCCTAAAAGTAATGCAGTGCTGTATCCAAAAAAAATGACCTGGTCATGGTGGGGGGGGGGGGGGGGTACTCCTTTCCGGAGCTGAAGTGGTTAAAGTGCCTGTAGTTTAGCTTTAATAATTACAATAAATACATCTAAGAATCCAGGCGTCAGAGAAATCCGCCGGAAACGAGTTTGCTTCTGATAACAATGATAATTATGGCACGTTTTGTGATGGAGCAACACTTTTAAATGTTATGTTCTCAATAGTACATGATGATATCATCTAATTATAGTATAACTAGTTCTGGCCACATTGCCTGACCATTGGGCAGGTTGGGAAGGACATTAATTAGGGCGATGCCTGATACTGGTTTCCAGTAAATGATCCAGGCTAGCTAATTAGGGACAGTATTTATATTAATGGTGTGCAAAGTGTTAACCCAAAAATACTTCAGATTTCTAAAGTCCTATCTGTACAAGGTGAAAGCTATCAGACATGTGCAATTCGTTTCGAATACAAATTCGGACAAATATTTGGTTATTCACAGATCCGGACGTATCCGAATCTCCAGATGAAATAGTAACGAATTGTAACGAATTTTGTTGAAATCCGTTAAAATTTGTTTAGTTTATTCCTTTTCTACCGAATTCCAACTTTTCAGAAAGATTAGTATTCGAATCGGTCGAAGAATGATGGACCGAATCGAATACTGTTTGAAGAAATAGTTGGCTGTTAGGCAACGGCCCGGGAAACCGTCATCAAGAGTCATCATCTCTCAGGGGGTTTCTCCACTGAATGTAAAGAAAAGAATGCCGGGACTTGCCCGGCAATAGAAAAATGTTTAAAAAAATGCCGTAGGGTCGCCCCCCCCCCCAGTCCATACCAGGCCCTTCGAGTCTGTTATGGTTTTTAAGCCAGAAAAAAAAAAAAAAACGGCGTGGCCCCCCCCCCCCCCCAATATCCATACCAGACCCTTATCCAAGCATGCAACCCGGGAAGTCAGGAAAGGGGGGAGGGGGCGAGCATGCACCTCCCCTCCTGAACCCTACATGCCCTTAACATGGGGGGGTGGGTGCTTTGGGGCAGGGAGATCTACATGTTGAGGGCATGTGGCCTGGTATGGTTTAGGAGGCGGGCTCATTTGTCCTGCATGCTCGGATAAGGGTCTGGTAGATTTTTGGGGGGACCTCACGCCATTTTTTTAAAAATCTTGGCTTAAAATCCATAACGTACCCAGAGGGCCTGGGGTATGCACTGGGGGGACCCTACGCCATTTTTTTTTTTTTTTAAATCTTGGCTTAAAATCCATAACGGACCCAGAGGGCCTGGGGTATGCACCGGGGGGACCCTATGCCATTTTTTAAAAATATCTTGGCTTAAAATCCATAATGGACCCAGAGGGCCTAGGGTATGGACTGGGGGGACCCTACGGCATTTTTTTTTTTTAAATCTTGGCTTAAAATCCATAACGGACCCAGAGCGGCTAGGGTATGCACCGGGGGGGACCCTACGCCATTTTTTTTTTTTTAATCTTTGCTTAAAATCCATAACAGACCCAGAGGGCCTGGGGTATGCACTGGTGGGGGGGGGGGGGCTACGCCATTTTTTAAAAACATTTTTCTATGCCGGTTTCTATCTAAACCGGCATTGTTTTCTTGACATTCATCTATCAGTGGGGAAGTCCGCTGACAGATGATGACTCATGGTGGTTAAGGACACAGGTGGCCACCTTCCCGGCCTGCTGCTTAACAACCAGCTATTTCTTCACACAGAATTTGAATCGGTCCATCGTTTTTCGACCAGTCCGAATTCTAATTGTTCTAAAAAGGTGGAATTTGTTAGAAAAATAATAAATGAAACTAATTTAATGAAAACTACACCAAACAAATTCCGAAACCAAACTAAACGAATTTCATAACAAAACTAAATTAGTAACATAACGAATCTATCCGAAACGAAACCCAACATTCTTTTCCATTCGGAGTGTCTAGTTAATACAGCTGATTTAATCTCTGCTTGGTTCTCACCACAAAGTGACCCCAACGCGACCAATACGATCAGTTTGGGGGCTTATGATGCTTTGCAAGAGAGAGTTGAAAAGTGAAGAAGCCATCACTGCTTACTTACCTGATCATCTGCTTCTGGTGGTGTCCACACTACTGGTTGTCAACTTCTGAACAGATGGTATCTCTACCACAGGGGCAATAGGTACCAGGGAGCAGGGATGAGAATGGGAGGCCAGGTGCAGAGTAGCAGAAATGAACATAGAATGTCAAGAGCAGGGATGGTTCCAGTAGGGCAGAGGCAAGATGGGAAAAATGAGAATGGAAGGATCAAGAGGAGAATGGAAGAGATAAGCATAGGAGGGTAGAGTGGGTGAGATGGAAGGGGCAGCATAGAAACTGAGTGGAAGAGATCAGCATGGGCAGACAGAATGGAAGAGATGAGTGTGGCAGGACTGGAGTAGAGATGGGTAGAAGGGCGGGAGTAGGTGGGAGAGGTGAGCATGGGTGGGCAGGAGCAAAGTAGCAGAAATGAACATAGAATGGCAGGAGCAGGGATGGTCCTAGTAGGGCAGAGGAAAGGTGGGAAAGATGAGAATGGAAGGATCAGGAGGAGAATGGAAGAAATAAGCATAGGAGGGTAGAGTGGGTGAGATAGAAGGGGTGGCATAAGAACTGAGTGGAAAAGATCAGCATGGGCAGACAGAATGGAAGAGATGAGTGTGGGGGGACTCGAGTAGAGATGGGTAGAAGGGCGGGAGTAGGTGGGAGAGGTGGGCATGGGTGGACAGGAGCAGAATATGCTAAGTGTAGCAAAGTGTGGATTTTCTTGATACCCTAAAGACAAGAGTGAAACAATCATAAAATATATCAAAGTTTAATACATCAATGTCTAAAACCTCACATATGAATTGTGGGCAGCCAAAAAAATTAACAAAAATATACATAGTGCAGCTCCTTTTCCACCATAACACGATTCACATAGTTGGTGACATGCATTACACAGTGACAAACAGCTTTCAATATCAAGTTGCTAGGGGACAAAGCATAAGTGCAATTTACCCTCAACAGGTTTCGCGGCACTGGTCGCTTCTTCAGGAGGGATAGGAGCAACGCGCATCTAAGAGGGAGCAAAATATTACTTAAGAAAATGTATACAAAATATACAAAAGGTTATTGTTCAAAAATATCACAATGAACACATGTGTAACATTGGCGTTCATTTCTGAGAATGGCGAAAAGTTTAGAGATGTACCCGCTTAGTATGGCACCACATCCATGGAGAGCACAAAAGAACAAAAAACAGAGGATAGGACTTTAACGGTTGCCATCTGTAATCCCAAATAGGAAAGAGGAGTACTCATATTTATAAAAAATTCCGAAGTTTATTTAACAACATAAAACATATCAAAAATGTGTGCAATCAAATGGATGTAACATTCCCCCATAGGCTAAATAGCTAAGGTAGGTGCATATACAAAGAGGCGGGTCTCAGTGGCCCACTTCAATTCAGATTATCGCAGTGAGAGAAATGGATGACAAATAATCCTCCATATGCAGGGCCAGACGTAGGGATCAATGTATCGTCACCAATAGTGATCGCTGCGCGTTTCGCCAAAGGCTTCCTCAGGGGATCCTATTGGTATTGTACATGCCAAGCCAAAATGAGAACCATGGAGCGTTTGGTTCTACAGAACTAAGGAAAAGAGGGTCACACACATTTAGTTCAAGAAGAACATTAGGGTCAGTGCAGCTAGAGAGGGGTCACGCTATGGCAAAGCCTATACTTCGAGAAGCAAGCAGACAGTAAGTTCCTATTCCATAATTGAGATCACACCGTGCAGTCAAAAATGGACAAGTTGTCCCACATGTAGTTGTCCTCTCGTGTGCTCAGAAAGCAAGTTCTCCCGTACCGGTCCTGGCTGTGACCTCCATTAACTCACAAGAATTAAAGGAGCCTTGTAAGGTATTAAACAAGGGTAGGGAGTGCCATCATCCAAAACAATTAAGTGAATAGAAGATGGCATGGAATGTCCCAGTAACAGACCATTACCTAAATAGGAAGCATGGACAATTTCGACACCCAGGGATCACGCAATGGTTTAAAAAATATAACAATTTATTGAAAATAATATATACATATAAAGACAAGAATACACTACAACACACATAATGAAATCAATAATTACAGCCCCTAAAGAGGATGTGCTTATGGCTCTCTGGTATATCCAGAGGTCTTGTAGATCTCAGTGTGTTCTCTGTGTTCTCTACCGGTTTCGTGTGAAATTCTGCTTCTTCAGGAGAGTAGAATATGGGAGATCTAGAAAATTTAGATAATATACACAATCATAGAATACAGAAAATACGGTCAAGGACTAAGAGTAATTGGGATTAAGTATTTATAGAAGTAGTTGCATACACAGGCGGAAATGCCCTCAGATCCACGAGCTGCGGAGCACGCCCTAGGGCTATCCCCCCATGGCGGACATGAGAGACACAATGAGCATAATAACTAAGTGTATAAAAAGTGGATAATATCAGAATCCATCAATAATATTACAATAGGAAAGAGAAGCCAAAGTGAGTGAGGAGGGTTGGTGAATAGGAAAAAGAAAGAGAACCTTTATGAATTAGGGTTAATGAGAATCAGGAACTGGCATAAAAGACATAAGATACTAACACATATAATAGATTTAAAA
>BLSH010159353.1:479397-499848 GCA_018402905.1 Glandirana rugosa
CACACCTATGCCTCGCACTCAGATCGCAGATATTCCTGAAAAACCTACAGTTGTATGCAAAAGTTTAGGAACCCCTGACAATTTCCATGATTGTCATTTATAAATATTTGGGTTGTTGGGCTCAGCAATTTCATTTTGATCTCTCAAATAACTGAAGGGCACAGTAATATTTCAGTAGTGAAATGAGGTTTGTTGGATTAACAGAAAATGTGCAATATGCATCAAAACGAAATTAGACAGGTGCATAAATGTGGGCACCCTTGTCATTGATTTGAATAGCTGTAACTACTTAGCACTGATTAATTGGAACACACAATTGGTTTGGTGAGCTCATTAATCCTTGAACGGGTATTGAAGGTGGCCAATTGCAAGTTGTTGTTCTCTTTGACTCTCCTCTGAAGAGTGGCAACATGGGGGCCTCAAAACAACTCTCAAATGACCTGAAAACAAAGATTGCTCTACATTATGGTTTAGGGGAAGGCTACAAAAAGTTATGGCAGAGATATAAGCGGTCAGCATCCACTGTGAGGAACATAGAGGGGAAATGGAAGACCACAGGCACAGTTCTTGTTGAGGCCAGAAGTGGCAGCCACATAAAATATTGGAGAGGCGAAGGCGAAGGATGGGGAGAACGGACAAAAACAGCCCACAGACCTCCTCCAAAGACCTCCAACATCAGCTTGCTGCAGATGGAGTCACTGTGCATCGTTCAACAATTCAGCGCACTTTGCACAGGGAGAAGCTGTATGGGAGATGGGAAAGAAGCCTTTTCTGCACACAGCCACAAACGGAGCCGCTTGAGGGATGCAAACGCACATTTGGACAAACCAGCTTCATTTTGGTCATAACAAGGGGCGCAAAAGAACGCAGCGTTCCAAGAAAAACACTTGCTACCCACAGTAAAATTTGGTGGAGGTTCCATCATGCTGTGGGGCGGTGTGGCCGGTGCCGGTACTGGGAATCTTTTTTTTAACAATCAGAATGTTCCTTTATTAAACAAATGATGGTACAATCAAACACCGCGTAAGTCAAGACAAAGAAGTATATGAGACAGTGACAGATCAGGATCAGTAAACATTTACATTCAAGGGATGAATCCATATATCTACAGTATCTTTACTACAGGAACAGGTCATGCTATTTCCAGCGATATTCAAGGAACAAGAAAGTATCCTAGTTCCAATTCCCCCCTCCACTCCCGCCAAAAGGAAGAGACAGGTATGTCAGCACTCCCTGTCCCCCTAGGTGCCTCCCAGGGGGGCCAGAAGAGCACCTCAACCCACCCATGGTTGCCAAACCAGACCAAATATTTTAGGGCAGTTGCGATTAATATAAGTTAATTTATATAGGGGAAGGGCAGTATTAATAGCTTTTTCCCATGATCTCACAGAGGGAGGGGAATGGGCATTCCATCTGAGTATTATTTCTCTCTTAGCATAATAAAAGAGGTATGTTAGCAGGAGTTTGGTACACCTAGGACGCTGATCGTCCTCTTGTGCTCCAAGCAATGCCAGCTCCGGCGAGACCGTGAGGGCCAATTGGAGATGACCATTAATGGGCTCCACCACCTCCATCCAGTATTTAGCAATGGCTGGGCAGCTCCAGAACATGTATGTACCCTCACCAACATCACACCTGGTGCACTCCGGAGACCTCTGTGGATATATTCTATGAAGCCTCTGAGGGGTGTAATAAACTCTATGCAAGAATTTAACCTGGATCAGCTTGTCCCTGGACGATATTAGCAACTTAACACTGTCTTCTAAACAATCATCCCAGTCTTCTCTTTCCAACTCTGGAAGATTCGCCCTCCATTTTTCCCACAACCTATCCATCTTAGGGGAGTCCACACTCAATAATGCCCCGTATAGGGCTGACAATGGCTTAGACAAAGACTCTTGAGCCAATAATTCCTCGATGGGGTCCATGGTCAAACTCAGGGGGATCCGGAACTGTGCTCAGGTAGCATGGCCTAATTGTAGGTAATGGAAATGCATCCAACCCGGGAGGTGATATTCCCTCTGAAGGTCTGAGACGGGCCGTAAAGCTCCCACCCTACACACAATCCCAAGAGTTTTGATACGCCCACACCTGTGGGTCAGGAATTGTATGGAAATGCGAGAGGTTAGGATTCCCCCATAATGGGGTGTAGGGGGACCATTGGCCTGGTCGCAAAAATCTACGTCTAGCTGCTGCCAGGTTGCCCAGCTCTTGCAGTGATCCGAGGGCTGATGCCTCCAGGCACACCGCTGCATTGTCTATGGAGCGTGTGAACCACCATCGGACGGTTACCATAATGGCAGCCCAGTAGTAGGTTCTAAAGTCAGGCAAGGCCAATACTTCCTGGAAGAACCAATGTCGACCTAGCCAGTTGTGGAAGGGTCCCTCCCCAAATAAATGAGTTCATGTACCGATCTAGGGTGGAGAAAAAGGAGTTTGATAGCCAAATTGGGCAGGACCAGAATATATATAAAAACTTGGGGAGTAAAAGCATTTTAATTAAGTTTATGCGACCCAGGAGATTCAGCGGTAACGAACCCCATGAAGCGCACCTGGAACAGAGCTGATTCACCACTGGAGCCAAATTAAGGTCATAAAAATCTATGGGGTCCCTCCGGATCGAAATGCCTAAATACTTGAACTGGTCGACCCACTGTAGTGGGGTATCGACGGCCAACGTCTTAGTCTGGGGATCTAAAGGAAAAAGAACCAATTTCGACCAGTTGATCCTGATCCCCGAGAACCTCCCAAACTCATTAAATATGTCTAAAGCAGCCCCCAGGGATTCATTAGCATCCTGAAGGTACAGCGTATAATGATACCTTTTCCTCCAGGGCACCCACCTTCAGTCCCCTAACCCGTTTAGAGCCTCTGATAATGACCAAAGGCTCGAGGGCCAGGGCAAAAAGGGATGGGGATAGAGGGCATCCCTGTCTAGTACCCCTCTGTAGCGAGAAAAAAGGCGAGAGAGCATCCTTGGTATGAATATGGGCCTTGGGGTCGCTATATAGCACGCGCAGCCACTTAACAAACTTAGGGCCAAATCCAAATCTATTCAGTGTCCCCCACAGGAAGTCCCATTCTACCGAGTCGAACGCCTTTTCAGCGTCCAGGGAGGCGATGACTCTACTTCCGCAATTAGTGTGAGACACCGAAAGATTAAGGAAAAGGCGCCTGAGGTTGATGTGGGTACCCTTCCCGGGCATGAACCCGGTCTGATCAATATGAATCAGCTCCCCCAATACCCCGGACAGCCTATTTGCTAGAATCTTAGCCAAAATCTTGGCATCTACGTTTATGAAGGATATCGATCTATAGGAGGAGCATTCCTCAGGATCCTTACCCGGTTTAAGCACCAACACCACCACCGCATCCCCCATGGAATCCGGAAGGGTTCCCAGATTAAAAAAGCTATCAAAAAGGGACACCATTCTAGGGGCCAGTAGGTCCTGATACCGAAAGTAAAATTCAGTTGGGAGGCCATCTATGCCGGGGGTCTTCCTTGCCTGTAACTGCGCGATAGCCATCTGTATCTCCTCCAGGGTGATGGGAGTCTCCAACCTCTCACACGACTCAGAGTCCAGAGTTGGAAATTTAATTTTATCCAAGTAAGACTCGAGCTCGAAGGGGGAATAGTTCACCCTGGATGAGTACAACGCTTTATACCAGGGCTATGCAATTAGCGGACCTCCAGCTGTTGCTAAACTACAAGTCCCATCAGGCCTCTGCCTCTGGGTGTCATGCTTGTGGCTGTCAGTCTTGCTATGCCTCATGGGATTTGTAGTTTTGAAACATCTGGAGGTCCGCTAATTGCATATCCCTGCTTTATACAATCGGAAGAACTTGTCATTAATCTCCTTGGGCGTTCTCAGGACCCCCCCCAGCACCAGCATCCTTAATTCCACTAATGTGTGTGACCGCAAATTGCCCTTAGCCAGCCATGCTAGTAGCCTACCATTTTATTTCCAAATTCAAATACCCTCTGAGCAGTGTGAAGAAGGGACTTTTGTGTCATCTCGGTTCGAAGCAGAGAGATCTCGCTCAAGGCATATTGCCAGGCACCGTAGGTGCCCTGACTCGGGTTGGCCACGTAGTCTGCTTCCCTTTGTCTGGCTACCTCCTCTAGCCCCTCCATAGACCCTGACAGTCTCCTCTGGCCGCTGCTATGCGGGATATGTATTCCCCCCTAGTCCATTCTTTAAAGGCATCCCATTGCACTGGGGGGGTTGGTGGTCTCACCATTGGCTATCCAAAAATTACAAACACCCTCTTGTACGGTCTCCTGGATTCTCTCATTCTCAATCCAGAACCTGGATAATGGTGGACAACAATTCCAGGGCAGCCAGAGGCGGCAGATATATTCCAACCAATATACAGAGTACACAGTCTAGTAAGACATGCATAATGATATACCTTCCTCCCGGATCCAGTTTGATGTCCAGCAATTGAAAAGGGAGACGTTTATGCACTAGTACACTGACCCCTCTCAGTGTAGCTGGAGTACATAGAGTGATAGTGGGCTCCAACCCATGCTCTTTTAAGACCAAATATTTTAGAACCCAGTAAATGGGTTTCCTGTAGTATGCAAATGTGTGGGGAGTACCTCTGCAGGAATTTGAAAACTAAGGAATGTTTGTAGGCAGAATTAAGTCCCCGCACATTCAATGAGATTACAGACAACTGAGCCATATCAGAATTGAGTTGAGACATTCTGCATAGATCCCTCCTTAATGTGAGTACTGCAGCCTCCCGGAGGGGCCCAGAAACATCAGCCAACCCTCCCATCAATGCATCGCCTCCCCCAACCCGCCAAGCCACTCCAGGGTCACATCCATGCACAGTGCATATGTAACCATACCAGCAAGGAACATATCGAATTGTCCAAACAAAAAACAAGTATCCAACAAAAACCCAAGGATATGCAAGTTCCCAGATAAAAGTGTCTATTGACCAAAAACTTTTGCTGGCAATGGCCAGTAACCCCTTCCCCCCACCCCGCGAGATCCACCAAAAGTGAGACCGCATGAACCCCTATTAACCTGCCCGAGGGCACTAAACAAACTGGGAGACGTGTAGCAGATGGAGAGGCACATTTCGTATAACATACATTCAACAGAGCCATCGGTTTTTTAACCCCCTGGGATTGCTCATCCCCGCACGGGCATGGCGCAGGCATTACTCCCCCACTATACAGAGGCCCTCAAACAACCCCAACTTAGGGGCCCCTGCAGCTGGGGAATAAGCACAGGGGAACGAAATCCTCCAGGCATTAACAGTAGAAATAATTGAAATTATAGCAAAGTGAATCCTCTTCATTTCCGGGGTGGCAAGGTTTCCAGCCATTCCGCAGCATCTTTGGGGGAGGTAAAGAAGCAGATCGTCTCCCCATCCACCACTCTCAACTTGGCCGGGAAAAGCACGCTATACTTCACCCCCCTGGAGCGTAGGGTGGCCTTGACCGCGTCAAAGGACCGGCGGAAATTTTGGGTCACTATGGAGGAAAGAATGCGGTTGTTCCAGTAGGTCATCTCTCCCGCTGCTCGTGCCGCCCTTAATAATCCATCCCGGTCTCTGAAATTAAGGAGTCTCAGGATAAAAGTACACGGAGGAGTCCCTTGGGGGCCTGGCTTCGGCGGCATGCGGTGCACTCTCTCTACAGTAAAATAGAGGGACAGTTGTGCCGCAGGCAGCAGGGATTTGAATGTCTGGGAGGACAACAAACAGAGGCAGACGTTCTCTTGGCAATGTAAGGGAGCCAGCAACAAATGTGTCCACAGGCAAAGGTGGACGTAGTGGTCAGTTCTCAGGCAGGGCATCATTTTCTCTGCTACTGAGTTTGCCCGTGCTATCCAGCCACAGCATGCAGAGGAGGTTGTGGACTGGCTTACTAAACCTTCCTCATTTGCTGTCACGCAAGCCGAGATAAGTGTGCAGTCCCCTGCAGTTGCCAGAATGGATAAACCTGCCTTTTTGTCCACATATATTCCTGCCATAGCCCCAACATCAGCCATGGAGGAGTCAGCTGAGTTATTTGACCACAGCGTCAGCCACTTGCTTCTTGATGATGCCCAGCCATTACTGGATTCAGATGTTGGTTCTGAGGTTGAGGATGACAGGAACATGAGGCAATTTCTTACACCAAGGCCAATTCTTGCTTTCATCAAGAGTACCTCTATAGGGTTACGGTGGGAAGGCGCCACCGACACCCAAAAACCAATTTTTATGCACCTGTTTGACAAGTGCATATCATTGCATTTTTTTTTTTTACAGAAAGGCCAATTGTTGCCTTCATGAAGAGCACCTCTATAGGGTTATGGTGTGAAGGCAACACCAACACCCAAAGTAAATTTTTTCGCACCCCTTACTTCTATCCAAAGTCAAAGTGACACCAGAATTTATCGAAAAAAATCTCTAATCTTGTTCCCAGTGCACTACATTGTGGCCTCATCATACACACTGGGCTCCCCAGCTGTTGCTGAGCAAAATAAAGGCAGCTTGCAGGGAAAATGTCATTTTTTTTGGCTTTATAAATGCAATTATTGCTGCAGCAGATTCTAGACACGATACAGATCTGCCACTTTACAGGTAGACTAAGGGGACCCCCCAAACCCCAGACTCTATATTAGAAGGAATTTTTCATTTTTATGCTTTCACTTTAACCACCTCCCACCCGGCCACTGCACATATACGGCCGGGTGGGAGCTTCCCCGTTCTGACAGGACGTATATATACGTCCTGCAGAACGGGGGCTCGCAGCGCGGGCACGCGCCGCGCTGCTGCTGGATCCTGTGATCATTATGATCACAGGATCCAGCTGAGCGGAGATCGGGATACGGGCGCAGTGACTGACCCTCCCGATCAGGTGACGGCTGTGTCCAATCACAGCCGTCACATTGTCAACAGAGACTAACGTCTCTGTGACAGTTCCCCCCCGCCGAGCTCAGTGAGAGCTCAGTGCAGGGGTGCGGTGGGGGGGAGGGGGGGAGCTGCAGCTCTGTGACAGCTCTCTGCATGGAGATGATTTCATGCAGAAAGCTGTCACAGATCCCCCCCCACACAGTGCACCAAGCACACTGATACCCCTGTCCACATACATGTCACACTGTCACCCCATAAAACAGTCCCCAAAACATCTGTATGTCCCCCATCACATCTGTCACCATACACAACATCTGTCACAGTCCCCAAACATCTGTATGTCCCCAAAACATCTGTCACAGTCCCCAAACATCTGTATGTCACCAAAACATCTGTCACAGTCCCCAAACATCTGTCACAGTCCTCAAACATCTGTCACCATACACAAAACATCTGTATGTCACCGTCACATCTGTCTGTCCGCCAACACCAAATAAACTCCAATTTGGGTTATTTTTACCAAAGAAATGTAGCAGTATGATTTTTGGTCAAAACAGAAACGCAGAAAAATGCATTGTTTTTGAAAATGTTTTGTCTTTTTTTAATTTATAGCGCAAAAAAAAAAAAACCCAGGGGTGATTAAATACCACCAAAAGAAAGCTCTATTTGTGTGAAAAAAATGATAAAAATTTCATATGGGTGCAGTGTCGCATGACCGCGCAATTGTCATTCAAACTGCAACAGCGCTGAAAGCTGAAAATTGGTCCGGGAAGGAAGGGGGTTTAAGTGCCCAGTATTGAAGTGGTTAAAAATCAAAAACTCCCTGCTCATTTAAAAATTAAGTTTTTTCCAATTTTTTCTTTTATTAATACATGTCCCCCAGGGCAGGACCCGGACCCCTATAATCATTGTATGTCCAATTACTTGCATATAAGCCTTCAAAATGGGCACTTTTGATTTTTGACGTTCGGGTCCCATTGTCTTTAATGGGGTTCGTTAATCGGGCCCAAACTTTCACGGTGTTCAAAAGTTCTGGTACAAACCAAACAGGGGTCCGTTTGCCCCATCCCTATCTAGGAGGACCGGAGTGACTTTAGACATCCCTTCCAGTCTAGGGTGGAAGTAAACAATTCTTTTCTTTTTTTAAAGCAAAAGATCAATGTTTTTATTGGGTTTTTTTTTTATCTTTTGCTTTTAAAGGTAGAGGAGAGATTTGGGGTTTTATAGACCCCAGATTTCTCCTTAAAGAGGACCTGTCATTCCTTATTTCTAATACTAGGGATGTTTACAAAAAGTAAAAAAAAATTAAAGGGACAAAGTAAAAAATAAAAAAAAATTTAAAAAAAAATGTAAAGCTCCCTCATCCCTCTGTGCTTATGTGCAGAAATGAACAGATACCTAGGTTGCCCACGCATACGTAAACGGTATTCACACCACACATTACATCCTCTGTAACTCTAAACTGGTAACCTGTAAAAATTTAAAGCATCTCCAATGAAGATTTCGAAGCGCCGCAGTTTGTTGCCATTCCACAAGCATACGCAATTTTAAAGCGTGACATGTTTGGTATCTATTTACTCGGCATAACATCATCCTTTATATTCTATCAAAAAATGTAGTTATGTATTGTGTTTTTTTTGCATTAAAATTCATTAAATTGTATTTCTAAAAATAAAATTGCATTTGAAAAATCGATGCGCAAATATTGGGACATTAAAAAATCACAACATCCACCATTTTATTCTCTAGGGCCCCTGCTAAATATATATATATATATATATATATATATATATATATATATATATATATAATGTTTGGGAGTTCTAACTCATTTTCTAGCAAAAAATACAGATTTTTACTCGTAAACACAAAGTGCCAGAAAGGCCTGGTCCTTAATATTATGCCTTTGAAAGGGAAATGTCAGTCTGGAGTAAAGTTTCTTCAACAATATATATATATATATATAAATAAACAGCATACTGGAATTGCAACCATGTCACCTACCTCTAACTGTCTCCAAGAATAAACTAATGACCGATAGGTTCACAATTCTATGTTTAGCCGGTGGAGGAAGGGCGTGGTCAGGAGCCCCTTCTCTAAAACGACAAAGTGATTTGTCCCAGCATGCTAAAATAAGAATTGAAATAGATACATTAGAAATCGGTTCGGTTAGGGATCATGCACATGAGCGGTTTGGCGCGAACAGTGGAAAATCCCAGCATTTTTGGCACACCGGGGAGAGACTTACTTTTCCACCCAAGCGACAATGATTAGCAATGCTTAGCTCTGGTCTGGAGCAAAGATTTAAGAGACCATGCTCTGCCCACTCAGTAACACAGGCCAAATTATCTATACTGTACTGTCGCTGTAGGTAGTCACACCCAACGCGTTTCATTTCTCCTATTAGGCGGGACTTCCACCCAATGCGTTTCAGCCCCTGATGGGCTGTGTGCTACATCCGAGGCTCCCTTGCATCCAAAAAGGCTGGCATTTTACACTGTACAGGCCAAGCCGCCCTTGTGCACGGGCCCTTATTGTCATATACAGCATAGGATTCCAGGTGGAAGGTAAGGCTTTCATTTTCACCCAGGCGACAATCATTAGCTCTGGTCTGGAGCAAAGAATTAAGAGACCATGCTCTGCCCACTCAATAACACAGGCCAAATTATCTATACTGTACTGTCGCTGTAGGTAGTCACACCCAACGCGTTTCATCTCCCCTATTAGGCAGAACTTCCACCCAATGCTTTTCAGCACCTGATGGTCTGTATGCTACATCCGAGGCTCCCTTGCATCCAAAAAGGCTGGCATTTTACAATGTACAGGCCAAGCCGCCCTTGTGCACGGGCCCTTATTGTCATATACAGCATAGGATTCCGGGTGGAAGGTTAGGCTTTCTTTTTGACCCAAGCGACAATCATTAGCTCTGGTCTGGAGCAAAGGTTTAAGAGACCAAGCTCTGCCCACTCAGTAACACCGACCATATGATCTATACTGTACTGTTGCTGTAGGTAGTCACAACCAATGCGTTTCTTCTTTCCTCTCTTCTCTATTGGAACTTCTGCCCAACGTGTTTCATCCCTATACGTCTGCCCAATGCATTTTGCTCCTCCTATTGGGTGGGGTTTCTGGTTTCCAGTGCCGTCACTTCCGGCCTGTGGAACTCACGGTGGATGCGCCACTTCCAGGACTTGCACTGTGAGTTGTAATTGTACTGGATGTTTTTACCAACGTATTTTAAGAAAGTGCAATCTTTTTAGTGACAATTATTAATACAAATTAGTATGCTATGATGGCCTCTTCTCCCCTTTTGGTCATAATACCGCCTGAGGGTTGACACAAGCACACTTACCTTATCACAAGTGGTGGAACTTCTGGCAGTGGAGCGAGGAGTTTAGCGGAGTCTGGTGAAGGAAAAGAAGAGGATTCCAGAGGAAAACCATTCCATAAGAGCAAAAGTGTTTCTGACTCTCATGTTTCATGCATGAGGTACAATTCTTCCAGTGAGTTCAAGGGATGCATTGAGCTACAGGACACAAAAAATGTCCTCGATCTCAGCCTTCCTCCCCCCAGACTGAAATGGGTGAGAATTTGGAATGAAAGTTCCCACTCAGTAATGTAATATGGTCTAAAATCAGGGATCTCCAAATGAGTGCCCGTTAGAATTCCCCTTGCATCAGGGTTCCCATCAGAGTTCCCCCTAACATCTGAGCCCCCATGAGAGTCCCCATTAGAATCCCCCTTACAGTAGAGTTCCCATCAGAGTCCCTCCTTACATGAGCATCCCCCTAAAATCTAGGCCCCCATGAGAGTCCCCATTAGGGTCTCTTACATTAGGGAACCTATCAAAGCCCCCTTTAGAGTTCACCCTTACCTCACACACTAACAGCATGACTGGTAGCCTGGAGAGCCCAAGAGCATGGCTGTAGCAGCAGGCGGAAGCAGTGCAGGTCTGGACAGAGGAAGTACCATCGCCCTTTGAAACCTGGAGTAAGCCCATGATTGGTATGCTGGCAGTCCTAGCAAGTGGAGGCAAACTGTGCTGGAGACCAGGATGGGGGGTTCTTGATGTTGGGGGGGAAACGGAGACTGATGGAGGCTGACCTGAAGACCCGTGTGAGGCCAATGACCCCAGTTGAGAGCCAAATAAAACCTTAAGTGGGTCAAATTTTGCCTACAGGCCATAGTTTCCGAGACCCCGGATCCAACTTTTGAAGGACAAGCGCGTCATAAATTATTCTTGATCGATCCAGAAGCCTAAAGATCCTTACAGACATAAGGCAATCGTAGGGCAGCCTGACTGGTAAAGTATGACTTGGGTCCACTTTTGGAACTCCTAGTCAATCTATCTCAGTAGAAGAGTTCCTTGTCCAGGATGTTTTTTTTTCCAGCCAGGCCCTTTTGTTTTTCCAGCCAGGCCCTTTTGCTTTTTCAAAGATAAGACCAGTTCCAGCATTGTCTTTTACAGCTCATGAACATGGGCATCTTGCATGTTTTTGTTATAATATTTCTACAGTTCTCTTTCTGGATTTAACCACCAACGATCAGAGGCAGGGGAAGAGGTCAGCAACTTATGAAAAAAAACAGTAAAAAATTTGAAAATTTTGCCCCTCTAATCTGCCACTGTATTCACCGGCCTATGAGTTTCTTTTGGTAAATATAGTCCCACCCCTGAGGAATAGCCTAAGCACTGAAATCCCTCTTCATTATGCCAAAACTGCACATATTGGGCACAGCCCCATTCTTCTCTGTGGCAGCCATTGTCACCTCTTTTGGACGTGGCTGTCCAGTGGCCATTTCTTGGGTTTTACAGATATTAGACATGAGTTAAAAACCACCTGGATTTGCCGTACAACAATGTCCACATAAAAAGTGCTAAATCAATGAATCTCTAAAGAAATGTTGACAATGACTAACATTGTACACAATGAACGGCTCGCATGTCACTCAACGAATTCGCTAAATTGTCTTTATTTATTTTATAGGCGATTTCCGTGACACAAGCAGATAGAAAGTCAGCAGAAATCTCTGTGGATGATGGCACTCACTCGCTGAGATCGACATGGGGGAGGTACGTTACCATTGTGCTTGTCTATATCTCCTCTGCCAACAATAATTAACTTTTAGAATTTTCTTTTTTTGTTTATTAATTAAAATTTAAATGTCAAAAAAAGAAGAAACAGTTAGAATTTTTTTCTTTCTGATTGCCTGCTATTAATGCACAAGTCTGAAAAATTATAATAATTAACACTATTAGTGTTTTTATTATAACTTTTATTTTACTGTTTTGTTTTTTTTTTAACTTTGTGTAGGCTACTGTAATTTAGTGTTTTTGTCTGTTACAATATTGTTTAAAGTTTTCCAATTAATTCATTTATTTTACTTTGTATTTCTACACCATTCTACAGATCATCCCTGGCTCAAAAGCTTATACTGTATGTTTATTTTAGATACATTTTCAATCTGGATAGAGTTCCATTATATTGTTTGCAGAGGTGTTTGGGAATATACAGACTTTTTTTTTTATTTTCCATAGTTTTTATTACATTTTTTTTTTTTTTTTTTACATTAAAAGGCAGGTTAAACTTACCCAGTTCAGGTCTTTATATTGAAAGATTTAGTAACTTACAAACGAATAATAAAATTGTCACATATATAAAGTATATTTGTGTACAAAACTGTACTTTAAAGTCATACAATAGATTTGTTTTATTTCTAGATTGATTGAAGTTGTTGGGTTCTACAGTACACATACAGAACGTGATTGTGAGATACTCAAAAGGGAAGAGTATATATATCCACTTACCAACCGGAAGGTTTTTTGCAGCTTTAGGACCAGAGCACTTTTTGTGATTCAGCGCTGCGTCGCTTTAACTGACAATTGCGCGGTCGTGCGACGTTGCACCCAAACAAAATTTGCGTCCTTTTTTCCCCACAAATAGAGCTTTCTTTTGGTGGTATTTGATCGCCACTGTGTCATTTCTGATAACCGCTATAACCAAAAGAAGAGTGACCATTTTGCAAAAAAACCCAAATTTCTTACTTTTTGCTAAAATTCAAATCCAAAAAAAAATATAAAAAAACATTTTTTTTCACCGTTTTTGGCCGATTTATATAATTCCTCATATTTGTGATAAAAAAAATCGCAATCGGCGTTTATTGATTGGTTTGCGCAAAAGTGGCCGCGTTTACGCATGGTGAGAATTCATTTCTGGGGTTTTAATTTTTTTTTTTTTTTTACTAGTAATGGCGGCGATCTGCGATTTTTAGCGGGACTGCGATATTGGGGCGGAAATGTCGGACATTTTTGACACTTTTTTGGGACCAATGACATTTATTCAGCGATCAGAAATTTAAATGTCCACTGATTACTGTATAAATGTCATTGGCAGTGAAGGGGTTAACCTGGGGGGGAAGAGCTAGGGGTTAACTGTGTTCCCTGGGTGTGTTCTAACTGTGGGGGGGTTGGGCTAACATGGGCATGAGAGATCTAACTGATCCCAGTGACAGGGATCAGTAGATCTCTCATGCCCCTACTAACAGAGTGGGGAACCGCCGTGTTTACATCGGCGGTTCCCCGTTCTTTCCCTGTAGCCGCTTTTAATTGTTTATATATACAGTATCTCACAAAAGTGAGTACACCCCTCACATTTTTCTAAATATTTTATTCTATCTTTTCATGTAACAACACTGAAGAAATGACACTTTGCTACAATGTAAAGTAGTGAGTGTACAGCTTGTATAACAGTGAAAATTTGCTGTCCCCTCAAAATAACTCAACACACAGCCATTAATGTGTAAACTGCTGGCAACAAAAGTGAGTACAGCCCTAAGTGAAATGTCCAAATCTGTCCCAATTAGCCATTTTCCCTCCCCGGTGTCATGTGACTTCATAGTGTCACAAGGTCTCAGGTGTGAATAGGGAGCAGGTGTGTTAAATTTGGTGTTATCACTCTCACTCTCTCATACTGGTCACTGGAAGTTCAACATGGCACCTCATGGCAAAGAACGCTCTGAGGATCTGAAAAAAAGAATTGTTGCTCTACGAAAAGATGGCATAGACTATAAGAAGATTGCCAAGACCCTGAAACTGAGCTGCAGCACGGTGGCCAAGACCATACAGCGGTTTAACAGGACAGACTGCACTCAGAACAGCGCCTCGCCATGGTCGACCAAAGAAGTTGAGTGCAGTGCTCAGCGTCATATCCAGAGGTTGTCTTTGGGAAATAGACATATGAGTGCTGCCAGCATTGCTGCAGAGGTTGAAGGGGTGGGGGGTCAGCCTGTCAGTGCTCAGACCATACGCCGCACACTGCATCAAATTGGTCTGCATGGCTGTCATCCCAGAAGGAAGCCTCTTCTAAAGATGATGCACAAGAAAGGCCGCAAACAGTTTGCTGAAGACAAGCAGACTAAGGACATGAAAACGACATCAAGCCACCAATTAATATTATGATGAAGTACCAACGTCCTGAACAGTATATAGAGATTTTGGAGTGGAGGCAATCATGGACTTTAACGGTACCTAAAGACTGTTACTCAAATTAGGTAAAATATAGTAATTTTATTACAACATGTTTCTTTAAAACACACAATGCCACTCTCATTTAGAATATAAAATACGAAAAAGGACAAATGCTACACAAACAAGGAACCAGAAACTGGCAGCTAAAGACCCAACACACATGGACCCCAAGGAAGAGGGGTCATGCGTAGGTTCATCCAGCTTGCACTTTTACATGTTTCACGGTGGAGCTGCTTCTTCAAAAAGAGCAGTTTCAGTCTTAAAGGATTCTACAAAAAACAAACATAATTACATAGCCATACATATATATGTGTGTATACATAGTAAACATCCCTCTGTCCAAGGCCCTCACAGAGATAGGAATCCTTTAAGACTGAAACTGCTCTTTCTGAAGAAGCGGCTCTGGACTCATGTCCTGTGGTCTGATGAGACCAAGATAAACTTATTTGGTTCAGATGGTGTCAAGCGTGTGTGGCGGCAACCAGGTGAGGAGTACAAAGACAAGTGTGTCTTCCCTACAGTCAAGCATGGTGGTGGGAGTGTCATGGTCTGGGGCTGCATGAGTGCTGCCGGCACTGGGGAGCTACAGTTCATTGAGGGAACCATGAATGCCAACATGTACTGTGACATACCGAAGCAGAGCATGATCCCCTTCCTTCAGAGACTGGGCCGCAGGGCAGTATTCCAACATGATAACGACCCAAAACACCTCCAAGATGACCACTGCCTTGCTAAAGAAGCTGAAGGTAAAGGTGATTGACTGGCCAAGCGTCTCCAGACCTAAACCCTATTGAGCATCTGTGGGGCTCCTCAAATGGAAGATGGAGGAGCGCAAGGTCTCTAACATCCACCAGCCCCGTGATGTCGTCATGGAGGAGTGGAAGAGGTCCCCAGTGCCAACCTGTGAACGTCTGGTGAACTCCATGCCCAAGAGGGTTAAGGCAGTGCTGGAAAACAATGGTGGCCACACAAAATATTGACACTTTGGGCCCAATTTAGACATTTTCCCTTAGGGGGGTGTACTCACTTTTGTTGCCAGCGGTTTAGAAATTAATAGCTGTGTGCTGAGTTATTTTGGGGGGACAGCAAATTTACACTTTGATCTACTTCAAGGATTTTTGTAATTTACCCTGAACCCAGCGCTCTTTTATTGGTTTATCTGGATGTGTATTTATATGTTTTTTCTACTGCTTTCTGGCAGCTGCTATATTAAATTAGAAACTCTGTGTTGACATTAACCCTTGGTGTGCTTTCTGTTCTCTGCTCATCAATTGTCAATGTAAGCAGCGCCAAAGTTATTTTTCTATTAATTTTTGCTATGGGCTATAGTTGTACTTTGTGCAATTCCTGAGCCTTAGTTTTATCGCTTAAAATCTGTAAAATGCTTATAAAACTGCAAATTCATACACTTCTATTAAGACCATTGATTAACATAAAAAAGACCTATAAGAAATTTGCATATATAAAACATAAATATAAATATATAAGATATGCATCAATAATTTTTTTTTTTATGGACTTTATTGATGCATATCTTATATATTTATGTTTTATATATGCAAATTTCTTATAGGTCTTTTTTATGTTAATCAATGGTCTTAATAGAAGTGTATGAATTTGCAGTTTTATAAGCATTTTACAGATTTTAAGCGATAAAGCTAAGGCTCAGGAATTGCACAAAGTACAACTATAGCCCATAGCAAAAATTAATAGAAAAATAACTTTGGCGCTGCTTACATTGACAATTGATGAGCAGAGAACAGAAAGCACACCAAGGGTTAATGTCAACACAGAGCAAATTTACACTGTTATACAAGCTGTACACTCACTACTTTACATTGTAGCAAAGTGTCATTTCCTCAGTGTTGTCACATGAAAAGATAGAATAAAATATTTACAAAAATGGGAGGGGTGTACTTACTTTTGTGAGATACTGTATATATATATATATATATATATATACAGTCAGGTCCATAAATATTGGGACATCTACACAATTCTAATCTTTTTGGCTCTATACACCACCACAATGGATTTGAAATGAAACGAACTTTGAGAAAGCCTGGTGCAAAGTGTTGAGTCCCCAAAGAATTTCTTTCTGATCAAATGGGCAATCCCATAAGAGCCCTTAGCCCATCCAAGTTTAATCACCTTAATAAAATAAAAAAGCAAACAAAGCTGCAAGGACTTTTTCTTGTCTACAGAGAGAGTGGAAAATGCATGTGCCTGGCTGTGCAAGGTGGGAGATAACCATACTCACCAGCAGCTCCTGCGGGGGGAATGCTACATCGGAAAAAGAAATGAGGCCTTTGAAGAAAAGAATGCGGTCCCTACAGTCACACATGGTGGAGGTTCACTGATGTGTTGGGGTTATGTTGCTGCTTTAGTCACTGGATGTCTTGATATTGTGCACGGCATTATGAAATCCGAAGACTACCAAAGGAATGTAGAGCCTGGTGTCAGAACGTTGGGTCTCCGTCAGAGGTCATGGGTCTTACAGCAGGACAATGACCCAAAGCACACCTGAAAAAGCACCCAGAAATGGTTTAAGACAAAGCGGCAGAGAGCACTGAATTGGCCAGCAATGAGCCCAGATCTAAATCTCATGGAGCACCTGTGGAGAGATCTCCAAACAGCATTTGGGAAAAGGAACCCTTCCAATCCAGCTGGCGAAGAAGAGTGATCCAAAATTCCAATAGAGATGTGTAAGAAACCCATTGATGGTTACAGGAAGCCATTGATTTCAGTTATTTTTTCCCAGGGGCGCGCTACCAAATATTACATTGAGGGTGCTAGTAATTTTGTCCAGTCCATTTTTGCATGGAAAGTGTCAGATTTGGCTTTCCATTTCTCCACTTTTTTGTGTCATACCGATACAAACATAAGAAATCAACATGAGTATGCCCAAACATTTGCAAACAACAATTTTCTGGGCAAAGTGGTGCATTATCTGACAGAAGTGCATGGGTGCCAATATTTTTGGCCATGACTGAATATCACACTTCCCACTCCCTCACTCCACTGTATCTATGGAGGGGAGCCATGGTTGTCACTTGGGCTGGACTTCAACAATGGCTTCCTGTTATTCCCCTTTACAGTGGCGACTGGTGGTATATTGTTTTTGGGAGGGGCGGCAAACAATCCAGCTGCCGCCACCCCTCCCCCCCCCCCAGGTCGGTGGGGTCACGGGCACCCCCTGGTCGGTCGGTCACCAGCCCCACACTTACTCCATCTAGGTCATGGGAAGTGCGTCTTCTCCTCCTGGTGCTTCACGGTGGCTTGCCCTGCATTCTCCTCCTCGGCGCCCAATAGGATCGCTTCTCCTCTCAGCCAATCGAGTGACGGGTCTCAGGGCAGGCTTCCTGATTGGAGGAGAATCAGGAAGACGATAGCGAATTTTAATTCGTTATTGTCACACGACTGGGTGGGCTCGGGGCGCAGTGCCCTGGCTCTATTCACGTGCTTCTAAAAAAAAAAAACCCCCATTGGAATCCATGTGTCCCGCATGTAGATTAGGGGGCCGGACGCATGGATTAGGGGGGCGGCGCCCCAGTCCCCTGCCTTACAGGCCGCCACTGCCCCTTTATACGGGAGTTAATAGTATTGCCTTAGTAGCTTACAGAAGAAAGATAACATTGCTTGTGCTTTCAGTGTGTATCTGGCAGGATCAACAGGTATTTTATGCATTTGCTTGGAAAAAAAAAAAAACAAATGCAGCCACCACATCTAAAGACCGGAATACTGCAAAGTATTATATTTTTTGTTCTTGGGTACTCTTTTTATTCTTCAGCTTTGTTATATATTTTTTATATTATGGGTAACATAATAACCAACACACAGCAACATATAACCGCTAACATACAGCGTTTTTGTGCATTGACTGGTGTCAGCCCTGCCCAATTTTTCTTGCCAAATTATTTGGGCTCACCTCTACTCTCCCCAATATAGAAACAAATGTAGTCCTAAGATAAGAATTGGCCGGGCTAATTACTCTTCTTGAGAACCCAGGATGTGAGCACCGCACACGGAACAGCTCCACGTTTATGACGTGATTGATTGATGAATATTATTTGCATTTGTTGAACAGATATAAAAGAAAATGCTTTCACTTTTATATTTACCAAAGAGTGCAAATAGGAAATGTTAATTTCCAGGATTCAACTAAAGCTTGGGTTTATTTATGAAAGAACAAACTTTCCTGCAAACCTGGCCATACTTGTTCCATTCTTCAGACCTTTGTTCAATGTATTTGCCTACAAAACTTAGACAATTAAAGGATTGTAGTTTTTTTTTTTTTTTTTAAATAAGAAAAGAGAAGGCATAAGTCCTGTGAAACAAAAAGCAAATAAACTGTATTGTCATATTTCTTGTTAAAAAAACGGTATTGTCAAAAGTATTGGGACGACTGCCTTTACACACACGTGAACTTTAATGGCATCCCAGTCTTAGTCCTTAGGGTTCAATATTGAGTTGGCCACCCCTTTGCAGCTATAATAGCTTCAACTCTTCTGGGAAGGCCGTCCACAAGGTCTAGGAGTGTCTATGGGAATGTTGGACCATTCTTCCAGAAGCCCATTTGTGAGGTCAGGCACTGATGTTGGAGGAGAAGGCCTGGCTCACAGTCTCCACTCAAATTCATCCCAAAGGTGTTCTGTTGGGTTGAGGTCAGGCCAGTCAAGTTCCTCCACCCCAAACTCGCTCATCCCTGTCTTTATGGACCTTGCTTTGTGCGCTGGTCCAAATCATTTGGTGGAGGGGGGATTGTGGTGTGGGGTTGTTTTTCAGGGGTTGGGCTTGGCCCCTTAGTTCCAGTGAAGGGAACTCTTAAGGCGTCAGCATGCCAAGACATTTTGGACAATTTCCTCTCCCAACTTTGTGGGAACAGTTTGGGGATGGCCCCTTCCTGTTCCAACATGACTGCCCACCACTGCACAAAGCAAGGTCCATAAAGACATGGATGAGCGAGTTTGGGGTGGAGGAACCTGACTGGCCTGACCTCAAACCTTTGGGATGAATTAGTGTGGAGGCTGCAAGCCAAATCACCCAACATCAGTGCCTGACCTCACAAATCCACTTCTGGATGAATGGTCAAACATTCCCATAGACACACAAAGCTGCAAAGGGTGGGCCAACTCAATATTGAACCCTAGGGACTAAAACCGGGATGCCATTAAAGTTCATGTGCGTGTAAAGGCAGGCGTCCCAATACTTTTACCAATATAGTGATGAAGGAGTGACGGTGGACGTGGTATATTTAGATTTTGCCAAAGCGTTTGACACCGTTCCCCACACACGGCTAATGTGCAAGGTAAAGTCTACAGGCTTGGAAAGATCTGTTTGTAAATGGATAGAAAATTGGCTAAAAGATCAAATTCAGAGAGTAGTGGTTAATGATTCTTACTCTGAATGGTCTAAGGTTATCAGTGGTGTACCCCAAGGTTCAGTGTTGGGACCCTAACCATTTAATATACACTCACCTGCCACTTTATTAGGTACACCTTGCTAGTTCCGGGTTGGACCACCTTTTGCCTTCTTCCTTCGTGTCATAGATTCAACAAGGTGTCAGAAGCGTTCCTCAGAGATTTTGCTCCATAGTGACATGGTAGTATCATGCAGTTGCTGCAGATTTGTCGGCTGCACATCCATGATGCCGATCTTCCGTTCCACCACATCCCAAAGGTGCTCTATTGGATGACATGTGGTGAGTATGGAGGCCATTGGAGTGCAGTGACCTCATTGTCCAGTGGTGAGATGATTGGAGCTTTGTGACATGGTGCATTATCCTGCTGGAAGGAGCCATCAGAAGATAGGGACACTGTAGTCATAAAGGGATGGACATGGTCAGCAACAATACAGGCCTGTTCCACCACATCCCAAAGGTGCTCTATTGGATGAGATGTGGGGAGTGTGGAGGCCATTGGAGTACAGTGAGCTCATTGTCCAGTGGTGAGATGATTGGATGAGATGTGGGGAGTGTGGAGGCCATTGGAGTGCAGTGACCTCATTGTCCAGTGGTGAGATGATTGGATGAGATGTGGGGAGTAGTGGTGACCTGTTACTCCAGTGAC
>BLSH010159388.1:206936-219387 GCA_018402905.1 Glandirana rugosa
CCCCGTCCCCTAGGTTCGGTGTAGAGAGGCAGGTATGTCGGTAGGGTCCTGTTTTGGGAGTGTCGTTAACGGTACAATGGAGGAGGGACTCGGTGGTGTACGGTAAAAGAGGGCTAGCGCAGACTGACGCTGGAGTAGGGCTCGGGAGAAAATGGCATGTGGTGGCTCAGGGAGGAGGTAACATGGCAATTGCTGTGAGGGTTTTGTCCTGGGATGGCTGTATGGACGGAGAGATGTGGCTTGGATCCCCTGCCCCTTCCCTGCCTCCCCCCCCCCGAATCCACTTACACGTAATTATATATAAATATGCCTAAATGGTATATTTGCATGGATGTGATTTGCCCTGCTCTGCACATGTGTACGTAGCATCTGAAGCGATTGTAATGTCCGGAATTTTCTGTTAAATGTACCATGACTACCCGATGAGAGTGTACCACTGCTTTTTGCTGTATGTGCTAAACATAAATAAATATGATGTTAAAAAAAAAAGAAATGCATGAATCGCAGGATCTGCTCATATCGTGTCCTGGCCATGCAAGCAGAGAAGACATACATATGACGAATTGAGTCAGTGGATTAATGAAACCGCAATTCAGGTTCTTTATGTATGCCCATGTTGAGGGTAAGACCCAGAAAGATCTTAAATTCGGAAACCGTAATTGTTTTTTTTTCACAATATACTTTTATTAGAATTTCCAACAAATACAGATATTGAGAATAAGTACAATTTTGCACATCAATGTGCACATCAATTTGAGAATATAATGAGATCGATATAGTTGAAATATTTTTTTTTATATCATATAAGAAATCAGAAATCAAACAAACAATTAGTGGAAGAACATTTAATGTTCTTATTAAGAAAATAGAATGGGAAAAAGAGGAAAGAAAGTAGGATAGAATGAGAGGGGGGTTAGGTAGTAAATAAGAAAGTGAAAATTGGGGTAAGGGAGGAAAGGGCGGAGAGTATTATTGAGTGGATAATTTGGATACAGTGTGCTTATCGGTTTAGGCTCTAGGATCCATAATTTGTTTGTATTGGTCTGAGAGTCTGAATACAAACCAGGGGTTCCAAGTTTTGTGGTATTGATTAATTTTGTCATATGCCATGGCTAATGTTTCTTCCATTGCATGGTAATGGTTTATTTCTGAGATCCAGTCTTTAATGGTCGGTGTATAATTAGAGTTCCAAGCCCTGGGAATTAGAGTTTTGGCTGCATTAATGAGGTGTCTAGTTAGGGAATTTTTATATCTCTTCATGGGTTATTTAGAAATATTAGGAAGGCAAAATGGGACATCTAGTTCAAGATCTGTTTCTGTTATTTTTTTTGTCAAGTCTGTAATCTTGTTCCAGAACTCTTTAAGCTTTGGGAAATTCCACCAAATATGTACTAAGGATCCTCCATCTCTGCCACATCTCCAGCAAAGATCAGGGATCTGTTGGCACCATTTATGTAGTTTATCCGTGGTGTTGTACCAATGAGTTAAAATTTTATAAGAGGTTTCTTGCTGTTTAGTATTATTGAACATTTGTGGGTCAGAATGCAAGCCTTTTCCCATTGGCTGTCCGAGAAGCTTAGTTTCAAATCTTTCTCCTATTTTTCCTTGAAAGAGTTATTCTTTTCATTAGATGCAGATTGTAGCCAAACATAGGCTAACAGTGTTGTTTTCTTAGTTTCTACTGCTGCAAGGCATTTTTGTTCAAGTTGTGTTAGATTTTGGGAGTAAGCTGATTTGAATTTGTGTGTGCTCAAGAACCTGCGCAATTGCAAGTATAGCAAGTGGGGAAAGGCAGTCCCTCCACATAAAGTCTGGATATCCTCTCTGGTTTTGGTATTGCCATTACGTTGGCAAAGAGTAGCTAGGAGTGGAGTGTTCATGGTGGTATTAGCTAGTATTTTATTTCCGAATCCTGGGACGAAGTCTGGATTATCCGAGAGTCTGGTTAAAGGACCTGGTATCGGGGCTAGTTTGTATTTTTGTGCTGCTGCTTGAAAAATTTGGAGTGTGTTTCCTATTAAGGGGTGTGTTTTTTTTTTTATTTGGAAGTTTGGATAGACTGATCCAGGGAAGAAACTTGAGGGACAAAGAGGAAGAATACTCTTCTAGTGCAATCCAATCTTTATTTAAGTGGTGGCAGTGCCAATCAATGATACTGGTAATGTGGGCAGCTATATGGTATTTTTTAACCTCCTCCCACCCGGCCACTGTATATATACGGTGTATACACGTCCTGCAGAATGGGAGCTCGCAGCGCGGCCACACGGCGCGCTGCGGCTGGATCCTGTGATCATTATGATCACAGGATCCAGCTGAGCAGAGATCGGGATACGGGTGCAGTGACTGGCCCTGCCGATCATGTGACGTCTGTGTCCAATCACAGCCATCACATTGTAAACAGAGACGAACGTCTCTGTGACAGTTCTCCCCCCGCCGAGCTCAGTGGGGGGGGGAGGGGGGAATCTGCAGCAATATGACAGCTCTCTGCATGATGAGGATTTCATGCAGAAAGCTGTGACAGATCGCCCCCCACACAGTGCACCAAGCACACTGATACCCCTGTCCCCATACACATAAGTGTCCCCATAAAACAGTTCCCAAAACATCTGTATGTCCCCAATCACATCTGTCACCATACACAAAACATCTGTCACAGTCCCAAAAACATCTGTATGTCCCCGTCACATCTGTCACAGTCCCCAAACATCTGTATTTCCCCGTCACATCTGTCACCATACACAAAACATCTGTATGTCCCTGTCACATCTGTCACAGTCCTCGTCACATCTGTCTGTCCACCAACACCAAATAAACTCCGATTTGGGTTATTTTTACCAAAGAAATGTAGCAGTATCATATTTGGTCAAAATTTATGAAAAGAAATTACTTATTTGCAAAATTTTATAACAGAAACAAAGAAAAATGCATTGTTTTTGAAAATTTTCAGTCTTTTTTTATAGCGCAAAAAATAAAAAACCCAGGGGTGATTAAATACCACCAAAAGAAAGCTCTATTTGTGTGAAAAAAATGATAAAAACTTCATATGGGTACAGTGTCGTATGACCGCGCAATTGTCATTCAAACTGCAACAGCACTGAAAGCTGAAAATTGGTCCGGGAAGGAAGGGGGTTTAAGTGCTCAGTATTGAAGTGGTTAAAGTCTGGTAAATTCCTTCCTCCCGAGTTTTTAGAACTTGTCATTGTGAGGAACTTTATTCTTGGTTTTTTATGTGCCCATACGAATCTTCTCTGTATGTTTTGTAGATGCTTAAAAAAATTTAGGGGGATTCTAATGGGGAGGGCATTCATGCAATAAAGAAGTCTGGGAAGAATTACCATTTTGATGATAGCTTCCCTTCCAAACCACGAGAAATTTCCCCCATGCCATTTTTTTAGATCAGAAGAGATAGATGGAGTGGAGTGTAATTTTTATGAAATATATCTTTTAAGTTCGGTGTTAACCAGACCCATAGGTATTTGAGTTGGCCTGACTCCCATATGAAAGGACAAGTTTCCGGAGTTTTACTTAATTTGTTTTTAGGTACAGAGATGTTTAGAGCTTCTGATTTGCTGTAATTTATTTTCAGATTGGAGATGTAGTTAAAATTTTTGAATTCTTCAAGCAGGTTTGGGATTGATATGTGGCTTTGTGTAAAAAAAAAACAGATCGTCTGCGTATGCAGCGACTTTGTATTCTCTATCTGAGACTTTAAAGCCATGGATGGATTTATTCTGATTGACTAATCTTATGAAGGGTTCAAGAGAAATTATGAATAGTAGAGGCGAAAGTGGACAACCTTGTCTAGTGCCATTATTGATTCTTTTTTTTTGTTTAATTAATTTTTATTGTATTTATAAGGTATACAATAAGCCAAGGGGGAGGGGGGGTACATACAGTAAGCAAAGCAATAGGGGAGGGAGGGAAAGGAAGGGTAGTACATCATGAATAGTACATCACTTACATTCATCAATAGACAAGTCAATGTTCAAAATCCAATATCTGATTTAAGATCACAGTCACTTCAACTCTCAGTGGGGTAGCGGGTGGACCAAACAGCCCATTTGGTATCGAATAGTGATCTTTTCAGATCGATAGTTGCAAGCATTCGTTCAAATATGTAATTCTGCTTGGTTATTTGTATCACTTCAGCAATGGTAGGAGAGTTTGATGACTTCCATAGTCTAGCTATGATCGTCCTAGCTGCCAGTAACAAATGTGTGACCGTAGGTCTAAAGATAGATGGTATGCTGTCAATGTTTAAATTCAATAATGCTAAGCAAGCTTCATTAGGTATATTAATCGAAGTAATCTTGGAGATGACTTTAAAAACTTCTATCCAGAAATTGCTTAGTGTGAGGCATTCCCAAAAGATGTGTTTAAGAGTTCCCACTTTGCCGCAATTTCGCCAGCACAAGGGGGGACTATTTGGAGCTAAGGCAGATATTCTGGCCGGTGTGTAGTACCAACGCATGGAAATTTTTAACATTAGCTCCCAATGGGCCGTGCTATGGAAGAATTTTTGGATAGAGAGGATGGCACTTTGCCATTCACTTAATGAATACGTCTTGTTAAGGTCTCTTTCCCATTTGATTATATGGGTTTCTTTTGTAAAGGTGAGTTTATTTTGGAACAGGTTGTAAAAGATGGATATGCCTGATTGTTTGGAGTTGGGAGAGTTAAAGAAGTCCCATGCTTTGTGGGGGACTTGGAGAGGAGATATAGGGTGTTTTAATAAGAAACGTTGAATGCGCATAAGGTCTAATCTAGTGTTAGGGTGAAAATCATACTCCTTCTGGAGAGCATCCCACAACTTAAGTGAGGAGCCATTGAAAAACTTCTGTATGTTATCTTAACCCTTGGATTCAAAATGGTGTGTTTGTAGATTGGGAATTAGAGAGTTGAGAACTTGTATGCCCATGGGTGGAGTTAGTATTTGGACAGTGTCCATTTGGGATTTTAGGAAGTGTCTCCATGCTTTAATGGAATCTGCTGTGGTATAAGGGAGTTTGGATAGATTCCAGGGTATCCAGGCATCTCTCAGTAAAAGAGATACTAGATTACGAGTTGGGGAAAATTCACTTTCCATATCTATCCATATGGGAGGATCCTCTCTTCTGAACCATTGTTTAATTTGAGTAAGCTTAGTTGCCCAGTAATAGTCTTTGACATGAATATTACCCATACCACCAGCTCTTTTATGTTTAAGTAATGCCCTCATTGGGCAGCATGGTTTCTTCTTGTTCCAAATTAGGGAAGAAAGCAAGGAAGATAGTGTAGTCAAGTAATGATGGGGAATGGAGATGAGAAGTGTTCTAAATATATATAGGATTTGAGGAAGAACTATCATTTTAAGAGTAGCAGATCTCCCAGTCCAGGAAAGGTCACAATTATGTAAGTGATGGAGCTGAGTTTTAACCTTTTCTATGAGGGCTTTTAAATTAAGGTCAATTAAGGATGGGATGGAAGAGTCTGTCCATTTATAGGGTAGTTCATTTTGCAGCTTAAGTTTTAAGAGCGGTGGTATGTTCATATCCAAGATAAGGGATTTATCAAAGTTGACCTTGTAATAGGACATACGGGAGAAGTCTAGGAGGATTTGGTGTACTCTTGGGAGAGATGATTGTGGATTGGTGAGGAATAAAATGACATCATCTGCAAACAGATTAATGGAATGTTTTGTGGGGCCAACTGTGAGTCCTTCAATAAGAGGATCCGAGCGAATTTTAACTGCAAGTGGTTCAATAAGGAGGTCAAAGATGGTAGGTGAAAGAGGACATCCCTGACGAGTACCATTGGAAATAGAAAATTGTTTAGAAAGGAAACCAGAGGCAAGCACCTGGGCGGAGGGTTTAGAGTACAGAGCCAAAACTGCTTGTAAAATGGGGCCCTGTAGCCCATATTTTTGAAGTACCTGTATCATATATTTCCAATGAACTCTGTCGAACACCTTCTCTGCGTCTATAGATAAGAGGAGAGAAGGCGTTCGATCAGAGCTGAGTCGGCACATAACGTTAAGGACGCGTCTAGTAGCGTCAGAAGGCTGCCTACCCCTTACGAATCCCATCTGGTCTCTGCTGATCATTTTGGGAAGAACATCAGCTAGTCTGTGCGCTAGAAGATTTTCATGTCTGTATTGAGGAGAGATATAGGCCTAAAATTAGCAGGGGTCGTGGGATCTTTACCTGGTTTAGGAATGGTAACGACATAGGCCCTAAGCATCTCCTGAGGGAATTCTGAAATTGAGGTTGCCTGATTGAAGGTGTGAAGGAGATAAGGGGACAATATATCACTGAAGATTTTACAGTAATCATTGTTCAGTCCATCTGGACCAGGGGATTTACCAGTAGGGAGAGAAGCCACAACTCTTTTAATTTCTTGAATACTATAGGGGGGCGTTTAGAGTTTCTATTTGATCTTCAGAAAGAGAAGGTAGGGTTATGGCGTTCAAAAAGGAAGTAATATCCGAGGGAATGGGTTGTGGAATGTTTTTGTCGTCTCTGAGGTTATAGAGGGAGCTATAAAAATCTGCAAATTGATCTGCAATTTCTTGGGGGTTAAGAATTGTATGTTTTGAAGTGGGGTGTATCAAGTGAGAAATCTTTGTTTTGGAGCGGACAGATTTCACTCTGTGCGCAAGAATTTTCCCAGCTCTATTAGCTGATGAATAAAAGGACAGTTTTAGGTGCCTGAGATAGCCTTCGTATTGTTGGGAGAGAAGAATTCTCAATTCCTCTCTAAGTTCTCTTATGGTTTCAGTGGTCTTGGGATTAAGCTGTTGTTTGTTATTTTGTTCTAGGTTATGTATATTTGTTGTTAATTGTTTCACTCTAGAGTTGCGACTTCTCTTGACCCTGGCCCCTTGCTGAATTAGAACGCCTCTGATGACAGCCTTATGGGCTTGCCATAGTGTGAAAGGGTCATCAACTGAACCTGTATTGGAATCAAAAAAAGAAGATAATTGTTGGGTTATAATCGGCAATATTTTTGGATTTTGGAGAAGAGATGTATTGCAGCGCAAGATGGGAGTCGCCAGGGGAGGGCCACCCTCAGTAATAGTTAAAGATACTGCTGCATGGTCTGACCACAATATATCATGTATTGTTGAGTTGATTATTTTCTGTAATAACCATTGGTCCGTAAGGAACATATCGATTCTTGAATACGTATGATGTCTTGGTGAAAAATAAGAGTAGTCTCTTTCATTTGAGTTTTGGCATCTCCAGATGTCGTATAGTTGTTCGTTTTTGAGTAGAGAAGATAGTTGAGGTTTGTGAGCTATGTTAGTGGAGGTAGTATCCAAGTGGGGTTCAGAAGTGACGTTAAAGTCTCCGCAAATGAGGAGATTGCCTTCCTTCAAAGGTGAGATTTTTTTTGAGAATCTTTAAAAAGGGAATTTGTTTCCTGTTTGGACTATAGATTGTAACCACTGTATAGGGGCGTGAATTTATTTCACATACCAAAATTATAAAACGTCCATCTGGATCCATGAGTGAACTTTTGAGTTTGAAGGTCAGAGTCTCTAATGGCAATCATTACACCTCTCTGCTTCTGTTGGGTACAGGAAAGAAAGATGTGTGGGTAATTCCTGTTGGAGAATTTGGGAGTCTGGTCAGTTTTAAAATGAGTCTCTTGTATGCAGAGGATGTCAGCTTGGAGTGCTAGAGCCTGTTTCCACATGGAGTGTCATTTTGCAGGGTGATTTAGACCCTTGACATTCAGAGAGACGACATTAAGAGGTAAGTTTGAGTGGTATGTAAATCGGACGTGAGGAAGTCTTTACATCAGGGGTGTTGGTCAGGAAGAGTGCGCAGGCCATGCAGAAGAAGTGAAGGAGGTGAATCTCCGGATTACCAAAGTTGAGTGGAGTCTGGTAGAAGCCTTCAAAGCTGGTAAATTTAGAAGATGTACCATCAGGAAAGGGAGGGAAAGACATAAGGGAGAGCAGCATAACAAATAAACAGGAGGATAAACTCAAACTAGAGCAACGTAGGGTAAGGTGGTCGCATTGTATCATGCGGTATTCATGGAGGGGAGAGATAACCATGACCATGTTATCCTTTGCCAGGAGAATGTGATCATTTGGGTTGAGGGTCGGTGGGACCTTGAAGTGGAGCCTTGGTGTTCTTTGGTGGTTTTTTTCGGGATACCAATTGCCAATCTTGAGAAGTGGAGACAGAAGCAGGTTGTGGTTGATTGGTAGGAGGAGTATCAGGGAGTATACCCCATTGTCGAAGTATTGTAAGCCCTTCTTCCAGTGTAGTAATGGTGTTGGTAGTACCATTGTGTGAAATAACTAGATGTTTCCACTTATGGATAATGTGGTGGTTGCGTAGAGCCTTAGTGATAGTAGCTAGATTGCGCCTTTGTTGTAAGGTATGTCTGGAAAGATCTGGAAGTATGAGTATGTGGGCAAATTGTGGAGGGAGGTTGCCCGGTTTGCGAGAGGCAGTAAGAATTAGCTCCTTGGCTTTGTAAAAGTGAAGTCTGAGGACCACATCTCTTGGAGTGTCTTCTGAAATGAAGGGGGGTTTAGGGATCCTATGGATCCTGTCTATGGTGATCTCCAGTGGGGTCAAGGAAGGGACCAGAGCTGAGAAGAGGTCTTGTGCGTGTTGGAGGAGTTGAGAGGGTTGAATCGCTTCAGGAATGCCTCTTAGTTTCAGGTTGTTCCTCCTGGCTCTATCCTCTGAATCCGCCATTTTGTTTTTGATCCAAGTGATTTCGTCCGCTTGGGCATTATAGGCGTCTACCAGTGTATTGTGGGCCGCCGCTTGATCCCCCATATACGTTTCCACATAGTCTACCCTGTTTCCAAGGTCATTGATGTCAGCTTGGCATTTGTGTAAGGAGGATAGGATATCCCTTTGAATGGAGGACTTGAGAGAAGTTAACATGTCCTTTAAGAGGATATCGGACACAGGTTGCCCTGAGGTAGGATAATTAGTGAAGGGATCAGACGAGGAACTGCGTGTGTCCCCTTGCTGTGGCCTAGCCGCGCTCACCTCCATGTGGTAGGCCTCTGTTCGTTCCTCTGGAGAGATCGTTCATTGCTTCGATTTCGCCGGGCTCCGGGTGGTTGGGGTGGAGGCAGCCGAAGAGCGAGTACTATTCGGGAGCGGAGCGGCCAGGGCTAATCTACGTTGCTGCGCCTCCGATATTATTCCTACACTGCTCGTTCGTTGCAGGTTCGTAGGCTCCAGCCGAGTGCCATCTTGTGCTTGCCACCTAGTCTGAGGGGGAAAGAAATTTTTTAGTCTGCTCGGCTGAGACGCCGATTTCTTTCGTCTTCTTCCCATTTTCTTGGTCCAGGGGTGTTTAGAGAGCTTTGTGCCCTGAAATATCTGGAAAGAAGTTGAAGGGGGTCCCACTATTTCAAAGTTCTCCTGGCTGTGTGGCGGAGCTCTGATATTAGGCAGCCATCTCAGAGTCCGCTGGCCATGCCCCTCCATTATTGATTCTGATGGTGTCAGAAAGAGTGCCGTTAATTTTAACTTTTGCCGTGGGTGCCCTGTAGAGAGTCAAGATCCAAGACAACATTCTGCTTTGAAGTCCAATGTGTCTGCAGGCTTCAAACATATAGTCCTAACCCACTCTGTCGAAGGCCTTCTCTGTGTCAGTGGACAAGAGAAGGCCCTCTATACCGTCAGATTGTGCTATATGTATCAGATTTAGGGCCTTTACTATGTTATCTCTCGACTCTCTACCTGGCATAAATCCTACCTGTTCTGGTCCAATGATTTTTTATAAGAGAGGTCTTAATCTTAGGGCAATAATTTTTGACAGAAGCTTAACATCTATGTTCAATAAAGAAATTGGTCTGTAATTGGCAGTCTTTCTGATCTTTATTGGGTTTCCGTATGACAGCTATATGAGCTTGTAAGAGACTCTGGAATGGGTTGATTTTTGTGTAGTAAGTTTAGGTTTTCAAGCAAAGGTTTCTTAAGAATATCTGCAAAGAGTTTATAATATTGGGCTCTTAATCCATCTGGCCCTGGACTCTTCCCTGTTTTGAGTTCCTTTATGGCTCTATGTAGTTCAGACTCTTGTATGGGAAGCTCTAAGTTTATGATGTCCTCTTCTGGGAGAGAGGGTAATTTACTTCTCTCTAAGAAGTCTAAAATGTTTTCTCTGTCACCCTGCAGGTTCTTTGGTTTGTGAATTTTGGGAAGGTTATATAGGTTTGTATAGTATTCATGGAACTGGCCCGCAATCTTTTCTGTCTTGTGTTCAATACACCCTCTAGTTCAGTGGTTCTCAACTCCGGTCCTCGGGACCCACTAACAGGCCAGGTTTGCAGGATAAATTAAATGCATCACAGGTGATATCATTTGCGGCTCAGTGATTGCAGTATTCTAGTCTGCATCTCCCCAAGGTAATACTGAAAATCTGGCCTGTTGGTGGGTCCTGAGGACAGGAGTTGAGAACCACTGCTCTAGTTGAGTGAATGGCGTGGATGTTTTCTAATGTTTTTGTGTCTTTTAATGCCCTTGCTAGATATTTCCCACCTTTCTTTCCATATTCATAGTATATTTGTTTTTAAAAAAATAAGAGCCTTCTCGCTCTATTTTCTAGAATAAGTTGCAAATCTTTTCTCGCATTCAGCAGCTCCATGGCCATAGAAGCGCATAATGATTGCTTATGAAGTGTTTCAAGTTTTGAGATTGTGGAAGTAAGGTGGGAAATTCTTTGATTACACTTTTTGAGTCTTGCACCCCATTCTCACACATTTATGAGCTTCCCATGTGACAATAGGGGAAGTTTCATTATTATTATTGGTTGCAAAATAGTTTTTGAGGGAGTTTGTAATATCTGCTAAGATATCTGGCTTTAGTAGAAGAGAGGGGCTTAGTCGCCAGGTACATGGTTTTATGTCCGAATTTAACAATGTTAATGTAATGGCAACCGGGGCATGGTCAGAAAGAGATTGAAATCCAATCTTTGCTTCTGTGAGTGCGTTAAGATCTTTGTGATATAAAAATATAATCTATTCTAGAGTGTTTGTCATGTGGTTTTGAAAAGAATGTGAAATCTTTTTCTGAAGGGTTGAGTACTCTCCAGGTATCCATGAGTGATAGTGAGTTGAGCATCTTTTTAATACTACGTATTGTCTTGTAAGCAATGGATGTCTGTCCATTGGAGGTGTCCTGTAATGGGGTATATTAAAATCGCCACCTAGGATCAACATACCTGTTGCAAAACTTTTCAATTCATTTGTCATTTTTTGGCAAAAAGAGTGGGATTTATTTGGGAAGTATACATTTGCTATTGTTGGTTGACCATTGAAAAGTCCTTTCAGGAATAAATACCTGCCATCTGGGTCTACTAGTTGTTCTGAGACCTCAAAATTGGAATTTTTACTTATTAAAGTTGCTACCCCTTTCGTTTTTGCCAACGGGTTTGATGCATAAAAAACTTTGGTAAAGTAATTGTTGGTGAGCTTCTGGGTTTTGCCTTTTTTGAAATGAGTTTCTTGTAATAAAACTATTTTGGGTTTAGCTCTCGTTAGTTCTGAAAGTAGGGCGGATCTTTTTTCAGGTATGATTAAGCCTTTGGTGTTATGTGTTATTATTGTGGGTTGATACCCTAGTTCGGAGTAAGACATTTTTAATCTTCTTTGCGTTTGGTTGGGTAATAAGACGGATAGAGAGAATAGAGATAAGCAAGTATAGAGATTCTAGTTAGAGGTGCGGTAAAGATGATAGGTAAGAGATAAAGAGATGTCTCCTCTAGTTAGATGTATAAAAAGAGTTTAACAGTTGTCAACTCAATACTGGGGATTCTTCATCCCCAGCACAATACTGGGGATTCTTCATCCCCAGCACTAAGTGACATTGTTTACTGCATAGTATGTTCAATATCACTAAAAATTATGAAGTACATCCAACTGACTATGCTGGTATAATTTTGTGGGGTAAGTGGGAGAGAACAGTCAACAGGTTTGTATCTTTGTAAGTAGATGTTTTTTTTTAATAACTAACTGTTTTGAATCTGTTCATGCTTTAGCCTCTGCCCCACGACCAACATCAATGTACAAAGATCAATATATATGCATAAAGAGAAGCATATTTCGTATTAATGTGCACGTATAGTGAAACATTGTAGTAAACTTTATAATAAACATCATAACGGTCAATTGTTATGCTGCCCCCCGTGGGAGGGGGGGGGCCCAAACCAAGAAGGGCAGCCCTCAAAAAGAAGAGATGAAATACATGTACTAGGTAAATTTGCTAATAAGTAATGGTTATTCAAGAATAGAGTTGAGCGAACTTCTAGAAGTCCGAGTTCTGCTGGTTCGGCCAAACTTCGGGACAAAGTCCGGGTTCGGGTCCGGACAGAACCCGAACTTTGTCCCGGACCCCATTGAAATCAATGGGGACCCAAACTTTTAGGCACAAAAATGGCTGTAAAATAGTCCTGGAAAGTCCTAGAGGTCTGCAAAAGGAAGGAAATG
>BLSH010159388.1:266744-278577 GCA_018402905.1 Glandirana rugosa
TGTGTGTGTCATAAATTTCTCACCCTATGTTAAAAACGTGTCTTATTGACCTTTAAATTAAGAGGTATGTGAGGTGACACGCCTTGATTAATAAAACGTGGTCCCTTTTTTCTTACCAAACCCTTTACCTATTTTTGCCTATGCTATTTTGAATTCCTGTATAATTGCCTTTCTTTTTATCGATGTGTTCTCCTTAATTCTGCTTTTCCTCTTTCGTTTCTCACTGTGATTCACCTTAGCCTCTAATCATACCTTTCTTCCCCACATCTTAACATACAAATAGGGTGAGAGGAAAATACTACGCCTCGTATTTAATTATTTCTCTTCTTATTACTAAGTGTTCCCTCTGGCTTATACTACACTAATGTTTTTTCCCTGGTGCAAAATAATTAGTTCCGCACAGTGGAGTGTATGGAGAATTAAATTTCCAGTTATTCTGTGCAAAAATTGTATCCCACTCTTTAAATACTGTGTGTGTCGAATTACTTGTGTCCTTGTCCATGTCCCTATATTCCCGTGGGATCCATACTCCTTTCCCTAAATGGCTCCTGCTCATTGTGTTTTCCAATCTCTCCCATTTTTTATCCGTGGGGTTGACCCACTCTATCACCTGTGATACTAAATTTACCGTGTAATATTTTTTTATATCTGGTACTGCTAAACCTCCCCTACTTTTTTCTTTACTCAAGACTGAAAATGTAATCCTTGGTCTTTTATTTTTCCATATAAATTTAGCAATCATTACATGGAAAAATACTTGCAGGATTTCAATTGGTAGCATTCGAAATTTATATAAAAGTTTGGGTAGTATTATCATTTTTATCGTGTTGATCCGCCCAAACCAGGACAGTGGTCTATGTATCAATTTGTTGATTTCATCTTTAATTTCATTTATTAAGGGGATAAAATTCAATTGGTATATTTTTTCCCTTTCCGCCGCTAATGTGATACCTAAATATTTTATTCCCTGATTTTCCCATTTGAATGGGAAATCTCTTTGTAGTTCTGCTCTCTCTTGTGTTCCTAAATTGATACTTAGAATCTCTGATTTATCTTTATTTATTTTAAAGTTTGATAATTCTCCATATTGTTTAATTACTTTCATCACCTTTGGAATAGTTGTCTTAGGGGAACTAATATATAACAGCATATCATCTGCGTACGCTGCTATCTTGTGTTCCTCTTCTCCGATACTAAACCCTTTTATCTCCTGGTTATTCCTAATTACTGCCAATAGTGGCTCCATATATAATATAAACAACAATGGGGACAAAGGGCACCCTTGGTGTGTGCCATTCTTCATTTCAAATACGGAGGACAATTTCCCATTTACTTTTATTCTGGCCTTAGGGCTCTTATACAGTGCCATGATCCATTGGATCATCCTCTTCCCCAGTCCGACACTTTCCAATGTCTGATTCATGAACCCCCAGTCTACTCTGTCGAAGGCCTTTTCGGCGTCTATCGACAGCAGCAGACCGGGGGCTCCTCCTCTCTTTATTCTCTGGGTCAATAGTAGAGTTCTTATCCCATTATCCTTCCCTTCTCTACCTGGCATGAACCCTACCTGATCCCCATTGACCACATCCTTTATTGCTTCTTTTAGCCTAGTGGCCAGGATTTTTTAAAACAATTTGGTGTCGGCATTTAACAATGAGATTGGTCTGTAACTTGAGCATAATGTTTTGTCTTTTCCTTCTTTTGGGATCATTGATATTGTTGCGAACAATGCCTCATTTCTCACCTCCCATTTATTTCCTATCCCATTCATATATGTGCACATTTTCGGGATGAGTATCTTCTTAAATTTCTTATAATAAAACACGGGGAACCCATCTGGACCAGGGCTTTTCCCTGGTGCAGTGTTTTTCAAAGCCATATGTATCTCCTCTACTGTAATAGGGGCTTCCAAATCTAGTACCTGTTCTGTTGTTATTTGGGGTAAATTAGCTTTTTGCAGGAATTCTCTAATTTTCGCTCCTCTACGTCTTTCTACTCCAACATTTTCATCCTGTTTTATTGTATATAGAGATTTATAATATTTTTGGAAAGCTACCGCTATTTCTGTTGTCTTATAAACCATTTCTCCTGCCTTATTCTGTATCTTTTCTATGTAGTTTACAGATTTCTTTTTCTCCAGGACCCTGGCCAGAGTCTTTCCAATTTTATTACCTCCTGTGTATCTTTCTTTTTTTATTGTTAAATGATTTCCTTGTTTCCTGTTCCATCAGTTCCTTAAGCTCGTCTCGTTTAATGACCAGATCTTGCAGTGTACCCGGTAAGGTGTCCTTCTTATGTTTTTGTTCTAGTTCATATATTTGTTTTGTTATTTCTATTATCTTTCTTTCCCGCTCTTGTTTTTCCCTCGCACCCATAGCCATCAAGATCCCCCGGATATAGGCCTTGTGAGCCTCCCACAGGGTTGGCACCGATACTTCTCCTGTGCTGTTCAATTCAAAATATTTACTAATTTCTCCTTCTAATTTTTTAACATTGTCTTTCCCTCTTAGTAATTCCTCATTTAGCCTCCACTTACTCCTGTCCTTCCTTTTATCCCTTATGGTGTTCATTGTCATGCTAACTGGTGCATGATCTGATAGTGTTGTTATTTCTATTTCCATTTTTACCACTTGATCCAGGGCCCTATGTTCTACCAGCACATAATCTCTAGAATAAGTCCCATGCACGGGGGAGTGGAACGTATAGTCTTTACTCCTTGGGTGATATGCCCTCCAGGCGTCTATTAATTGACATTGGAACAATTTTTTCTTTAATCTCTTCAGCTGTGCATTCCGCATCTCCCCTGCCCGGGACGTACTGTCTATCCGGGTCTAGCGGGAAATTAAAATCTCCTGCAATTATTACCATCCCCTTTTTGAATTCCATTAATTTGCCTAATACCCCTATCAAAAAATCAGCCGGGTTCCTATTCGGGCAGTACACATTTGCCAGAGTAATTTCCTCTTTGTCCATCCTCCCCCTAAGGAAAAGACATCTCCCTTCTGGGTCGGCCACTCTTTCCTCCAGGGTTAATCGAACCTTCCTGGAGAATCCTGTGGCCACCCCCTTAGCCCTACTAGTCGGTGAATCCCCCTGATACCATACTGGGAAGTCCCTTGAGTATATTTTTATGTTGGTATTATGGGAAATATGTGTCTCTTGTAGAAACGCTATTCCTGTCCCATATCGTTTTAGCTCTTGTAATATTTTATGTCTTTTCGTTGGTGTGTTCATTCCCCCTATATTATATGTCAGATACCTAATTTCAGTCATTCTGCATTCTCTTTCTTCCCGTCCTTGCTCCCCCCCTCCCCACCTAAGGGGGGGGAGCGGGGGCCGTGGGCTCAGACCGTCCCCTTTCCAACTCCGTTTGTTATCCTGCGGTGTCCCCTTTTCCCGAATTCTTCTTTATTGTCAGAACCTACCCTCCCTTCCCCCCACTCCCCCCTCCTCTCTCCATCGGGGTATTAGGCCACATCTCGACCCTTTACCTGGCGGGCGAACCTTCTAAAGGAAAGAAAAAATTCACTCCCAGTTTTACCCCCGAGGGTCAAGCTCCACATATAACCCCAAACGAAGGATCCTCCCCGCTATGGGGGCATCTTCTGGCTAATGCATCTCGCAGATACAGGTCCGTCTCAATGTTCTTACTGTTCTTCTTCCTCCCTTACCCCTCCCTTTTACCCTCCACCCCCTCTATGACTTTTTCTTCTCTGAAGTATTTTTTCCCACCCGCTGCCATGGTTGATCTTCTCCAATCAATGTCCTTCCACTTTCCCCTCCGGACCATCCATCCATTTCCGGCATCTGTATGTCCAATTTTTTACAGAAGTCTTCAGTTTCTTCTGGAAATCTCAATTTTGCAGATCTCCCATATCTCTTTCCTATGAGACAGGCTGGAAACCCCCAAGTATAGTAGATATCCTGCCTTCTCATCTGTTCTAATAAGGGCTTCAGTAATCTTCTTCTTGTTCGAGTCTCTTTGGCTAGGTCAGCAAATACTTTCACTTCTGTTTCTCCATATTTCACTGGGGATCATATTCGTACTTTTTGCCATATTTGTTCCTTGTCCTTAAATTTGTGAAATCGGACTATCACATCTCGGGGTATATCTTTCCCCAGCGATGGAGGTTTCCTTATCCTATGTACTCTCTCTATCTCAATCTTTTCCTCCGCCGATTTTCCCAAAATTGTCCCAAATATTTTATCCATGTCCTCCTGTAGGTCCTCTTCTTGGTGGTTTTCTGATGGATTCTCTGGTATATCCCGGATTCTCAGGTTTCTCCTTCGATTCTCCTGGTCCTCCAATCTATATTGTATATTACGTTGCTCCATCTGTAGATTATACATCTGCTCATTTAATTTCCTTATTTCCTCCGCTTGTTTTTCCACTCTCTCCTCTGTTTCTTCTACCCTTTTGAGAATCTGTCTCAGGTCTGTACGCAAGCCCATTATATCTCCTTTAAGTGAAACTTCGAGCTTCTGGAACATTTCAGCCATTTCAGATTTTGTTGGCAATAATGTGATTGCTTGCTGCTCTTCCTCAAGGTCAAGCCCCTTATTTGTTAACCCCGTAACCCCCGAGGTCTCTGTTCCCATCGACTGTCTGTTTAGGGTTCCTTTATTGATTGGCTTCTTTTGCTTATTTTTTGCTCCAAGTTCCTTTTCCGGGCTTTCTAGCCGATTCTCCTGCACCATGTATTTTTTGATGGTACTTGGGCTAGCGCTGACCTTTGGGGGGTTTACCCCTGCCCCTTTTACCGGTTTACCCCTCATATTGTCTTTTATTTTTGGGGTGTGCTCCCCCCCTACTTATGTTCCTGGCAGATGTGGGGGCAGGTCCCTATTTTATACCTGTCTGTTTCTCTACCCGTTTACCGAGATGCAAACAGTCCCATAAACTTCAAAAAGTTTTTTTTTTTCTCAGAAAAGATAGACTGGAAAAAATAAGCAATTTGGGACTCACCGCTCCCTTGGTGTACTTCTTGCTGGCACAGAGGAATTCAGAAAAAAATAGATAGATATAGAGAGACTTACATATATTCCCGCTGGGTTCTTCTACTGCTCTTTCCTCCTTCTCTTCCTTTCCCCTTCTCACTTTTTCTTCCATGAGCTCCTGCTCATTTACTTAAAAATGTGTTGAAGATGGGAACAGGGAAACTAAAAAAATTTCAGAGTGAGATACCGTTGTGGACGGGTAATATTTGATATCGCTGAGCGTGGCTGAAGGGGGAGACTATCGATATCATTACTGTTATCCTGGTAAGCCAGCCCCCATCTGGGTGTCCAGATCCCTGTCCACCCGGCCGGAGCCGGCACCCCTGCTCCTCCTCCCACAGCCTCCCGACCTGCTTCTTCCCTTCTGGGAAATTTGAAACTGCCACCACTTTCTAGGGTCCCATACAACTCCCCCTGCCACCGCACAGGTATCTGGCAGTTTGTGGGACGTGGTTTCTCCAACTCAGCTGGCTGCTAAGCAGGGCGTGTGGGCTGATCCTCTCCCAACACGCCGTCAGCCTGACACATGCTCCCTGCCCACCCCTCCTACCTCCGGCCGCCCGTCTTCACCAGTCTCCGCTTTCCTGTTGGAAGTCTCTCCCGGGCACTCCGGTTCCAGCAGGGCAGGGCTTTCCCGATGGGGGGGTAAGTGGCGGTGCTCGGTCCTAGGGGCTACACAAGGCTGCTCACAGTCAGACCTTCCTCCCCTTCCCCTCCATTCGCGCCGCGAGATGGACCTCTCCCTCCATGGGCTGCATCAGCTGTCGGTCTGCGTTACGTCCGAGCTCCTCCCCCCATCTAGAATCTATAATCATCTTAAAACTGTGTGAGAAAAGTATAAATTAGCTGGGAGAAGCCATATCACTGCTCTTAGAACAGTGATATGGCTTCTCCCGGCTAATTTATACTTTTCTCACACAGTTTTAAGATGATTATAGATCAGTTTGAAGATGGTCCACATCCACCTCCATTTTTGATTTTTTTTCATGTGATTTATATTTTGTTATTATTGTAAGTTATTTCCCTATCCCCATTTCTTTGTAGGGGACTTGTCCGACCCTTACCCCATTTCCCTTCCTTTTGCAGACCTCTAGGACTTTCCAGGACTTTTTTACAGCAATTTTCAAAACTTTTATTAAATTACCAGAACCCCGGACCCGAACCCAAACTTTTTTTGAAAAGTCCGGGTTCGGGTCTGGGTCCCAGACACCCAAAAGTTCGGTACGGACCCGAACTTTACAGTTCGGGTTCGCTCAAATATAGTTTTAAGCCATTTTTCCACAAACCCACCAGAATCCTGGCCTTCCACTCTTTCAGGCAGCCCAACGATTCTAATATTTACATTGTCTCATACGATTCTCCGAATCATCAGTTTTTTGCTGGAACATCAACATTTGTTTTTCATAAGCTGCAATTTTGTCAAATACAGGGGCTACTGAGTCTTCCAAATTTGAAATCCTGTTTTAAGCCTCACTTATACGCTCACGCATTGCCTGCATGTCTTGTCTTAGGAGCCCAATATCTACTCCGACCTCCTCATTTTTTTCAGTTGCTGTCATGTTTAACCACTTCAGCCCCAGAAGGATTTCACACTTTAGGACCAGAGCACTTTATGCGATTTGGCACTGCGTCGCTTTAACTGACAATTGCGCGGTCGTGCGAGGTTGTACCTAAACTAAATTTGGGTCCTTTTTTTTCCACAAATAGGGCTTTCTTTTGGGGGTATTTGATCCCCTCTGCGTCATTTCTGATCGCCGCTATAAATAAAAAAAGAGCGACAATTTTGCAAAAACATCTATATTTCTTATTTTTTGCTAAAATACAAATAAAAAAATATATAAAAAAACTTTTTTTTTTCATTGGTTTTGGCCAATTTATATTCTTCCTCATATTTTTGGTTAAAAAAATCACAATTGGCATTTATTGATTGGTTTGCACAAACATTGCAGCGTTTACGGATGATGAGAATTAATTTCTGGGGTTTTTATTTTTTTACATTTTTTACTAGTAATGGTGGCGATCTACGATGTTTAGCGGTACTGCTATATTGGGGCGGACATGTCGGACCATTTTGACACTTTTTTGCGACCATTGGCATTCATACAGCGATCAGTGCTATAAAAATGCACTTAGTGTGTAAATGCCATTGGCAGTGAAAGGGTTAACCTGGAGGGGGCGCTCTAAGGGTTAAATGTGTTCCCTAGGCATGTTCTAACTGTATGTGGGCTGGACTAGCAGGGGGAAGAGAGTGATCACGGCTTCCATATACAGGAAGCCTGTGATCACACCCCTTCCCCCTCTATGAGAACGGAGATCTGTGTTTACACAGACCTCCATTCTCTCACTGCAGGGGGGTCATTGTGGGTAGCCAGCGGCGATTGAGTCCACCCTACCCGCTCTGGCCCCCCCCCGGACACAGTGAGTGTGCTCACAGTACTAGTTATCGCAGTTTGCGATAACGAGCCACCTTGATGCCATCAGACGCCGGTCGGCAAGTGGTTAATGTTTGTATAGTGCTCAGAAGCTGAGCATTTACCTGCTTCAGATTCTTCTTTGCTGGCTTATCCATTTGTTTGTCCGATGATTTCTCAATGTTTGCAGGCTTCTCCAGCTGCGTACTATTATCCTTTTGAGCTCCTTGTGTCAGTAATCCGGTGCTTCGTGTAAGCGGTGGGCTGCAAACACCCTCCAATTTGTCTGTTCTAGCATACACCTTTAATCGTTCTTTCGGTGTCAGCTCTCGGTCCTCAAAATTTACTGGCATGGTGGGTTCTGTAATTGTGGCTGTCGCAGGCTTGCTGTTCAACTTCTGGGTGCACTGTTTGATACCTCCTCCACTCTCCCAACTCATACTGTGCAAAACCTGCAGGCCCAGAGGTTTTCACCAACTCTGCTGACCACGCCACTCACTCAGCTGCACCCGTCCCCTCCACACTCCTCCCCGCTCTCCACGCTCCTGGCTCACACCACGCTGGATGCCGCACTCGGCACCAGCGTCCTCACCAACCAGCGCTTCTGGGTCCAGAAGGTAAGCGGTGGGCACGGGCCATAAATGTGGGGCACTCAGATGATCACTTGTGGTTCAAAAGTTTGTGTGTCACAATCCATCACCAGCCACTAAAGGACTTTTTGTGAACTTTCACCAATTTGGGATCCTTCCACGGTTTGATTTGGGGTTGCATTGTTGAGCCGCCTGGCACTGAATGTTGCAATATAATTTATCATCCATTGGAGGATACGTATGGGTTTGCAATGATTAAGCACTTTTTTTCGTTTATATTGAATACTTGTGTATGGAATATTTTTATGTGCACAGTGTTATTAATTAACATTGGAAACACCATTGATTATAGAATAAGTTAGAGATTTCACATGCCTATCTGTTTGAATATAGGCATATAAATACACATTTACACAGCAGTTTCACGCCCAGCACTAGGGTGCTAGGACACATTTGTTGTGTCTTGGCAATTTTAGCAGCACACCCACTACATCACAAAACGGATATAATTTTTAAAACAGAAATGGTCTCACGTGTTTAAAGAAACACACATTTAAAATGCAAAATAGTTTTTTTCATATATATTGGTATATATTGGAATTTTTTTATCTATATCTGGAAGAATTTAGACATATCATTTGATGGATTTTATTGATTTATGGGCACATCCATATAGTTTACTAATATTTTGAGATTACCAGCATCCTGGAAAATATATAACTTTTGTGTCTATGTCAACAAAGATCCTCACGGGCAGCGCCATACCCACCATAATCCAACCATATTATCCAAACTACGTCCTGTGAAGTTTGAGGTGGCGGCAGCAGCTCGCAGAGTAATTAATAATATTTTTGTATTTATCTGTTTGCGTGGAACATATATTTTTACATTCAAGCAGACTGACATGACCACTCCAGAACCTTCACTTTATTCTGCTGTAGCCAATGACAGGTCAACTTGGCCTTGTGTTTTGGATCATTGTCATGTTGGAATGTCCAAGTACATCCCATGCGCATATTCCTGGCTGATGAATGCAAATGTTCCTCTAGTATTTTATGATAACATACTGCATTCATCTTGCCATCAGTTTTGACCACATTTCCTGTGCCTTTATAACTCACACATCCCCAAAACATCAGCGATCCACCTCCATATTTCACAGGCCTTGTTTACTGTTCCCATGTGTCATGTTCTGCTCCCATGTGCCTTGTTCTGCTCCCATGTGTCATGATGTGCTCCCATGTGCCCAGTTCTGCTCTCATGTGCCCTGCTTTGCTCTCATGTGCCCTGTTCTGCTCTCATGTGCCTTCTTCTGCTCTCATGTGCCCTGTCCTCCTCCCATGTGTCATGTTCTGCTCCAATGTGCCCTATTATGCTCCCATGTGCCCTTCTCTGCTCTCATGTGCCCTGCTCTGCTCTCATGTGTCATGTTCTGCTCCCATGTGTCATGTTCTGCTCCCATGTGCCAGTGTTGCCAACCTACCAGATTGAAAGTTACTGGCACAACACCCAAAATTTACTGGCACATCCAAGTTTTTACTGGCATTTTACAAAAGTTACAAAATTACAGTTTTCAGTGCAAATTACAGTATTTAGGCTACAAGCAAGTACATTGTGCAAATAGCAATGTGATTTAAGGTAGATAGCAAGGTAAAAAAAAAACATATTTCTGTTATTTTCAATATAAGGGCAGATTATTTAGTCATCAGTTTTGTCACCTATGTCAAATTTAAATCCCCTTAATTTCTGTTCCATAACCACCACAGAATGTGAGGTGAAATCCCTGGTAGCCACTAGGATCACCAGAAGTTATGTCCCCACTTCTAAAGACTTCCAGTCTCCATCCCTCCACCACCCCTCATCTCCATCACACCATCTCCCTGTCTCCATCACCTCTTGTCTCCATCACACAATCCCTCCATCACTTCCTGTCACCATTCCTCCATCTCCATCACACCATCCCCATCACCTCCTGTTTCCATTACACAATCCTTCCATTACCTCCTGCCACTCATACAGTGCACACTGCACTCATACAGTGCACACTCACACTAAGAGAGAGAGAGACTCCTGCAGCCTGGCTCGCGGCTGTCTGTCAGAGTGAGCAGAGACAGTGTGGGTGTCAAACAGTCACACACTCACTGTCCCGACTTTTTGGCTGGCTTGAAGAGGAAGCTACTGCACTCACCACTGTCACCAGGAGGGCTGCAGAGTCAGCCAGAGCAGGGAGGCAGGCAGGAATCAGGAGGATCCATCTGGAGCACTGGAGCATCTGCTCTGGTCAGGTGCTGGCTGGCGGTGGTGTGGCAGGAAAATGCAGTAACCTCATTTGAGGGCGGATGGGTTGGGCAGAGGCACTAGCTGGCAGCAGGAGTGGTCGTCCAACTCGTCTCAGGGTCAGAATCGGATCTTCTCACTCGCTGCTCAGGGATTTCAGTAATTGCACATGATGTTCTCATCATCTGACCGGAGCCGATGGCCACCATTTTTACTGGCACTTTTCGGCTGCTACGGACTTTTACGGACACCCGGAAAACTGCCCTGTTTTTACGGGCTGTACATAAATTTACGGACAGTTGGCAACACTGCCATGTGCCCTGTTCTGCTCCCATGTGCCCTGTTCTGCTCCCATGTGCCCTGTTCTGCTCCCATGTGTCATGTTCTGCTCCCACGTGTCATGTTCTGCTCCCACGTGTCATGTTCTGCTCCCACGTGTCATGTTCTGCTCCCATGTGCCCTGCTCTGCTCCCATGTGCCCTGCTCTGCTCTCATGTGCCCTGCTCTGCTCTCATGTGCCCTGTTCTGCTCTCATGTGCCCTGCTCTGCTCTCATGTGTCCTTTTCTTCTCTCATGTGCCCTGCTCCGATGTGCTCATGTGCACTGCTGCCATGTACTGTGCCCTCCTGCCTCATGTGCTATGCTCTGCTTGCCCCCTGTATTTTGCCCTGCTGCTGTTGATCTGTACACTGCTATCAAATTGGACCTAGAATTGAGCAAATGTGCAGAAAAAAACAAGTACAAGTTTCACATTAAATGGGTACACTTTAATATTCTATTATTTAATGTTATTTTACAAAATAATTGTTATATCTAAGGCCTCATACACACGGGCATATTAAAAAAACGAGCTGTAACGTCGGGACCGACGCCAGGAAAAAATCGAAGTTAAAAACGCAATTTCGTCTGTGTTTTGCTTTGGCGTTAATGCGTGTTATTGAGTGTCAGCGCTACGTTGTGTTTTGTTTGAAAAGACATCCCTCTGCTATTTTTGAACCTGAAAACGCCAGCGCTAAAAACGCCGGTTAACGGCGCTAATGCATTAATGTGCGTTAGTGAGCGTTTTGCCAGCTCAGCTTCAAAAACGCTCTAACGCTGCAGCTTCAGAATGCGCTGGCTGTGGGTTCTGCTTTCAGCTCACAAACGCCGACGCTATCTACAGCTCAAAAATGTCAGCGTGTGTATGGGGCCATTGAGTAACATGGAAATGCATCTTTAAGCAGCGAAAAAACGCGGCTGTAAAAAGGTCCTTGTGTATGAGGCCTTAAGCTCATGGATCACACCGGTTCTCCTTGACCTGTCGATATGAAAATTATTTCAGGGGTTTCCAGAGATTTCAGACTTTTAGCCAGGGGTTCCTCAATGGTAAAAAGGTTGAGAAACACTGGTGTAGACTATATACATCTCATTCAGTGTATAGCATATAGAGTCCGTTTAGGACTCTATATAAGAATATATAAGAATATATTTGTACCATAAATAGTGTGTGTGTGTGTGTGTGTGTGTGTGTGTGTGTGTGTGTATATATATATATATATATATACAGTATATAGTATA
>BLSH010159388.1:288134-300327 GCA_018402905.1 Glandirana rugosa
CTCTGTCCGGCACAGGACCATGAGACTAAAATCCCTCCACCACATTTGCTGACACGCCGCACTCAGACCGACGATTGTAATTTGGACCGAATAGTGAGACACACATTTTAAAAACGGGTGGCGTTAAAGAGACGAAATCAACAATTTCGGTATAACTCAAGATTGAATCGAAATAGGTCTACCCGCCACCCTCAAAATCTCCCCAGATAGAATACTCTTTCTTTAAATCGATCAAATTCCGAGTGAGATCAGCCAGCACAATCAACAGCGGGGTCCCCAAACCTGAATAGTTTTGGAACTAGATCCCGCTATAACCTTAGTGGAGGGTCTTTTTTTAAAATGCTGTTTGAATCTATCCAACCCCACTTGGAGGGCAGGGTCATTCTGGGAGGTGATTCCAATATCGCCCTAGATCAAGGTTTTGATAAGTCCAAACCCCTGGGGCGACAACTAACACGACCGACTAGAGTGAGCCTTAAACTAGCTAAATTTCTTTCTCATAAGATAGACCCCTCTAAAACTCCCACCGCCCATCTGGATAAAGCTAAGTTAGAACTCAATATGGCTTTAACAACTAAAGCAGAGAAATTGCGGTGGGCAAAAATTTTACACACAGAGTGATAAGCCAGGTTTAATGTTAGCAGCCAGACTCACGCCGCACAGTCGTTTACACCACCTCCCTAAAATCAGAGTACCAGGACACGGCCTCTCTACAAACCCACAGAAAATTTTGGAGTCTTTTCATAAGTTTTATTCGGACCTTTACAGCAAGCCTAAGCAGGATCACCAAGACTCCCTATCAGCATTCCTTGGGGATATCCCCCTCCCCTCCCTGTCCCTCGAACACAAAAAGATTCTCGAGGCTCAATTTTCAGAGGAAGAGGTGGGAGAGGTCATTAAGGCTTCAAGAAGGGGTTCAGCCCCGGGTCCCGATGGTTTTTCCACACCTTATTATTAAAAACCTTTGCTGAGACACTCACCCCATATATGACTAGATTCTTTAACTCTAAAATTCGAGGTAGCCTCCTAGATCCACAGCTCAACATGGCCTACATAACAGTTATTCCAAAACCAGACAAAAACCCCGAAGAGGTAGGTAACTATAGACCCATATCGTTGATTAACAACGACATCAAAATCTTAATGAAAATTTTGGCGAACAGGCTCTCTTTCATTATCAACACTTACATCCATAAAGATCAAGTAGGGTTCATCCCAGGTAGACAAGGACCAGACCAAACACGCAGAGCTATTGACCTGATATCCATTCTACAGTCTAACTGGGAGGGCGGGATAAGGCAGCGAGGCATGGTTCTATCCCTTGATCTCCAGAAGGCTTTTGACTCTGTTTCCTGGAACTACATTTTTACGATTTTAGAGAGATGGGGATTTGGCCAGCGTTTCTTAGGGATTATTAAGGCCCTCTACTCCTTCTCCTCGGCTCAAATAAGGTTACAGGGGTACCTCTCCAACCCGATAGCCATTGCAAAAGGGACAAGCCAAGGTTGTCTGCTTTCCCCACTGATCTTCGCCATAGCTATCGAAACCCTAGCAATCGCTATACGTCGAAACCCGGACATTCAGGGGTCTCCTGTTGTCCTCAGACCCACAAATGTGCTCTCTTTGCAGACGACATACTGCTTTTCATTACTTCCCCACACACATCCCTTCCCAATTTAAATGGATTACTAGACGATTTTGCTAAATACTCGGACTTAACAGTGAACTACTCCAAATTGCACGCCCTGAATATTTCCCTCTCGCAGGAAACGGTCACGTCGCTGGAAGGGTCTTTTCCCTTTAAATGGAGCCGGACCTCTATCAAATACTTGGGGATCAATTTGACGGCCAAACTAGAGGATTTATATGAGGGTAACTTTCCCTCCATTTACCAAAAATTAGAGGAAGACATAAAAATATGATCCAAGTGTAACCTCTCCTGGCTGGGCAGAATCAATGCAGTCAAAATGACTCTCCTCCCTAGGATTTTATACTTTTTTAGAGCCCTACCCATCCCCATCAGGAGAAATCCCTTAAGGTCCCTTCAGAATAAAATCCTCAAATTTGTTTGGGGCAATTCAGTATTTAGGTTCTCCAAAAGCACGTTATTTCGCCATAGGAAGAAAGGAGGTTTGGGTGTTCCCTCCCTCCTCAAATGCTATCAAGCAGCCAGACTGGCTCAACTATCCCGGGTCTACACAAAATATGAGAAGCCAGACTGGATCCAGATAGAACAGCAAGCAATACCACAGTTTACCATAGACTTCCTCCTCTGGACTCATTCGAAAAAAAGACCCCCTATACTATCCCCAACCCTTTGTCACTCACTTTGGGACTCACTTCAAAATCATTCTGCACTGGTTTCTACATTAACTCCCCTAGCACACATTTTCCACAATCCTGACTTCCCTCCCGGCTTAGATATTAAAGCGTTTCAATGGTGGTTGGACAAGGGGCTGTACCGTATAGGACATTTTTTTACTCCCTCAGGCCCAATTTCTTGGGGCCATTGTATAAGCAAACTGGATATCCCTGCATCTGAAAAATTCAGATTTCAACAAATCCACCATTTTCTCAAGCATATCTGGATAGAGAAACCTCTTCCTCCTAGAATTACAGCCTATGAAACTTGGTGTGGCCAGGCCATGGAGCAGAGGGGAGGCATCCCAGTGATTTATGCAGCCCTCACTCAGATAATGGATAAGACCCCGTACATGAAGCAGTGGGAGGAGGATCTCCAGATCTCATGGGACCTAGAAACATGGAACGATGCACTCTCCAACTCCTCCCGAGGCATCCTAAATATTGTCCTCATGGAGGCTAGCATTAAAGTTATAACCAGATGGTATCTCACTCCATCTAAACTAGCCCGTATTTATCCCACAGCTAACCTACAATGTTTCAGAGGTTGTGCTCTGCTCGGCTCCATGCCACATATTTGGTGCGAATGCCCTAAGATTAGACCCTTTTGGAGAAGAATTTTCAATCTCATTGCAAAGCTCACCAAGTCACAGATTCCTAGATCCCCTGAGATCGCTCTCCTTAATGCCCATATCCCGAATCTGCTGAAGCCCAACAGAAAACTAGTTCAATTTATATTAATCTGTGCCAAACTCTCCATTGCTAAATCCTGGAAAAAATCAAGGGTGTCTTTTGCTGCAACAGTACGGAACATCTCTTGGATCATGTCGCAGGAGAAGATGGCCAGTATCCTATCGGACTCCACCCAAAAGTTTGAGGGGATATGGGAGCCATGGGCCAATTATATAGGGGTCTCCTTAATCCCAGGACTCTCCCCTCAGTCAACAGGCTATAATCCGATTTGATTCAAGGTGCTTCTCTTTTCTGTTCTTCTCCTTCTCTCTCCCTTTTCCCCTTGTCATCTCTGGTTACTTCTTTTTTTTTCCATATCTCAGATTATCTCTGATATCAGTTGCTGGTGGTTTCTTGTTTTCTTTAAGCTATTCAACTCTGTCAGGTGCAAGAGACCCCGCCCTGGGGGTCGTTATGCATACATTCCTTATACTTTAGGTTTTATCAGAAATAGGAGGCAGGCTATAGTCCCAGGTGCTCCATTAGAGACATCCCACCCTCTCCACGCACAGTGTGTTCCCGTTATGGGGTGCAGGGAGGATGCGGTATGTATCAATTTTTTTTCTTTTTTTTGTCAGGTTTTTCAGGATGTTTATTAAGATACTTTGTTACGCCTCTATGCAATGCCTCCCTGAGGGAATTAGAGTTGGATATGTCAAATGTGATATCATTGATGATCTATTAATTCTTAGATTGATCACCTTTCCTTTATACTGTTGCAATTTATTTTGCTTGTCTTGTACAAAGTACAAATTTCAATAAAATCATTGAAAGAAATAATCAGGAAGAGATCTCACTTGAGCTCTGGCCTAAACCTCAGAGACAAGGTTTGCATTTTTGCTGATGTTTTGTGGGTTTTGGGGGCCAGCCGCACACCGTATAGTGAGGAACCTATACTGTCTAGTTTAGTGCCGGATGGCAAGGACTTATTTTTATGTTTTGTTTTGTTTTACCTGCAAACCTTATTTATCAATAAACTTGGAAAGTTGCCTGAATGCTGACTATTTTTCCTCCAGAAAGCTGATCCCCAAGAGCTAATCTCCCAATATATATATATATATATATATATATATATATATATATATATATTGCATTCAGTCCCGACTACATATACAGTGCATTCAACGGTGTACAGTATATAACTGAGTTTAGTGTGTTGTAGAAAAAAATCCCCATCATGTCCAGATGGCCCCCAAGGAGAGGCAGACGCTCCCAGACCACTAAAAGAGGGCAAGCAGCCTCTGTGTCTACAGTGAAAAGTGGTGGTGGTGGTGGACATGGTGCATACTCTGCAGGCGGGTCACGCTTGCCCTTTTTTTCTGCTGTTGACCATGTTATTGAGCCACATCATGCAGAAGAGTTGGTGGAGTGGATAACTAAGCCATCCTCATCCTCCTCATCCTCTGTCACTCAGGCTCTTACTAGTTTGTCTATCAATTCAGCTGCCAAAGCGGCCTATTCCACCCACTCCTTATCCACAGTTACTCCTTCCATAGCCCCACCATCATGCACGGAGGAGTCACCAGAATTATTCGACCATAGTGTCGGTTACATGCTGATGGAGGATGCACAGCAATTTGAAGGCTCCCTTGTTGGTTCCCAGGTTGAAGAAGGGAGTAATGTGAGCCTAGAGAGGGGGTGCCACAGAACGACAAGACACTAGCAGCTGGAGCATACTGCCAAGTTTGCTCCAGTGACGAGGAGAGAGGGGATGATGACACTGACTGTACTTGGGTGCCTGAGAGAAGAGGAAGGTGAGGAGGATGAGGTGGAGGAGGCACAACTCCAACAAGGCAGTATGTCCTCCAGGGGCCAGCTTAAGGGCAGTCACCCTATTACATCAAACCACAGAGCTCCACAGGTGCAGGGCGCTGCTGACTCGCCACTGACTTCCAAAACGTCAATGGTTTGGCTTTTTTCAACACTTGTGCAGTAGATCGCACTGTTGCTGCTTGCAATCTATGTCTGAAGCGGATCAAGCGTGGCCAGAACAGCAGCTGCTTGGGCACTACATGCTTGACAAGACATATGACAACCTGTCATGCAGTCCATTGGCAACAGCACCTGAAAGACCAACATCATCAAACAAGGGGGACTTCTCCTTGCTCCTCATCTGTGACCTCAACCCCTACTATACCTCCAGTCCTCTTAAAAGCCTGCACTGAGAGGAATGAAGGTCTAGCAATGGGTGCCACAAGTACTTGCAGCCAATCTGCTAGCAGTACACCACCAGTTTATGTCAGCAGGCAAATTTCCCTACCCCCAGTTGCTGAACCATAAAAAAATACTGTCCCAGCCATCCACATACTCAGTGTTTAAATGCTAGCTTGGCCAAATTGCTAGCATTCCAACTGCTGCCTTTTCAGCTGGCAGACTCTGACCGCTTTTGTGAACTTGTGGAATGTGCTGTTCCACAATGGCAGGTTCTGAAAAGACATTTCTTTTCACGTAAGGCTATTACAGCACTCTACTGTCATGTGGAAGGCAATGTTTTGGCCTAGTTCGACAGGGCGGTCAGCAACAAAGTACATATTACCACTGACTCATGGTCCAGCAGACATGGTCAGGGATGTTACCTTTCCTTCACGGCCCACTGGGTAACTCTGCTGGCAGCTGGGACGGATGCAGGACAGGGTTTGATGTTGGAGCTAGTTCCGACACCACGCCTCCAAAAAATGGTGCTGTTTCTGCCACATCTGCTTCCTCCACCCCCTCCTCTTCTCCTCTGTGGCCTCTTATGCAGCAGTGTCCTCTGAACCAGCAGTGCTCACAAAGCATTCAAGGGGCTACACAAGCAGTCAGGCTAAAAGATGCCATGTGGTCCTTGAGTTGGTCTGTCTGGGGACAGTAGCCACACAGGGGCAGAGATTCTGTCAGCTCTGCTGGGGCAGGCTCAGAGGTGGTTGATGCCACGGCAGTATGAGCCAGGAATGGTTGTATGTGACAATGGCACCAACTTTTTCTCTGCCCCCTGACAGGGACACTTCACACAAGTTCCATGCTTGGCACGCATCCTGAATTGGGTGGTGCAGCGTTTCTTGACCAGGTGCCCAGGCTTATCAGATATTTTGAGGCAGGCCAGAAAAGCCTGTGGTTATTTCCACTAGTCATACAATGCCAGTGTTCGGCTGACTGACATTCAGCAGGAATTTACCTGCCCACCAACCGCCCCATTTGTGACATGCCCACCAGGTGGAACTCAACAGTGGCAATGCTGCAGCAGCTGCACACACAGCAGAGGGCCATCAATGAGTACCTCTGTGAGTATAGCACCAGGACAGGCTCAGGGGAGCTTGTTTTTTTTTTTTTGCTGCGCCAGTGGCTACTGATCAAGGATGCATGCACTGTCCTGTCACTATTTGAGGTGGCCACAAGGATGGTGAGCAGTGACAATGCATGCATCAGTGACACTGTCCCTCTAGTCTTCCTGTTGAAGCACATGCTTTGTGGAATTATGGACAGGGCACTTGAGGCAAAACAGAGGGAGGAAGAGGAGAACTTCCTTTCCTCTCAAGGCCCTCTTTATGCAGATAGCATTCCTGCAAGGCCACCAAACACACAGGATAAAGAGGAGGAGGATTGTGTCAGCATGGATGTAGAGGATAACCCACAGCAGTCTTCAAGGGATGGTTTTCAGTCCCCGGAAACCCAAGGAGTTGTACGTGGCTGGGAGGAGGTAGTACCTGACAATGTCATTGTCAGTGACCCAGAGGACTCTCATGTCTGCTTAAACTTACACTGCATGGCCTCCCTGATTTTGCAAAGCCTGCGAAAACACCCCAGGGTTCGTGGTATCAAGGAGAGGCATAATTACTGGGTGGCAACCCTTCTTGATGCACGTTACAAGGGTAAAGTTGCAGAGCTCATCTTGCCTTCGCAGAGGGAGCAGAGGATGAAACATCTTCAGGATAGCTTGAAAAAAAAGTTTATGCAATGCCTTTCCAGACCCTGGGAGGTTACCATTTCCTGCTGCTGGACAAAGTGTTTCTTAGGCTTCCTTCAGTTAGAAGAAGAGTGTTGGAGAAGGTGGCCGGATGACCGATTCCTTTAAACAATTTTTCAGTCCTCAGTTCCCGTCAGCGTCTGCATTATATGGTGCAGGAATATCTAGGGGCAAGAGCAGACTTAGAGACCCTTCCAACTGAGCATCTACTGAGTTACTGGGTCTTGAAGATGGACCACTGGCCGGAACTTGCTCAGTATGCAATCGAGCTACTGGCCTGTCCTGCATCCAGGGTGCTTTCTGAATAGACATTCAGTGCTGCTGGAAGGTTCGTAATGGATTAAAGATTGCACCTGTCCACAGACTCCGTTGATATGCTCACATTTATAAAAATGAATCAGTCCTGGATCAGCAGCTATCAAGCCACTGATGCTGATGCAACTGATTGAATTTGCTAGGGATCTGGGATCTCTTGAAGACTGCATATGCTGCTTATCTTAGTCCTACTGTCCTGAATCTTGATGATGCTAGCTTCCAACAACATTTTGTGTTTAGGGCACAACCAACACCCAAGGCCCAATTTTTCTGCACCTGTTTTACAAGGTCATGTCACAACAATTTTTAAAAAAAAAATTAACAGAAGGACCTGTTCCTGTGCCCGACAAGAGTAACTGTGAGGGGTTAGAGTGTTCTGCCACCACCAACACCTAAGGCCCAATTTTTCTGCACCTGTTTGACTGGGGCATGTCATTACAATTTTTACTTTCAATATTTTTTTTTGTTTTATGCATGGAGAAAAAATACAGAAACATTATTTTGTGCAAAGAGCAACTTTGGTCCATGAACATAGTAGTGCATGAGGGAAATCAAAGAGCTCAGTGCTAATACAATTAGAAGTAATGAATTTAAACTGACATAGCGACCAAATAAGTATAGGGAAACCCCTTCCACATATACCTGGCTGGAGAGTCAGTGCACTTAATAGGGAAAAAGGTACAAAGAAAAAAGTGGGAGAAAAGGAAAGAAAGAAAGGGTACAGCAGGGAGGAGAAGAGAATGAGGGTGGTTAGAAAAGAGGTATGGAGACAGAAAGGAGAAGAGAAGAGTGACCAAGGGGAGTCTCATACCCCATTGCAGTATGGAACAGAGTTCAAGGTGGAGATTCAGTCTGTATATATCAGGCCCAAGGGTTCCAAATGGCCTCAAATATTTCAATTTTTCAATAAGATGCTAACCATTTTCTCAAAGAGAAGGAAACAGAAAGTTGTTTCTAAGCATGTGCAATGGTTAATTTAGCCCCTGTCAGAATGAAAGTAATTAGCCTAGTTGTTAATTTGGGGGCATTGGGGACTGGGAAATTGAGTAGAGCTATGTGGGGCTGTTTCTGTATGGGTAAGCCTGTAACTCTGCAGATCATCTGGAATACTTTGTTCCAAAATCCTCTGATTTTCGGGCACTCCCACCATGTATGCAGCATTGAGCCCACATGGTCACAACCTAGAAAGCAAAGGGGGGAAGTTGAGGATACATGTTGGAAAGTCTTAAAGGGACCAGATACCATCTCATTAGGACTTTCAGGTTTGCCTTCACCATGACTGCATTAATGATTCCTTTATAGGCAGAGGCCCTCTGCCAGGAAGCTAAACTCCGGACTTGTCCCAGATCCCTCTCCCATTCCAGAATGGAAATCCCCCCCCCCCCCCCCATGGCTTGACCACACCAAAGTTCATAACCTATAATGGGGAAGGGGTCTGGTTTCGTCGCCCACAGTTTGTGGAGAAAATGCGAGATTTGGTGTAATTTTTCAGATGGAGGCATATCCAGTTTGCTTATGCAGTATGGAAGAGTAAGCCAGTGCTGTTAATAAAATGTTCAATCCTGTTCATTCCTTTGTTCAACCACCATTGGAATGATTTAATATCCATACCCGGTTGGAAACTGGGGTTACGGAAAAAATGGGCTAACGGATGCCAAGGGGAAATTAGTCGTGTATCATTCCTCATTGAAGCCCATAAGGCCAGGGAGTGTGAGAGTGTGGGGCCATGACTGGGGGCCTGGTTTTGGGGGGCACCAAAGAAGGAAGTCAAGGGTATATTGGGGGGTGGCTTGCCGTTTTATCTGAAACCAGTCCGGCACTGCCACTTTAAACAAAATAGTTGAGAGTTGGGATAGTTGGGCTACCTGATAATACTTAAGGAGGTTTGGGAGTCCCACCCTCCTTTATCCTTGGGACAGCACAGCCTTTTTTTGGCTACTCTATGTCCCTTGGAACCCCAAATGAATTTAATGATTTTTGCTTGGAATTTACGGAGATGGTCTGAGGAGACAGCTATGGGGAGCAAATACAAGAGACATGGTAGAAGGGTCATTTTCACAGAGTTAACTCTACCTAGCCTGAAGAGCCCTAATTTATCCCAGTGCTTAACCATTTGCCGACCGCCAACCGCAGGTTGACGGCGACAAGGTGGTTCGTTATCGCAAATCGCCGTCATACGACGGCGGCTGCGATAACGCACTCACTGTGTACGGGGAGGGCCAGGGAGCAGGTGCAGCGGCTTCGATTGCCGCCGGCTACCCGCAATGGCCCCCCGGAGTGAAGGAACGGAGGTCCGTGTATGTAAACACGGACCTCCATTCTGTGAAGGGGGAAGGGAGTGATCACAGCCTTCCTGTATACGGAGGCTGTGACCACTTCCCTTCCCCAGCTAGGGCAGCCCCCATACAGTTAGAACATGCCCAGGGAACATAGTTAACCCTTAGAGCGCCCCCTGCAGGTTTACCCCTTCACTGCCAATGGCATTTACACAGTAATCAGTGCATTTTTATAGCACTGATCGCTGTATAAATGCCAATGGTCCCAAAAAAGTGTCAAAATGGTCCGACATGTCCGCTGCAATATAGCAGTACCGCTAAAAATCGCAGATCACCGCCATTACTAGTAAAAAATAAAAAATAAATAAAAACCCCAAAAATTAATTCTTATCATCCGTAAACGCGACCACTTTTGCGCAAACCAATCAATAAACGCCAATTGTGATTTTTTTTATCGCAAATATGAGGAAGAATATAAATCGGCCAAAAACGGTGAAAAAAAATTTTTTTATATTTTTTTTTTGGATTTGTATTTTAGCAAAAAGTAAGAAATTTTGGTTCTTTTGCAAAATTGTCGCTCTTCTTTTGTTTATAGCAGCGATCAAAAATGACGCAGAGGTGATCAGATACCACCAAAAGAAAGCTCTGTTTGTGGGAAAAAAAAGGACGCAAATTTTGTTTGGGTACAATGTCACACGACCGCGCAATTGTCAGTTAAAGCGACGCAGCGCCGAATCGCAAAAAGGGCTCCGGTCCTAAAGCTGGAAATCCTTCCGGGGCTGAAGTGGTTAAGATTGGTTTCCAAATTGTGATACAATGGTGGATAGTTAGCCAAGTAAAGGCGGTCTACAGAGGCTGTCAGGCTGGTGCCCAAATATGGGATTGTTGAACCACTCCAGGTGAACTGAAACCTTTAGTCCCAAGGCTGCACTAAAGTCGTCCAATAGTGATCATATGTTAGGTAGGGATATTAGAGGTGAGGTAATAAAAAGCAAGATTTCATCCGCAAAGAGTGCACACCTTACTCTGTGTATATCTGGATGATTTCTGATGTCTGTAGCTAGCATTTCTATGACAATAGCAAAGATCAAAGGAGAAGGGGGCAGCCCTGCATAGTACCCCTGGTAATTGGAAAGGGGTCTGAATAAAATCCCTGAAGTTGAATTTGTGCCTTAGGGTTGGAGTAGAGAGCTCCTATTATATTCAAAAAGTAGTCGCCAAACCCCCATCTATGTAGAATTGGTGTCAGGAGGGACCCTGAGACAGAATCAAATGCCTTTTGAAGATCTAACGATAACAAAAAGCCTGATTGAGGTTGACCAGCATCACAGTTAGATTTCAATAATGATATGATATCAATAGCTCGTCTAACTTGTTCTGGGCCCTGTCGGGCCTGGTATGAAGTCCACCTGGTCCTTATGTACGTAAAGGCTACTAAATGTGGAAATGCGGTCTGCCAAAATTTTTGTCAAGATTTTAAGGTCATTGTTGATTAAAGAGATGGGGCGATAATTGGCAGCCAAGCTTAGGCCTAAGGAAAGTGTCAAGAGGGTCGTTCGGGGGGACCTTCTCTGAGCTATATAATTTCTTATTGAAGTCATGAAAGGCTCCCAAAATCTTTTGGGAATTTTGGGAGGGGGTGCCTTCATTGAGTTTAATTTTAGGTAATGTGTGAGAGCGTACTTTGGGTGACAGCCTGGCAGCCAGCGCAGAACCCGCCTTATCTGCCCGGTGATAGAAGCATGCACCGATCCAGCGTAAGCTCTTTTCCACAATAGATGTAAGAGCTAGGTGTAATGATATCATGTGCTGGACACACGAAAACTGGCAACCATTTTGTCTAAGCGCCAGCCCTGACGGTTTTAACCTTTGAAGACAGTCACATGGCCAATACCTCACTGAATGTTGACAACCTGTCGTGTTTGGACTTATTTTAATGCAACTTTTATGCTGAGCTAGAATTCCTTAGTTTTGGGACTGCACTGTGATCATCTTCTGAGATATAATTTTGATACAGAAAAAATCAGATTGTTGGAGTAATTTGAGATTTCAAATACCGCTGCTTTGAGTTGCAGATTTCAGATCAAACTCTGCATAAAACAACGATCGCTACGATCGTGCTCAATGATCAGATTGTTGGAGGAATTTGAGATTTCAAATACTGCTGCTTAGAGTTGCAGATTAAACTCTGCCTAACGCAACGATCGTTACGATCGTACACAACAATCAGATTGTTGGAATAATTTGAGATTTCACATACTGCTGCTTTGAGTGACACATTGCAGATCAAACCCTGCCTATCACAACGATCGTTACGTTCGTACACAACGATCAGATTGTGGGATTGTACACAACGATCAGATTGTGGGAGTAATTTGAGATTTCACATACTGCTGCTTTGAGCGATCTGACTGCACTAGGTAGAGGCTTCTGCTTAGAGGGACAGATTCTTGTTCAAAAACCATTGCCTACTCCTATAGGGCCAGCTGTTGCTGTAAGTGACACATTATTGTTGAAAAATCATCTCCTAGTTCTAAAGGGAGAGTTTCCAGCTGTTGCTTAGAGG
>BLSH010159389.1:35019-46472 GCA_018402905.1 Glandirana rugosa
CCCTTGGACGCTTAGATGATACGGACACGGTTTACTACAACCCCGTGCTGGCCGTTGTTGAGCCTCCGGCGATTCATGCTTTCCCTACGTCCTATCCTTCGTATTGCGTAACATTGTAACGTATTCTTTACTTTTCCAAACTTTGAGACCCTCCCCAGCTCACTTAATGTTTGTGAATCTGTGCATTCGATTACCAGTGTGTTGCGGCATCTCATTTTGTGGTCTTCATCGGCGGGTCTCGCTTGCTGTTGCAGGTAAGTTTCAAACCTTTTCATTTCTTATGCAATGTTACAATGCGTTATGCTTCCTATCCTGCATCCCTTTCGTACTTAGCGGCCTCCGAGTTGTTGCCGGTCGTGCCCCAACATCATTTGGCACAGGCATAGTAGATTCGCAGGTTCCCTCCTGCCTTGTTGTCATCCCATCCACAAACATATGATTCGTTCGTAGGTCTAAGCCTCTGAGACAGTGTCGGTCGTTGTCCGATATTGCTCGACACAGGCTTCGATTGCTCACAGCATTCGCTGTCTATGGGGTTGCCTCCTAATCCATTTGGAGATTAGCATGTATTGATTGCACAGGTTCTGTGGCTGGATGAGGTGGTAATTAGACCCACCTGGGCCTTGACTGCACTTGATTAGCCTCGGGGGGTTGGGTGGTTAGTATGTGTTCAGTTTTGGAGGAGGGGGTGGCACCCTATAAACGCTATGATGGCCCGATTCAAATCCCAGTCGCATCAGCGATTTAGTGTTTCCTATCCTCGGCACAACACAAGTCTATTCCAGTGTCGCACACATCACATACTTCCAACAGCTCGGTCTCCTTTGTGGGACTCCTGCCACAAGCACCCATTTGTTCCTCAGACCATTCATACAGTCACACCTACTGAAAACACACACATTACTCCAGCTTCATAACTCTGACCCGAGTCGGCGCAATTTGTCCTCATCTTCGCCTCCCTGATGAGGCCGCTTTCTTGCGATCATTGCAAGCACTTCTCTAGTAACACACGATCTGACCACTCGTTGGTTCCAGTATCATACAATTCGGTCACTCACGTCTCTTGTCTATTGTTTCTCCCCTAGGTCAGTTGAGTTCAGGTTGTTCCATCCTGCAATAGGCTTGGATGAGCTTTCTACCCAAAAAAACGAATGACAGGAAAAAAAAAAACGAATGACAAAAAAAAAACCAATGTCAGGAAAAAAAAAGAAAAGGGCAACATACACTCTGCAGCCAACTTGTATCAGGTTCATTTCATGCACGCTATAACCAATTCATATCGGTCACGTCATTCACCCCACAATCGATTTGTATCAAATCCATTGCATGCTTACCACTGTCTGATTCAAAACCAGGCCTGGACTAGGACAAAAAATAGGCCCGGGCAGTTTAGACTGGGCAGCCCAATCGGGGGTGGCGGTAAGACAATAGTTCGTATAGGTGGTCGGTGACAGGATATTCTAAGAAACATCCAAGTCCAGCTAATAGACATCCCCATATAGCACAGGAGAGACAGCCCCAGTCCAGCAAAGAGACAGCCTCAGACCTGCAAAGAGACAGCCCCAGACCTGCAAAGAGACAGCCCCAGACCTGCAAAGAGACAGCCCCAGGCCTGCAAAGAGACAGCCCCAGACCTGCAAAGAGACAGCCCAGACCTGCAAAGAGACAGCCCCATTACCAGCAAACAGACAGCCCCATTACCAGCAAAGAGACAGCCCCATTACCAGCAAAGAGACAGCCCCATTACCAGCAAAGAGACAGCCCCATTACCAGCAAAGAGACAGCCCCATTACCAGCAAAGAGACAGCCCCGTTATCAACAAAGCAACAGCGCAGACCTGCAAAGAGACAGCCCAGACCTGCAAAGAGACAGCCCAGACCTGCAAAGAGACAACCCCAGACCTGCAAAGAGACAGCCCCATTACCAGCAAAGAGACAGCCCCATTACCAACAAAAATACAGCGCAGACCTGCAAAGAGACAGCCTCAGACCTGCAAAGAGACAGCGCAGACCTGCAAAGAGACAGCCCCATTACCAGCAAAGAGACAGCCCCATTACCAACAAAAAGACAGTGCAGACCTGCAAAGAGACAGCCCCAGACCTGCAAAGAGACAGCCCCAGACCTGCAAAGAGACAGCCCCATTACCAGCAAAGAGACAGCGCAGACCTGCAAAGAGACAGCACAGACCTGCAAAGAGACAGCCCCAGACCTGCAAAGAGACAGCCCCATTACCAGCAAACAGACAGCCCCATTACCAACAAAGAGACAGCGCAGACCTGCAAAGAGACAGCCCCAGACCTGCAAAGAGACAGCCTCAGGCCTGCAAAGAGACAGCCCCATTACCATCAAAGAGACAGTGCAGACCTGCAAAGAGACAGCGCAGACCTGCAAAGAGACAGCCCCAGACCTGCAAAGAGACAGCCCAGGCCTGCAAAGGGATAGCCCCATACCTGCAAAGAGACAGCCTCAGGCCTGCAAAGAGACAGCCTCAGGCCTGCAAAGAGACAGCCCCATTACCAGCAAAGAGAAAGCCCCATTACCAACAAAGAGACAGCACAGACATGCAAAGAGACAGACTCAGACCTGCAAAGAGACAGCCCAGACCTGCAAAGAGACAGCCTCAGACCTGCAAAGAGACAGCCTCAGACCTGCAAAGAGACAGCGCAGACCTGCAAAGAGACAGCCCAGACCTGCAAAGAGACAGCCTCAGACCTGCAAAGAGACAGCCCAGACCTGCAAAGAGACAGCCCCATTACCAGCAAAGAGACAGCCCCATTACCAGCAAAGAGACAGCCCAGACCCGCAAAGAGACAGCCCCATTACCAGCAAAGAGACAGCCCCATTACCAGCAAAGAGACAGCCCAGACCTGCAAAGAGAAAGCCCCATTACCAACGAAGAGACAGCCCAGACCTGTGCTCTGTTTCCCTCCCCTAACCTCTGTACTGCGGGGAGAGTGCAGGGAGGAGGGGGCTGACATAGGAGAGGGGCGGGATGCTGGGAGGGACTGTACTCAGAACACCTGGCAGCTTCCCGGAGGGCGGCGGCCGTGAGATGAGAAGAGCCGCTCTATCCAGTGAATGAAATTCAGAGGAGGAGCGGCTTCAGCCTGTGTGCAGCTTGTAGCATCACCGCTCCTCCTCCTCTGAATTTCATTCACTGGATAGAGCGGGCTCTTCTCATCTCACGGCCGCCGCCCTCCATGAAAGCTGCCAAGTGTTCAGAGTAGCTGTCAAATAGGAAGGAATAGTCAGGACTCGGACGGGCAGCCAAAATTGCATGCGGACTAGTGGCCGCGGCCCACCGGGCATATGCCCGGTTTGCCCTATGGCCAGTCCGGCCCTGTTCGAAAACTAGGCACAACGGTTCATATCGGATACATTACACACACCGATTCACATCGGGCTATGTCACTTACTCTGTTCGTACTATTACCCTATTTACCGATTTGTATCGGTTCATGCCTTTCCCTTCAACCAATTTCGATCGGTTCATGTCATTTACTCTTTTCATGTCATCTCCCTGCCTACCGATCCGCATTGGTGCATGTCCTACTCCACAACCGATTCGCATCAGATACTTACTACAGTCCAGTTAGAACCTATTTACCGATTCATATCGGTCATGTTGGTTACCTGGCCCACGCTATCCTCCCTATTGTTTACGCTTCCTACCGGTTCGTACCGGTTCATACCATTTCCCACTACCGGTTCACATCGATTCACGTAATTTCCCTACCACCAATTCGCATCCGTTCTGGTCAGTCCCTACCGATTCAAATTGGTTCGTGTCATTTCTCTATTCCCTACCTAACTGGTTCATGTTATTTCCCCATTACCGGTTTACATCGGTCCATGTTATTTCCTACTACCGATTCGTGTTGGTTCATGTCATTTTCCTACCACAGATTCACATTTGTTCAGGTCAGTCCTTACTACCGATTTAAATTGGTTTGTGTCATTTCTCTGTTCATCGTTACCCTACCTAGCGATTCGCATCGGTTCATGTCATTTTCATACCAACGATTTGCATCGGTTCATGTAATTTTCATACCACCGATTCACATTGGTTCATGTAATTTTCATACCACCGATTTGCATTGGTTCATGTAATTTTCATACCACCAATTCGCATCGGTTCATGTTATTTCCTACCACCGATTCGCATCGGTTCATGTTGTTTTCATACCACTGATTTGCATCGGTTCATGTCATTTTCATACCGCCGATTCGCATCGGTTCATGTCGTTTTCATACCACCGATTTGCATCTGTTCATGTCGTTTTCATACCACCGATTTGCATCGGTTCATGTCATTTTCATACCAACGATTCGCATCGGTTCATGTCATTTTCATACCACCGATTCGCATCGGTTCATGTCATTTTCATACCACCGATTCGCATCGGTTCATGTTATTTCCTACTACCGATTTGCATCGGTTCATGTTATTTCCTACTACCGATTCGCATCGGTTCATGTTATTTCCTAATACTAATTCACATTGGTTCATGTCAGTTCTTACTACCAGTTCGTATCGGTTCATTTCATCACTCTGTGCACATCATCCCCCTGCCTACCGACTCCATATCGGTCCAGATTCTACTCCAAAGACAATTACGAAAAGTCACGGTGACAATGCATTCCAGCACATTCAATTTCTGCTATCCTAATGTTCGCCTGTCAGTAGGTGACTTTTTTGTAATCGCTGTAAATTCGCCTTCAGCTGCACAGACAATTGCAATCGTTGCAAGCACGTCTTTGACAGCACTACACTATGCGGCAAGCACAAACAGATATACTATCTCACACATTCACCATAAACACACCTTCAGTGACAGCCACTTTTTCACAAACGTTGCAAACACAACTAAGCACAACTTCTCGCAATCGATGCGAGCACTCATAAACGTCACTTGCAAATTCCAGCAAGCACGCATGCAAGCACAACATCTTGCAATCGCTGCAAGCACGGGTATAAGCATTACATCACGCGTTACGGTAAGCATGCACATGCATAACTCTTTGCAAATCTCTGCCAGCACACATCTACGTAAATCCCTTGCAATAGCTGCGAGCACGCACAAACTCGAACTTCTTGCAATTGCTCTTTGCAATTACTGTGAGTACGCATCAGCGTAGACCTTTTCTCAGTTGCTACAAGCACGCATAAACAAAACTTCTTGCAATCACTGCAAGCACGTATTTACATCAATTCCTTGCAATCACTGTGAGTATGCATCAACCTAAATCCCTCGCAATCGCTGCAAGCACGCATAAACAAACGTATTGCAGTCGCTGCAAGCACGTATTTACATTAACTCTTCGCAGTCACTGCGAGCATGCATACCAAACTTCCTGCAATCACTGCAAGCACCTACTTACATTAACTCCTCCCAATCGCTGCGAGCGCGCATTTACGCAATCAATACAAATAAATATACTTGCAATCACTGCAAGCAAGTATTTAGATTAACCCCTCACAATCGGTGCACGCACGCATCAGCTCAAATCCTTCTGATCGCTGCAAGCACGTATACTAAACTTCTTGCAATCGCTGCAAATACATATTTACATATACTCTTTGCAATGGCTGCAAGCACGCATCTACACAAATCCCTCGCAATCGCTGCGACCATGCCTACTAAACTTCTTGCAATCGCTGCAAAATATGTATTTACATATACTCCTCGCAATCGCTGCGATTACGTATCAAAAAAACCCTCGCAATCACTGCGACTATACATACTAAACTTTTTGCAATCACTGCTAGCACGTACTTTAACTCCTCACAATCGCTGCAAGCACACACACTTGGAAATGCTGCAATTATGTATTTACAATAACTGCTCGTAATCGCGGCGAGCACACATCAACACAAATCCCTCACAATCGCTGTGAGCGTGCACACTAATCTTCTTGCAATCGCTGCAAATATGTATTTACATATACTCCTCGCAATTGCTGCAAGCACACATCTACACAATCCCTCACAATCGCTGCGAGAGCACACACTTGTAATCTCTGCAAGCGCATTACATCAACCCCTTGCAAGCGCTGTAAGCACACACACTTGCAATCGCTGTAAGCACACACACTTGCAGTCGCTGCCAGCACACATACTTGCAATCGCAGCAAGCACTTATTACATCAACCCCTCGCAATCGCTGCGAGCAGGTACACACAAATCCTTACAACCACATTCTCAGTGGCACACAATCAGCCACACACCATTTTAGTCGCACTTAATCGTCCACTCCTCTTTAGTGGTAGTCACTCACGAGCCACTCATCATTTTCCCCCAACATGGGGTTTGCGTCTTCATCAGAGCTACCCGCATAACAGTGGTGGGGCAGTCCGTTCAGGAAAATAAAAGAGATATACATTTTTCACTAATGTCACCCCTACTACAGGTTTCCAGTTGACCAGGCTTCGATCCTTACCAGGACCTCCCTACTAGAAAGTCAGTCAGGTGTAGTTCACGGGTCTCTCTGTCACATTATTCTGCACTATCATGCTGCTACGACTCCTCTTGACACATGCTCCCCCCTGTTTTGTCTTATAGTCGCAGCCATGTCATGGGCCAGCAGTGCGGACTTCATACCCACCCCTCTGTCACCCTCTGCAGGGTCAGAGAGCGGCAGCATGCAGTCCCTCAGGGGATGGACCATCCCCAAGCTCACAGCAGAGCTGTGGTGCAGGTGCGCTCCCTACCCCACTACAGCCAGGAAGCCTGAGCTCTCCAGGCTGCTCTTCAAACTGGAGTGTCATTGACACAGAGCTTTTCTGCCACCTCTTTGCCGATCTACATTCCCTGTTTTGGGCTATTTGCCTATCCTCCCCGTACGGCAAACTGGTGCTCTCATACAGTTACTAAATGCCCCTCAACTTACGCTCCACCTTCGGTACCAGTCAGAGCTTGCTGGCCCCCGCATAACCACCAAGGGGGACAAGTTGGGACAGCCTATCCTGTCGGTGGGGGGACGCATCAATCTGCATCCCGCAGTAACCTTAAATATGTACTAGGAGTGGTATTTGGCAATCTACATGCCCATAGCAGAGCCCTACCTCCCGACCAATTGTCCCAAATCAAGTCGGTCATTCACGTCTTTACCCTTTCGCAGGGCGTACTATCCCCTATCAGGGATGTTTAACTTTGCCATAAGGATTATCCCTCAGGGGCGGTCCTTCATTTCACGCCTCTTAGTCTTCCTCACTTAGGTACAAACCCTGGTCAAGTTCTCAGGCTGGACCCAGCAGCAATAACAAATATGACAATGGGGGCGAAATCCTCGCAAACTGGAACAGCATATCTGTTTATTCCGTTAGCATCAGCTTTATCACCTCAGCTAGTCACGGATACCGCAGCCTCCACAGGTGTCACTGCAATTTTTGGCCATCAATGGTTCGCAGGGCCATGGCCACCAGAATCCTTCAGGACCCCGGTTTTAGTGAGTCATCCCCCCTTTTGTTAACTCTATCACGCTCCGGAGCAACGACAGGTGACACAAGGAATGTCTTATCCTTCGTATCGTATTGCCACACGCAGCTGGCTCTTTCTCATAACACTATCAAGCTATACTCAGCTGGCCTCCAGCATTTCCTGTCCTTACAGGACCCTGGAAAGCCATCTGTGTTCATAGCCCAAACAATGAGATCCCTCATACGTGGCATCCAGAAACATCAGCCCGTAGCCAATGGCAAACACTTACCCATCACCAATGCTCTCTTTAGGAACATGTCTAAAATCCTGGCCTGTTTCCATTTGGGTTTCTGCCCAATCTAGTCGTCCAAGTGGCCATCTACCTGGCCTTCTATGGTTTTCTGTGGCATAGGGAATTTGCCTTTAGTGGCACTAGCAGCCAGATACTATACAGACGCCACCTGACTAGCATTCACGACTATTATGTCCTTCATCTTGCGGTCCCCAGAACTCAACAATTTGGACCCGGGGGTCGACATCAACCTCTTTCAGACTAACAACACCTAGTGCCCAGTGGTGGTACCCGACCAGCTACTGTCTCACCTGCCCAGTCAATCAGACTGTAGCCCGTCATTGCCTTTTCCAATCAGCCCTCTGAGTGGCAGCCAATTTATCAGGCACGTTAAGATCCTATGGGTCAAGTTGGTACTCTGGACATTCTTTCCAGATCGGAGCAGCCTCGGCTGCATCTCAACATGCAGTACCACACCTAGTGATCAAGGAATTTGCTAGATACATTCCAAATCCTCAGCTGGAGATGGCATAAACCTTCACTAAACTTGCTCAATGATAACAGTACCAATGAAGGACTACTTCTCTAAAACTGGATATTTTTGCCCCCTTCGCTTGGCATACCGACCAGATGACCAGGGCACACCTCAGGTCTATTTATGTTGTAAGTCTTGTCGCATGTTTATTCGATCCACATCTATCTTTGGTCAGAAGGTTACGACCATAAATAAGAAGGCTAGTTTGGTGGCCTGAACTTATGGGAAGAGCCTGGAGGGTATTTAACCAGCTCACTCCCCCATGCTCTTGGTCGGTTCCAGTGTGCGATACCCTCCCTCCCATCCCCCCTTTTAGGGCACTTCTCAGCACATTCTTCTCCACAATCTCCATTACTTATATAGGGTATGCCCCCTTCGCTTGGCATACTGACCAGATGACCAGGGCACACCTCAGGTCTATTTATGTTGTAAGTCTTGTCGTGTGTTTATGCGATCCACATCTATCTTCGGTCAGAGGGCTACGACCATAAATATATATATACAGTGCCTTGCGAAAGTATTCGGCCCCCTTGAACTTTGCGACCTTTTTCCACATTTCAGGCTTCAAACATAAAGATATAAAACTGTAATTTTTTGTGAAGAATGAACAACAAGTGGGACACAATCATGAAGTGGAACGAAAGTGAAGGGAGTATACATAATGCAAAATGATGTCTATGAAGGTGATCCCTGAAAACAAGAGGGGAATAATAAAATGTGTGTGAAATGGAATAAATGAAGTAAAAAAGTATATGGCCAAATGGACTAGGATGTGCAGGGTATGTGCACCTGTGAAAGAAAGGTTGGCCACGACATGATGTACTTCAGCACGTGTGATGAGGGTGGTGGAAGAGGGAATCACAGCCATGTCAGCCCTCCAATTGGTAACCTTGGCGGGGTCTGGCGGGCTCCGCCCCCAATGCCATGAAAGGATGGTGGGGCATGCTGGCATTGGAAGCGTTAGACGCCGATTGGGGTGCACATACGCAATGCAGCCCCCGACCATCCATGCTGATACACTACACCCAAACATCATGCTGCCGCGGACATCAAGCAGAGGGTGTAGACACATGGCGCCAATATGCAGGTGGCCCCACTCATCCCCAAGGCGCAGGGGGGACAGCAGGAGACATATAAATCCCCTCCATCCTCATCATCAATGAAGCCAACTTGCCAATACGCTGTGGCTGGGGGAACATGACTGCCAATTTGTTGTTTATCAGTGCTCTCTGTAAGCTCATGCTACTCCCTTCCTCAACCTCAGAACCAATATCAGAATCAAGTAATGCCTGCGCATTGTCAAGAAGAAAGTAGCTGCAGCTGTGTTCAAATAATTCAGCTGATTCCTCCATACTTGATGCTTGGGCTATGGCAGGAGTAGCTATGAACAAGGCAGCAGAATAAGCCGCTCTGGCAGCTGCGGTGGACTGCGCACTAGTGTCAGCTTGGGTCATAGAGGATGAGAAGGAAGAGGATGGTTTAGTAAGCCAGTCCAGCACCTCCTTTGCGTGCTGTGGCTGGATAACATGGGCAACATCACTAAACAGAGAAAAACATGCCCTGAATGAGGACGAACCAGGTCCACCTTTGCCTTTGGACACAGACACTGCTGACCCCCTCATAGTGGAATGGGAACGTCTGCCTCTCCTTGATGGCCTCCCAGACATGATGGGTGGCTTATTATCCAAACTTAATAGAAACTTGGAGATGTGTGATTGGATGCACTTTGTTAAATGAAAGTGGTGTTTGGTGCACTTTAAATTGAAGACCGACGCTGACAGAAATGTATAAAAAAAATAAAGGAGGATCACCAGAATCACTGTCAAAAAAAAAAATGTGTCTGACAATTTTAAAAAAAGGGGGCAAGCAGGGTGCAAAAAAAAAGACAAAAAAAGTGTATACAGAACTGTATACAGCACTAAATGTTATGTTATGCTCTGCTAAACAGTGCACTACACTAACACACTACACTGACACTACACTATACTCAAACCATACTGACACACTACGCTATACTCACACTATACTGACACACTATACTGACATATTACACTCACACTATACTGATGCACTACACTATACTCACACTAAACTGACACACTATACTATACTGACACATAGAGATGGGCCAAACACCCCCCGGTTCGTTTTGCAGCAGAACTCCCGAACAAGGGAAAAGTTCTGCCCCGAACCGCAAACTCCATTGAAGTCTATCAGAGCTGAATATGAGAAATAAAAAGTCTCCATTTTAAACTGTTATATGCAAGTAGTTGGCCATAAAAAGGGTATAATAGGGGGCCCAGGTACTGCCCTGGGGGATATGTACTAGTAGTGATTCAAATAAAGTGCCCGAGAAGTCCCCTTAGTCTGCCTGTAAAGTGGCACATCTGTGCCATATATAAAATCTGCTGACTTCCGGTTCCGGTATGGCGCTGTGAGGACGTCTCCTACACGAGCTCCCCGGTCGGGTGATTATTATAGCTCCATATCTACTATTTTGCATAGCTGGGACCGTTAGGAATATGGGGAAGCGCACAGGGAAGACACTGCCGCCCCAAACCACCCCTTCGGGCTCTATCAAAAGGTTCTTAACGGGGGAACCCGAAGACTCCCTGGATGCTGATGGCCTAGGCCGCTCACCGCGTGTGAGTGACTCCGCCTCCCGCCATAAGCCGGCGTGCAGACCTCGCTCCCCCTCTCCCTCCATCTTCTCCGAGTGCGAAGAAGGGGCCTCACACCACTCGGAGGTAGCTGCGCTAGTCAGCGGTCTGCCTACCAAGAACGAGCTGGCCTCTATGCTGCACAGCTTGGAACGAGCAATCAAAAAGGAAGTATCGGCAGTACGAGCAGACCTCTCCCAAGTTTTGTCGCGGGTTGAGGAGTCGGAGCAGCGCCTAGATAGACACGCGGCGGCCATCCGGGATTTACAGGCCACGACCAAACAATTACAATTAGCCCACAGGATGGCGTTGTACAAACTCGAGGACCAAGAGAACCGCAACCGAAGGAACAACGTCCGCATCCGAGGCCTACCTGAGGCCACCCGAGATGACGACCTGCTGGCCTCGGTGCGGGGCATCTTCAACCAGCTCCTAGGCCGCGATGCTGACCACCCCCTGAAAATAGATAGAGTGCACAGAGCCCTTAGGCCCCGATCGCAAACATCGGAGCTGCCAAGAGATGTGATCTGCAGGGTGCACCATTAT
>BLSH010159389.1:76923-89005 GCA_018402905.1 Glandirana rugosa
GTTTTTTTCACTAGTTTTATTATTAAAAAAGTCCTCGTCACTAAAATTATTACTAATTTCATTTTTTTTTAAATTTTTTTTTACTTTAATCATTATTAAAATCACTGCTCCTGAAAAAATTATTATTTTGATCACTTTTTTTGTATTGATACAGGTCCCCTAGGGCAGTACCGGGGTCCCCATACACTTTTTATGGAAATAGCTTGCATATAAGCCTTTAAAATGAGCACTTTTGATTTTTCCTGTTCGAGTCCCATTGATTGTAATAGGGTTCGCGTATTGGAATGAACTGACTGTTTGCGGTGTTCTAGTGCAAACCGAAACGGGGGGTGTTCGGCTCATCCCTATTCGAGAGTTCTGTCTTGAACCGAACCAGGGGTGTTTGGCCCAACTCTATTAATAAAATAAAGTATGTCTTTTATACATTTTATATTCATTTATTATTATTTAGGAAGGACCAGGGCAATTGGCCCTTTTGCCCCCTTATAAATCTGGCCCTGGGCATACATACTATAATGTAACCCCGGGGGATAATGCTCAACAAAACCCTCTATCTTCTTAAATTCTAGGCTGTATGCTGTAGAAAAAATACGGTAAATTTGACTTGCAGTTCCCCTGGTTCTCTCTCTCAACACCCTCTCTCTCTGCTGCTCTTGTTATTTTCAAAGTCCTAAAGCTCCTGATCTGGGTGACCCTGCTGACAGAAGCACATGTACACCTGAATGGCCTCTTTTTTTAAATTCTTCCCTGTCACTGTAAATCTTCTGCAACCTTAAGAATTGACCTATGGGTATGCCCCTGATGGTATCTCTAGGGTGCGCAGAATCCACCCTAAGAAAATGTTATTACCTGGAAGGGGTTTTCTAGTAACCACATGTCCATTTTTTTCCAAAAGTACCATATCCAAAAAAGATATTGACTGATTGATTGTGCTCATTTGTTCAGTAAACCTTAAGTTCAACAGATTATCATTCAAATACAACAAAAATGTGTCCAAAATGCTCAACAAATGAATGTTAAATTGTCTATATACTGATGGAAACATTATATTTTTCATTCTAATGATTATGAAATTCAGGGTCCCACAAATCACAGTTGTGTAACTATAGTTACAGTATATGAAAATTATTGTAACTATAGGGTCAATTCCCTAACCTTTACTGCATGTGATAACGCAGTCACGTGACTCATTTGCATATAAATGAAGTCCAATTCATAAAAAAAAAAATGAGTTTGCAGTATTTACCGCAAAAATGAGCCAGTAAATATTGTTTTAAAAACTCTTAAGTCCAATTCACAAATGGACCAGAGAGTAAAAAAGGATGCAATATTTACCACTTGCTGGTGGTATCACATGCGGTATTTGTCAAAAAACAATGTGGGGATCCAGGGGACCCGCACACTGTCTTTTGACAAACAGCTGGTTGCTGGTCAGGAAGCCGGCTGCTGCGTTCTTAACAACGGATGACTCATCATCTGTCAATGGGTTCCCCGCTGACAGCTGAATGTAAACGAAATGGCGACAATTAAAAATGAAAAAAAAACAGGGTCGGCCCCCCCATGCATATCAGACACTTTTTTGGTGAATGGGTAGGGGTACTATGTACCCCACGCTCATTCCCATGGGGGCTGGGATCTGGTGGCCCCCTTCTTAAAGATGGCTTCCATATTCTGATAAGCCCACAGACCCCCACAACCACCGGCCACAGTTGTGGAAATTAGACCCTTGTCCCCATCATCATGTCCCAAAACACCCACCCCCCATGTTGAGGGCATGTGGTCTGGTATGGTTCAGGAGGGGGGCACTTGCTTGTCCTCCCCATCTCCTGACCTGTCGGGTCTGCATGCTCAGATAAGGGTCTGGTATAGATTTTAAGGGGAACCCTACAGCAAAATTACAAAAAAGAAAACTGTGTAGGTTCCCCCCCAAAATCCATACCAGGCCCTTATCTGAGCATGCAGCCCGGCAGGTCAGGAAAGGGGGGGACAAGCGAGCGCCCCCTCCTGAACCATACCAGACCACTTTCCCTCAACATGAAGGGGGTTTGTGTTTTGGGACATGTTGATGGGGACAAGGGCCTCATTCCCACAACTGTGGCTGGTGGTTGTGGGGGTCTGTGGGCTTATCAGAATCTAGAAATCTAGAAGCCATCTTTAACCACTTAACATGAATCACCATATGTATACGGTGGCTCTTTAAGTGGAGGTATCGGGATATACCCTGTAGCTGCAGGCTATCTCCCAGTACTTTTTTTAGAGCAGGCGGTCGGCTATCCAGCGATAATGGCCAATCCGGCTCAGGCCATTATCCCTGGGGGCCTTCTGCCGCTCTTCTCCATCCTCCCGTCCCACCGGGAGACCAGTGCTATGATCCGGCGCGTCCGCCGGCTAGAAGGAGACCTGAAAGAAGCCGGAATCGGCTCCGATCAGGTCTCCATAAAATTCCGGAAGCTACGTCACTTCCGGTTTACTCGGCGGCCAACGGCACCGGTTTTAAAAAAATGACTATTCAGAATCGCCGTTTTTGGCGATCTGAATACTGTGATGTGTGAAGGAGGGATGGGGGGTCTTTTAGACCCCCCCATCACTCCATAAATAGTACCTGTCACCAAATATTACTATCACAAGGGATGTTTATATTCCTTGTGATAGCAATAAAAGTGATCAGATTTTTTTTTTTAAAGGAACAGTGTTAAAAAAATAAATAAATAAATAAAAAAAATGAAAGCACCACCATCCCCGCAAGCTCGTCCAGCAAAAAAAACGCATACGTAAGTCGCGCCCGCATATGAAAATGGTGTTCAAACCACACATGTTAAGTATTGCCGTGATCACCAGAGTGTGAGCAATAATTCTACCAAAAGACCTCCTTCACCTCTAACCTGGTAACCATTAAAAATGTTTAAAGCCTTCTCTGTTTTAAAAAAAAGTTTCTGTTTTGGGGGCGTGGCTTGGCACATGGACGAGATGGCCGCTTGAAGCAGGAGCTCCGGCACCATGAAGGAGATACAAAGCCTTTTCTGCGCTAAATCGGCAGTGCTGGGGAAAAATTGGATGGCAGCTCCCGTTCATAAACACCCCACATTCCCAACTAGGACGCAACCTCCCTGAACTGTTTCGTTCCCAAGCCCTTACAGCGAGCGAGGCTTTCACATCCCAGGCCCCTCAGCAATCCACGGGCATGGCGCAGAAGCAAGCAGAAGGGACTCCAAAACAAAAGCTGCAGGCTAACCAGGAAACATTACTGAACCTCATACAGCAAGTCCTGAAGATGTCAGACCTGCAACACATCGCCTCCGACATCAAAGGAGCTCTCAACAACGCTGTTCTTGAGCTCAAAGATGAGCTGCGGGGAGTCTCTGACCGCCTGTAGGAGGTGGAACGAGCAGCGGGCCGCCATCATGCAGACATAGGTGAACTCCAGCAACATGCAGCGAGGTACCAATTCCACATGATAGAACTTCAAAGGAGACTGGAAGACCTCGATAACCGCAGCTGAAGGAGGAACTTGAGAGTCAGCGGCATTCCGGAGACTGTGGAACACGACCAAATCCCCCTGGCCCTACAGTCACTTTTCAATAATCTTACTGAGCAACCATAAGATGCCCCAGTCGATTTTGAAAGAGCGCACAGAGCTCTTAGGCCGAGAAGGAGAGAGGGGGACCCGCCAAGAGACATAATATGCTGTTTCATGGATTACAAACTAAAGGAGGAAGTAGCAATAAGAGCCAGACATCAAGAGGAGATTCGCTTCAATGGGGCTGAAGTAAAAATCTTTCAAGACCTCTCACAGATTACCTTAAACCATCGGAGGGCGTTGCGCCCTATCTTAATAGCATTGAGGGAGCGCCATATAATCTACAAGTGGCATTTCCCATTTGGCCTCTGTGTTACTCTCCAGGGTCGCTCTTTCACACTGCACACCCCAGCAGATCTCCCTCAATTCTTTGAGTTCACTGGTCTCCCAGAGATTCCAATGCCAGAATGGTACCAGGAATTTGTAATACCAGAAGCCTGGAAAGACCACCTTCCCCCTGCAACAGATCAGCGCACTCCGAGGAGACGCCAAAATGCTACACCGTACAGGAGGGGAAGGAGAGTGCAAAATGGTGCTGTTGCGCTGGCTAATCCTGTGGAGCAAGATGCGTAGTAATAGACTGTGCATTGCTTTAAGGAATCATTGGAGCACGACATGCACATCCAACAAAGCTAAGTGACTTTATTCACATTTGTTTGTTGTTTGGTTGAGGCTTCTCTTGTTCTTTTTTTTCTTTTCTTATGGGCCCCTCTTTTTGACATCCATCTTGGCCAATCTTGTTAATACTTACTAACACTTATGACACAGCCCATAAGCGACTTGAACAGACCTGATCTATGCAGAGGCTGTCACTCTATACCTGCTTGTGACTAATTGTGATCATCTTTCTCTTAATTTTTGCACGCCAGCCCAGAGTTACGGTCGCCGAGGCACTGCTGAGCACATTGCTGAACATATCCTTTCCGTGCCTACGGAGACACACAATGTAGGTCACTGAAACCTTTGCAACCTTGTCATTGGCCTGGTATTGCCCCTCAGTGGATCGGCCTTAATAGCAACAGAGGAGATATGCATACTTGCGTTTTGGTGCTACATATTCTACCAGATCCTAGGGAATATCTTTGCCCAATATGTCGTGAGGTGGCCTATGGGAATACTCGACTCTGCTTGAACTTAAGCGAAGCTGTGTTTTCTCTTAACTATATACAGTAACGAGCGGGCTGGGGTTGAGCCTCTGGGGCTTTTTATGGATGATATCCATTCAAAACAGAACACAAACTTGTTGCCACACAGACTGTGCTTTGGGTTGGCGAGTGCGATTCATGGCGTTGATATGCAACTCTGGATCTTTCAACCAAACCAAATTAACCCAGTCCTACCGGAGCCATTAATGGCCTCCCGGAACACCCTTTCACCTGTGGGCCCTGGGATATGCCTTCTAGACGGTTTCCTCAGACCCCCATGTTGCTTGATGAACTGGCCCCTCTTATTTCATTGGTTACTGATGCCAGCCTTTTTCAGACAAGATGCCTCTAACATGGGGTGGTGTTGTCTGGGGGGGATGGGGATACGCTGCTAGTTACTCGGATGCACTGGGTATCCATCCCCAGCTTAACTTCAATGCCTACCATGGACCATAGTCAGACTTCTACTACACAGATTAGGTGTCACTAGGATACTTGGCATGTAATTCTAAAGCCTCGTACACACGGGATGACGATCGTATACAACAGGTCGTATGAACGACCGTTGTATGCGAAAGCGATCATTCGTATGCGCGATTAGAGCAGCCGGCATATGACGGTCGTACAAGGCGAGTTGTATGAGCAAACTAGAAAACTTGGTCGTACCAACAAGCGGTCATACGAGCATGTGTGTACACATACATCGCGTGTACAGAGCAGTTGGTACAACAAGTTGTATTGTGCAAAACACGTGTGCTCCAAGTCAAGAATGGCCGGATGCTAATTACATGCACCTGAACGTTCTTTCTGTTGTTGTACGATTGTGTAGTGCAGTCAGTATGCAAGTTACATTATCCAACATACGATTTGAGACGATCGTACGTACGATCATCGTCCCGTGTGTACGAGGCATAAGTCTCATTAGAACCTCTGGGAAATTTGTCTTGGCAGGGTGTCCCCCTCCCCCTCTACTGGTCCCCATAACCACGTGTCATTGGCTGACTGGTACAGTATGGACCTCTCATGTGTTATACTACATTAATATCACACGCAGAGGGCCTGGGGGTCTTCAGGGGACCAGATTCCTTTAGGTTCGGGCCCCACATGGATACCTTACTCCTCTGCCGCAGAATAGTCGCCTTTGCCAGGCTCAATATAATGTTTCATAGTTATTATCATGCTGTTTGTTTTATCCACCAAGGGCTGGCGGAGGAGACGGGAATACGCTGCTTGAACTGCGGCTGCTATACAGCAGAAACGATCCGTCTATGGATAGGCCTAAACCTCAAACTAGCCGATTTTATGGTTCTTTATTAATTACCAATGCTGTCTCTACCTCCCCTAGAGATACAGATGCTCAGCAGACATATAAAATAATGACACTGCCCTTGGGGCAGATGTGTGCCCACCTCCGCTGGCCTTCGGTTTTCTTACTAGTTAAATGTGTTTTAGGCAGTACCTGCTGCCAAATGGTTCATTTTTTGTTTCTTTCTTTTTCTTCCTTCCCGTATCATGACTGCTGATGAACTGACTCACCAGGGTGTCTCCCCTGCTGGAGAGCCGCCTCTCTTCTCCCCGAACCAAACCACCTACCTCCCCATCAGCCCGGGTCTGTCCTGAAAGAGGATTTGCAACCATAGTGAGTCGGGAACTGGTTCCCCGTGACTCACTAGACCCTCTTAGACATCTTACGGACGTAATTCCCCTTACTCCGTAACTTCCCCTACTTCCACGACCCCCCAACACCATTCACAACTGACCTAACCCCAAAACTACCTCAATTACATCCCTTCCCCTCATTTCCCTTACCGACCTCATTGAATCTAACTAAGTTAACAACGCAAATATCCATATCACAAAATGCCTGATTTCTCCACCCTAAAAGTGCTCTTGATAAACGTTAGGGGCCTGAAAAAAGGTCCATGACTCTCAGGGAGATTTACAAACATTGGGCCCAAATAGCATTCATTCAGGAAACACATTTTAAAGGCCCTAAAATTCCTAACTTCACTGACAAAAACTTCCCGGTACTATGCCGCGCATCCTTGACTATTGGCAAGTCGAAGGGAGTTGCGATTCTGCTGGCTCGCAATCTTCCCTTTATCTTTAAAGCACAACTGGCAGATACAGAGGGTGGATACCTCTTTATTAAAGGAACGCTCTTTAATAAGCCAGTAACGCTTGCCAACGTGTAAGCTCCTAATTGCCACCAGGTTTCCTTCATCAGGAACACATTTGATCGCCTGATACCGTTTCAGGAGGGCATGGTGGTACTTGGGGGCGACATGAATGTCCCCCTCCAACCAAATTTGGACTGCTCCTCGGGCTCATCTTCTATCCCATATCGTGCTCTGAGACAAATCAAACTCCAAGTAAACTCCTTAGCCCTGCACGACACTTGGAGGACTTTACACCCAGATTCCAAAGATTTCACCTATTTCTCTCCCCCACATCAAAAATATTCTAGATTAGACTACCTATTCCTTACCCAAAGGGACTTACATCACTTACAAAAAGCCACTATAGAACCTGTGTATATCTCCGACCACCACCCCATTTCAATTACTTTGAAATTCCCACAAATAGAAAAGAGAGATAAGACCTGGAAACTCAACTCATTTTTGCTCTCAGGCCCTGTCCACAGAGCTCAAATACAGAACAAGCTGACAGATTATTTTAGGCATAACTCCACTCCAGACGTTTTGGAGATGAATATTTGGCTTGCCCACAAATGCATAGCACGCAGGACATGTATAGCCCTCTCGTCCCAACTCAAAAAAGAAAAACAAGCAAAGATTAAAGAGATGACTGACCGAATCCAGTCACTAGAAATGGCACATAAACACTTGATTGCGACCTCGACATTTGACACCTTGGTTCAGGCCAAAAAAGATCTATTAGAGGAACTAGGGAAACTGGTCAAAAAGAGGTTCATGCTGGCATCCAAGTTGTTTTATGAACAAGTGAATAAAATTGGTAAACTGTTGGCCAGACTCCTTCAGGGCAGGAAAATGCAGGCGAATATCACCCTACTGCAAAACAGGGCAGGGCGAAAAGTTCTTCAATCGGAACAAATTGCCAAAGTATTTGTTGATTATTATTCTAAACTATACAATATCCCCCACCCACCACAAGCCAAAGGATGCGCATCAACACAGTCACAAACCATCCAGGAGTACCTAGACAGGTCAAATATGCCCAAATTATCAGCCGAAAGCATCCAGGCCATGGAAACACCCTTGTCAACTCAAGAATTTCTCCAGGCTACTCAGAACATGAAACCCGGCAAAAGCCCAGGCCCAGACGGACTACCCAATCTATATTATAAAACGTTCCCTGACTCCCTTGCTACCCACTTCGTCAAAGCATTTAACTCCCTGGCCAATAGCCCTTCTCCTCCCAGGGACTTATTAGAAGCCCAAATCACTGTACTTCCCAAGCAGGGTAAGGACCACACACAACCAGGAAATTACCGTCCCATATCGCTCTTGAACACGGACGTCAAACTATTTGCAAATATCCTAGCTAACAGACTTCTCCCATCTCTCCCAAATCTGATATCCCACGACCAAGTGGGTTTTGTCCCAGGCCGGGAAGTGCGCAATAATACCATTAAAGAAATCAACATCAATTACTGGCTGAGGAAAACAAAAACAGTTTTTCTTGTCTACAGATGTGGAGAAGGCGTTCGACAGGGTGGCCTGGGACTTCATGACAGAGGTTCTCAGGAGTGTAGGGCTGGGAGAATTTATGCTGGGCAGCATTATGAGCCTCTACTCCAACCCTCGGGCCAGAGTCAGAGTTAATGGTCTCCTGTCGGACGTCTTCCCCATCCGTAATGGGACTAGACCGGGTTGCCCCCTGTCACCCTTTATTTTCATACTCATGCTGGAGCCGCTCCTAATAGACATCCGCAACAACCCCGACATATCTGGCGTAAACATAGCATTATGAACAACTGAAAAACTGCTTGCGCCGTAAGACAAAACCAAAAAATTAAATAGAAATATGTAAACACCAATCTGATGAGTATATATATGTAACAGAAAATTGGGAAAGCTATTGGCTTTCCACCAGAAGGCTGCTGTGGCAAAACTGCTAGGATATATTATAAACACAACTCCAGCGCCAACCTTTTAAATTAATATGTAAACATTCAACCGTAGTGATAGATGTAAAAATTAGTGAACAATAAAGTGCAAAAATAAATACGGTATACACTATGAGTGTTCCCTTGTTTTTTCGAGTTACCAAGGATTGATTCATTTTGGGGACCATTCCTACACTTACCTGCTTCAGTGTTCAGCCAGGAACCATCTTTAATCATCACCCCGCTCTTTTGACCAGCTGACTGCAAAGCAGTAGGTCCATTTCTTCCGGTGAGTGGGGACACAAGAGGGGTCCTGGCACTTGGCACTTCTTATTGCACATTTGCACTAATTTGTATGAAGCACTGAAGAGCACTATTGTCACTTTATCACATATACCAGTTGGATATACATTATCTGTGGACATTTATGGACTATTTTTGCACTTTATTGTTCACTAATTTTTACATCTATCACTACGGTTGAATGTTTACATATTGATTTAAAAGGTTGGCGCTGGAGTTGTGTTTATAGTAAACATAGCATTGTCCACCTAGCCGGCTCACCCAGGCGGTGAGGGACTTACAAGGGGAATACACCTGGCTGGAGAACCAAGTCCGAGGACTTACGTTGCCTGCCAGCACCAGTAAGCTGGATGCTCACACCTTGCTGACCTTGCCTAGCGAGCCCGAGGTACCCTTGCCAGAGCGGTTCACGGGGGACTGCCGGAAGTTTCAGGCTTTTCGCAACGCATGCAAGTTGTACTTTTACCTGCAGCCCCGCACCTTCTCGTTAGAGGCTACTAAAGTGGGACTGGTCATCTTGCTATTGAGGGATGAGCCACAAGAATGGGCACACCGGCTGCTGGAACAGAGGGCTCCTGAAACCACCAACCTCGTCCTTTTCTTTCGGTCTATAGCTCGGTTGTATGAGGATCCCCACCTAGCTGCCACCGCTGAGGCTGCTCTCCATGCACTTCAGCAAGGCCGCCGAGTGGCAGAGGATTACGTAGTAGAGTTCCGGCGCTGGAGCGCAGATACCTCCTGGAACGATGCTGCGCTCCGTCATCAGTTCAGATTGGGGCTCACAGAACCACTCAAAGACGAGCTGGCCGTGTGGGGTTTCCCCAAACATTGGAAGCTCTGATCAACCTGACCATCCAGGTCGACCGACTCACTTGCGGGAGCGTAGAGCTGAAGAAACTGCAGGGGGTGTTTGTCCCGTCCGGACGGAACCCGGACTCCCCCGGCCTGCTCTCTCCCCTGAAGAGAGACACAGATGCCTGACCCACAACCTCTGTCTTTATTGTGGTGGTCCCGGACATCTTGTCAGGTCCTGTCCGGTTAAGCAGGGAAACAGGCTCCGCTCTACCCCTGGAGAACTTTTATCCTTGCCCAACCCCTCCAACCATCTTGTTCTGCCGCTGCATTTCCAGCTCCCTGATAGGAATCTTCAAGTCCCGGTTATCCTGGATTCTGGAACCTGTAGCTGCTTCGTTGATTTGGCCTTTGCAGCTCAGCACCAGATCCCACTCAAGTCTAAGACTCGTCGCGCTGATGGGTCCACCATAAAATCTGGAGCAGTCACACATGAGACAGTCCCTCTTCCAGCCCGGACAGCAGGCGGACATCTGGAACACCGTCATTGGACGCCATAACGTCCCCTCTTTTCCCGGTCATTTTGGGTCTGCCATGGCTCCGAGCACACTGCCCCACCATTGATTGGTCCTCGGGAGAAGTTCAGTTTCTCTCCTCGTACTGTCAACACAACTGTTTGCCACCAGCTCCGGAATCCCTCTCTTCAGTGCTCTGTCTGGACTCTGATTCTGATTCTGAAACTCGCCTCGCTGTTCCATCTGTCTACCATGAGTTTCTGGATGTGTTCAGCAAGAAAGGGGCAGACGTTCTCCCACCTCACAGGTCATACAACTGCCCGATAGAGCTGCTACCAGGGGCAGAAGTACCCTTTGGCTGAATCTACCAGCTCTCTGAGCTAGAACTGAAAGCCCTCAAGGCTTATCTGGGCCATAACCTGCAGAAAGGATTCATTCGGCCCTCCACTTCTCCTGCAGGATCTGGAATATTCTTTGTGGAGAAGAAAGACCACACCCTTAGACCCTGCATAGACTATCGGGACCTAAATAAAATTACCTTTAAGAACCGGTACCCTTTGCCACTGGTCCTTGAGTTATTTCAAAGACTTGGAACAGCTGCTGTGTTTTCCAAACTGGATCTTCGCGGAGCCTATAATCTCATCTGCATCTGGGAGGGCGACGAGTGGAAGACTGCCTTCCGGATGCGCTTCGGTCACTTTGAATATTTGGTGATGCCCTTTGGGCTCTGCAATGCCCCAGCCACTTTGCAGCACCTAGTAAATGACATGTTTTGTGACTACTTGGATCAGTTCGTCATCATTTACCTGGATGACATTCTCATCTTTTCGGCTTCCCTGGAAGAATATCGCAGGCATGTCAGGTGCTTCCTATAATGTCTGCGTCAGCATGGACTGTACGCTAAGGCTGAAAAGTGTGCTTTTGAGTGCTCCAGAATCTCATTCCTGGGCTTCGACATATCTTTCACCGGGGTAACCATGGATCCTCAGAAAGTCTCTGCAATCATGGATTGGCTTGCTCCCATTGACAGGAAAGGGGTCCAACGGTTTATCGGGTTTACAAGCTTCAACAGGAAGTTCATTAAAGGATTTTCTGCGGTGATCGCACCCATCACCCAGCTCAATAAACAGAGCTCCCACTTCCACTGGTCCCTTGAGGCCCAAATGGCCTTTCTGAAGCTCAAGTAACTGTTTACCACTGCACCTATTCTTAAGCACCCAGATTCAGCTCTGCCTTACACTCTGGAGGTGGATGCTTCTGAGACAGCAGTGGGAGCAGTCCTATCCCAGAGACGGGGCCCCAAGGCCTCGCTTCACCCCATCGCCTTCTTCTCCCACAAACTCACAGCGCTGAAGAAGAATTACGATGTGGGGGGACCGAGAACTTCTGGCAATCAAATCCGCCTTGGAGGAATGGCGGTATCTGCTGGAAGGAGCTCTACACCCTGTCATGGTATTCACCGACCATAAGAACCTAGAGTACCTGCGCACAGCTAAGAGACTGAGATCACGCCAGGCACGATGGGCTCTGTTTTTCTCTTGTTTTAACCTGCATATTACTTACAGGCCTGGGTCAAAGAACGTGAAGCCAGATGCTCTGTCCAGGATGTTCAGTGAGCCTGGCGACTCCACGCCACCGGACACCAACCTCCCATCCCGGA
>BLSH010159389.1:104722-124297 GCA_018402905.1 Glandirana rugosa
CGGTAGATCTCCAACTTAACCTCTTTTTAAGTGGATATATAGTAGTCACATTATTCCGTCTTTTCCTAAGTTATAATAAAATATTTACAAAAATGTGAGGGGTGTACTCACTTTTGTGAGATACTGTACATATAACAAGTAAATTGCTACCTACTTCCTAGCGAATAAGCAGGAACTATAATCTGTATAAGACAGAAATATGCTAAAAAGTTGCTTAGCTCAAGTTATATCGGCTTCTTGATCTCCGTAGGCAACAAGGAGCCCAGGTCATCAGGTGAAGTTACTTCTGGCACAGACCTACCTTGCGGTCAAGTCATTATAGAGTCCTACTATCAACTTATGATGTTGCCCTTTTATTTGGAAAGCTTAAGCAGACAATCCCACATGGGCATATCCTTTTCTGCCTTATTACACTGATGATATATAGGTGAATTTTTCTCCAATTCAACCTCTAGATGGCACTATTGTGTCATACATGGTATAGGTCATATATATCAAAAGGTCAAGCTATGTTGACCTGGTTACCCAAATTAAGAGAGAGAGAGAGACGGCAGCGCTCAATGGGTTAAACTCAAGAAGTAAAATAAAATCAATGATTAACACATAAAAAATGGTTTGTTAAATGGTTAAAAAGCTGTTTGTAACTCCTTAGAAAAAGTCACTCTACAGAGCAGCATGGTGTACAAAGATTACATCTAACATCAACAAGAGTAATCATGTGAAAAAAAGAGATTGCAAAAACCTCACTCAAGGACATGGGGAGACCTCCAGGAGTCTGAGGAGCCTCTTATTGTCTGGACTGTGGATCAAAAAGAAGCCTCTGTCACATGGGTGCTGTTCCACTATGTGTCCTCCATAGACAGGAGCCCATAGGATAGGAGCCTTGTAGGTAATCAGGGTAGGATGCCAATGAAGACCTTTACCGCTGGAGTGCGGGGAGAGCCAGGGTTTGAGGTGGAGCTGCCAGCACTGTGTGTGAGGGGCGGACCAGCCATCACCACTCACTTGCTGAGCAGCCAGGAGGCCCAGCAGAGACCAGGATGGTGATGAACCACTGCCGTCAGCTGGATAGACACAGAAAGAACTCTATGCAGGGAATCGAATCATGTGATGGATCAGCTGATCTACAGGGCTGTAATCCGGACACCAGATGGGGAATCAAGCAGTCTGAGTCTTCTTACGTTGGCAATCAGCAAAAAAATTCAATGTGAGGTTCCCAGGGGGGATACTATGGGCCGAATGGTGGGAATTTGGGGAGGGGGTGAGTAGACTGACGCATTTCATTCTCCTGCGCTTTATCAAAGTCAACTGGTCGTGAAATTTTTGGATCTTAAATATCCTTGTAAAAGGGGAGGGTGAATCCAGGAAGGGAGGGTAAGAGGAATTGGGAGGATTAGGAGGAGCCAAAAAGCGTGACACTATGGTTCAATCTAAGCAATTGTTAACTCCTCACTCCCCAAGAGAGGGTGTCCCCATGGGACACAATTACAAGAAAAAAACAAAAAACCTAGAAATCTAAAAAACTGAAATATGGACCCAATGCAGAATTTTAACTAAATGAGACTGTTTGTTTCGAGTTCTTCATTCATGCCATTTGGTGCAAGTGACTCGTGCATGTAAATCCAAGGAGGGAAAACCTTTCACTGTCGGTAAATGACCATTTTGGAATTGTTTAGATGGCGAAGATTTCAAGGCATTTGATGATATCGTTATGGACCTGATGGAAATGTTGTGGCATGATATGTTCTTCGTTTGCTTTTTTAATGAATCTTCGGTGGTCCCCAATTCTAGTCCTAAGGGCCCGTATAGTGCGGCCTACATATAACATTTTGGATGGGCACCTTAATACATATATGACAAAGTCAGTGGAACATGTTGTAAACTGTTTGATTTGGAAGACTTTGCCTTTGTTGGTAGTAACTTGCGTGCTCCCATGTGTGATGAATTGACAGGTTAGGCACCCCCTTTTTTTGCATTGGAAGGTGCCTGTCCTGTCATCGAAGTAGGACCTGATGTCCAAAGGTGTTCTTTCATTCAGGGCCTTGATCTTACTTTGGGCCACTATATTTTTCACTGTGCGGGCCTTTCTAAAGGTAATCTGTGGGGCTGACGGTGATACAGGAGCCAGACGTTGATCCAATAGTAGAATCCTATTGTGTTTCTGGATGATACAGGAAATGGATCTATACTATTGAAGGTTGACACAAAGCATATTGCATTCTTGTCTTTTTCCTGGGCTTTTGGCCTGTCCTGTAACCTTCTTCCCATGTATACTGTTGTAGGGAGTTGGCATACTAGTGGCTGTAAGAAAAAAGTCTATGTAGACCGAGAGACCACTGGTAAAAATATTAGTGCTAGCCACTATCGGCCGTCTGGGAGGGATTCACCAAAGATTTGTGTACTTTGGGAAGATGGTAAAAATGACGTGTACTACAGTCCAACTGGATTAGGAATTGCCTTTCCTTCTTGTCCAGTATCCCCTCATTCCATGCATCATACACCAAAATTTCGAACTCTTCCTGGTATCTTGGGAGGGGGTCCATAGGTACTTTAAGATAAGTTTCATTGTCTGATAGTAGGCGATGTGCCTCACCCCCTTTGTCCGCCTGTTTGACAATAATCTCTTTATTTGCAGCAAGATCTTTGAGGGCCTGACGTTCAGCCTTTGATTATGGGACCTCTGTGTAGTGGAGTTATCACATAAGGTTAAAAAGTTTTTATAGACAGCCTGGTAATAAGTTTCAATATATGGGCCTTTTGATTGCATAGGAAAGAAAGTGGAAGTAGGTTTAAAACAGGTGTGTAATATTGTGTGATGGTTTCCATTGGGTTCCCAGCTACACCATCGACATGCCCCTCCAACCAAAGTTCTTCCAGTATCTTCAGCGAATGATTGCTTGCCTGACGCCGGGGGTTGGCGCGGGACATGATGCCGATGCACAAGAGGAGTATCCCCGCTCATGTCCCAAGGGGGGCGGGGCAGAGAAGCCCTGTTGTGCATCGCAACCTCCTTGCTGGAAGATGTTAGTTGGGATAAAATTCTAGGAACAATGAACGTGAAGGAAAAATGGGAGTGCTTCAAGAACACACTAAACAAAGGTATAAGCCAGTGTATCCCAACGGAAATAAATTTAAAAGAGCTAATAAAAGGCCAGGATGGCTTAACTCCGACGTAAAGGCAAAGACGTAAAGGCACACATAAAAGCAAAGGAGAAGGCCTTCAAAAAATACAAGACTGAGGGGTCTCTGGCAGATTTCCATATTTATGAAATAAGCAATAAGGAATGTAAGGGTGCAATCAGGGCGGCTAAGGTAGAACATGAAAGACACATAGCAGAGGAGAGTAAAAATAATCCCAAGAAATTCTTTAAGTATATAAACAGTAAGAGAGGGAGGTCAGATCATGTTGGCCCTGTAAAGAATGATGAAGTTAATCTGGTTACAAAGGATGGAGAAATGGCAAAGGTGTTAAACTCATTTTTCTCCTCAGTATTCATGAAGGAAACAGAGGGGCTCAATTATTCAGAACTACAATGTTGGTCCTCATGACACGTCACAGGAAGCACCCTCATGGCTAACTGAGGATAAATTAGGAATATGCCTGAAAAATTTGAAAAACTTGAAAAACACTAATAAGTCAATGGGGCCAGATGGCTTACACCCGAGGGTCCTTAAGGAACTCAGCCAAGTTATTGCCAGACCATTGTACCATAAATCTTTAAGAGCAGTTTTCTGAATGGTATGATACCAGCTGATTGGAGGAAAGCCAGAGGGTGGTGAAAAATGGGGAGTACTCGGAATGGTCTGGTGTAGAAAGTGGGGTTCCCCAAGGTTCTCTCCTGTGACCAATCCTATTCAATTTATTCATAAACGATCCGGAGGATGGGATAAACAGCTCAATCTCAATATTTGTGGATGATACCAAGCTAAGCAGGACAGTACATTCTCCACAGGATGTGGAAACCTTGCAAAAAGATCTGAACAAATTAATGGGTTGGGCAGACAAGTGGCAAATGAGATTTAACGTAGAAAATGTAAACTAATGCATTTGGGTACCAAGAACATGAACGCAAACTACTCACTATGGGGAGAGCCTCTGGGGGGGTCTAGGATGGAAAAAGACCTAGGGGTCCTAGTAGAGAACAGGCTCAGCAGTGCCAAGCTGCTGCAAGCAAAGCTAACAAGGTGTTGGCATGCATCAAGAAAGGGATCAACTCCAGGGATAAATAAATAATTCTCCCACTATACAGGTCTCTGGTAGGGCCGCACCTGGAGTATGCCGTCCAGTTCTGGGCACCAGTCCTCACGAAGGATGTCCTGGTACTGGAAAGGGTTCAGAGAAGGGCAACAAAGCTAATTATGGATTGGAGGACCTTAGTTATGAGGAAAGATTAAAAGCACTGAACTTATTCTCTCTGAAGAAGAGACGCTTGAGAGGGGATATGATTTCAATGTACAAATACTGTACTGGTGACCCCACAATAGGGCCAAAACTATTCAGCGCAAGGGAGTACACAAAGACATGCGGTCATTCACTAAAAATAGAAGAAAGGCGGTTTAACCTTAAACTGCGTAGAGGGTTCTTTACCGTAAGCAGTGAGGATGTGGAACACTCTTCCACAAGCAGTGGTTTCTGCTGGGAGTATGGATCATTTCAAAAACTATTAGATGCACACCCAAGGGACCACAACTTTGAAGGATATACAATGAAATACTGACATAAAAACACACACATAGGTTGGACTTGATGGACTTGTGTCTTTTTTCATCCTCGCTGACTATGTAACTATGTAACATTCAAACACTGTTAAAGTCTATGGGAACTGAACATGAAAAATCAAAAGTGCTCATTTTAAAGGTGTATATGCAAGTTATTGCCCTAAAAAATGTACCCGGGTCCTGCCCTAGGGGACATGTATCAATGCAAAAGAAAGTTTTGAAATCAATCGTTTTTTCAGGAGCAGTGATTTTAATAATGCTTAAAGTGAAACAATAGAAATGAAATATTCCTTTAAATAGTGTGTCGGGGGGGGGGGGGGTCCCTTAGTATGCCTGTAAAAGGGAGCACCTCTGTGATGTTTAGAACATACTGTAGCTAGAGCAAAATTACATTTGTGAAGGAAAAATTTTAATGTATTGCCGGCTTCCAGCAATATACAGAAAAATCACTGAAAAATTTTGTGTGGGGTCCCCTCCACCAGTCCATACCAGGCCCTTCGAGTCTGGTTAGGATTTTAAGGGGAACCCCGTGACAAATTTAAAAACATTGACGTGGGGTCCCCCTTAAAATCCAAACCAGACCCTTATCCGAGCATGCAACCTGGCCGGCCAGGATAGGGGGGACAAGCAAGCACCACCCGCCTCCTGAACCATACTCAACATGGGGAGTATGGGTGCTTTGGGGCAGGGGTGGCTCTGCGCCCCCCACCCCAAAGCACCTTGTCCCCATGTTGATGGGGACAAGAGCCTCTTCCCCACAACCCTGGGCTGTGGTTGTGGGGGTCTGCAGGCGGGGGGCTTATCAGAATCTGGAAGCCCCCTTTAATAAGGGGGCCCCCTGATCCTGAACCCCCCCATGTGAATTAGTATAGGGTACATCATATCCCTACTACTTCACCAAAAGTGTCAAAAAAACAAAGAAACACAGGAGACAATTAGAGACAAGTCCTTTATTAAAAAATAAAAATAAGTGTCCCCCCGTTGTAATCCATCATCAATCATGGTGAGCGACGGACCCGAAAAAAAAAACAAAAAAAAAACAAAAAAAAAAACGAACAGCTCCTCCTCCATGGGAGGGCTCCCGTCGACTGAGCTCTCTTTGTTTTGATGTTTTATTTATAGTGAAGGGTGGGGGCACCAGTGACGTGATTGAGTAACTCGCCCCTCTGATGTCACATGGTGCCAGAAGGGGGCGGGGTAACCTGTACATCACCCGGTGGTCCCGCCCTGCACTATAAATAAAACGTCAACACAAAGCCAGCGCAGACAGCGGCAGCCCTCCCATGGAGGAGGAACTGAACGCGCCATCTGTGACAATGCATTATGGGGTGCACCGTTGCGGCAAAGTCGCTGCGAACGCCTCATAATGTTCTAAATTCGACGAACGGGTGAACGCCCTATGTTCGAGTCAAAGCCCATCCCTAATCCCCATTTGTAAGTTTGATGCTTGTTAGCGTCCCAATGGTCTTTTGGCCCTTGTTATAATGGGTACAGGGATTTCCTGCATAGTGTCGTTTTAGGGTCAATAATCTTATAAATCTATGCAGATATTTAAACAGTCCAAATTTGTTGGGTCCTATGGAAGGAGAGAAACTTAGTCCCTTGCAAAGTAGATGAAGTTCATAAGGGGTAAGAGTATGCGAGGATCCATTGATGCTAAAGGGGGAAATACACAGTATTAAGAACTGGGGTATATAAACTTTTAATCAAGGTCATTTGGGTAGTTTCCGTTGTCATTATGATTTAAAAAGAGTAAACACGGGGGGCGTGGCTTGGCGCATGGAGGAGAAGGACGCGTGACTCGACCGCTCCCGGTCCTAGCAGCTTTCACGGGCCTATAATTCCTCCATTTCGTCCGCACCTTCACCCAAACTGTCCCGATGGGCAAGGGGAAGGGGTCAAGCCAAGCCAGGTGGCAGCGGAACAAATGGCGACCTGGGCCGTTTTTTTACTCGGTCTTCAGCAGCCTCTCAGCACCAGCCGCGTCCCAAGATGGAGCCGGCGCCTGCTTCTCCTACTCACTCGGAGCCGATGGACACAAGGCAGGTGAGATCTAGAGGGCGGTCAGCCTCTCTCACAGACTTTGACATCGCCACACACCGCTCCCAAAGCCCCTCACTTCACTCCCAATGTTCTGGGGATGGCTGGGACCTAGAATCCCAAATGAGATCCCTGCAGGGCTATATACGCTCCCTACCCACCAAATCAGACTTTGAACACTATGTGAAGCGTATAGAGAAAACGTACAGACAGGAGATTACAGAACTCAAGAAGGCATAGGGGTCCGCATGGAAGACATTGAAAACACCACTGAGGGAATCTGCACTGCATTACAGTCACATGAGGAGACACTGAACACCCACACTGTAATGATACAGCAGCTCATGTACCAGCAGGATGACACAGAAAATAGGAACAGAAGGAACAACATACGGATTAGGGGCATCCCAGAGTCAGTGGAGCATAAAGATCTCCCTAGTGCAGCAGCAGCCATATTTAATCAAATCCTACAGCTACCGAAGGAGTCACCCATAGAACTGGACAGGGTCCACAGGACCTCAGGACCGCGGTCACCTGACTCCACTTTTGTAAGGGACACTTTATGCAGAATCCACTTTTACAAGATCAAGGAAAAGATTATGAGGGCAGCCAGCACCCAGGAGTCCATACTTTTTAATGACACTCCTATAATGCTCCTCCCGGACATATCCCGCCAGACTCTGGCTATGAGGAGGGCCCTAAAACCCCTAACTTCCATGCTGCAGGAACGTCAGATCAAATATCAGTGGAGATTCCCGTTCCAATTACGTGTTCGCCATTAAGGTAAAATTGCGGTGTTCCGCATCTTAGGGGACTTGCCTAACTTTCTGAGCACATTGGAATTGCCCCAGGTTCATCTGCCGGACTGGCCCTTCCAACCCACCACACCTGGCCTTCCATACCTACCTCGGTGGCAAAAACAGAATAAGAAACGGAGCTCCAGGTCCTCACCTCGGGCATCCCCAGATGACTGAGAACTCTGATGTCTTTAAATCCTTTCTTTTTTGCTGCCTCGCTGAGCCAGGATTGCTCAGCTGCTACCTAGAAACATGTCCCCTGTTCACAGTTTTCCTGGAATTAGTTATGTTTATGTTCTCCTGTTCTGACTGTTCTGACCCATTCTCACTCAGGGCGAAGCTAAACTCTACAGGCCTATAACCTTTCATCTTTTCTTTCCGCCACCTGCTCCCATGGGTCACCCCTGATCCCTTAAAAATGACTTTTGGAGGATACAAATCCATATGCCTGTTGTCCTTGTACCTGATCTTATATGCTTAACGAGCCGTTTGGCCATCCCCTCTCTCAGGACTGTGAATTATCGAGTGAAGACCAGACACCTCGTTATACTACGCATACATGGACACAGACTCTCTTGTTGATCTCTACATTTAGTTGCCCGTGGACTCTCGGGACCGGGAGTCACTCTGTGCGTCTCGCACAGCTTCTCCCCATAGGTAGCGCAGTGTGTGTCCACACACAGCGCAATGTGTATCCACAGTTCTTTTTTTTATATTTCTTTGCATTGTTTTACATGTTACTGTTTGGTTTCCTGAGCAATAGCTGCCATCTAGTGGCCTGTTCTTATACTGCCACCCAGTGGCACCTTTACTTTACTGCTCTTAAACCATATTCTCCTGCCCTCCTGTCACTCTTTCTATTTAACTGTTCTGCTTTATCTGCTCTTTATACTCCTTTTTCTTTCACTTTTTTCCTTCCCCATTCCTCCTACCAGAATTTATCTGCCAGTGACGGTACTGTTATATGTTATCTTTTAGAATTGCAGTCACATAAGAATATCACCTTGTCCTCCTATAATTGCAGGGGCTTCAACACGCCGGAGAAGAGAAGTCAGGTATTGAATCACTTTCACAAAGCCAGAACCAAAATCCTACTTTTACAAGAAACTCACTTTAGGGGTACTGAAATCCACATTGGTAGGAACCACTACTTCCCCACTTGGTACCATAGTACGAACCCACACTCTAAAACTAAAGGTGTTTCCATAGCATTTCATAAATCATTTCATCCTGATGTAGTGGACTCCATGGTTGACCCTCTAGGACGATTTCTTTTCCTCAAACTAAAATATCAAAATTCTATTTTTACAGTGGCAAATGTGTATGAACCTAACCAGGACCAAAGCCTTTTTCTGACAGAGGTCACAGAAAAATTGAAAGCTTTTGGGGGCCCCTGTTACATCCTGGGAGGCGACTTTAACGTGGCTCTGTCTTCGTCTGTAGACACATCCTCGGGTAAGTCCTCAATTCCCCTTTCTACATTATCACGCATCAAATCCCTACTTCATTCCTTGCAAGTAGTTGATGTATGGCGCATCCAACATCCTTTTGAAAAGGATTACACCTGCTATTCCGTGCCCCACAACTTTTCATATCGCAATCCCTCCTAGACCTACCAGTCAAGACTCATATAGGTAACAGCCTATGGTCGGATCACAGCCCCATCCACCTTCACATAGATTGTCTATTTCGGAAGTCGGGGAGGACATCCTGGCGCCTAAATGACAATCTCCTGAAAGACACCCCATGTATCACAGACATCAAACGGGCGATCCTGAAATTCTCAAAAGATCACGCTCACGATGACACTAGTCCACTAGTTAAGTGGGAAACCCTGAAATGCATATTGAGGGGGACTTTTATTCAACATGGCTCCCGCCTCAAAAAGGCTAGGACAGCAGACATGGCCCGCTTACTTTCTACCATATCCTCTTTAGAGCACGTACACAAACAAACTCAAAGTTTCGAAACATATGTTGAGCTATCTAATGCACGCCGTGACCTCCTAAGGCTCCTAGACTCAAACTCTCTAATTGCTAGGGATAAGGCACGTAATTACCACTACTCCCTAGAGAATAAATGCGGACAACACCTGGCCAGATATCTACACCCGAGACCCCCAAGGTGCCCCATCCAATTTGTTCACAATTCCAGACAACAGCCGATTCATAATCCCCAAGGTATCTCAAACACTTTTAAACAATATTACTCGCAACTATATAATCTCCCCCCCACCGCCACTTCTCGATCACCAGACACCCTATCTACCCCATTGACTGATTATATCTCAGAGACAGCCCTCCCCTGCATCGAGTCGGAGAATGCTTCCGACCTAGACAAGCCCTTTATTGAGTCCGAGTTTCTAGGAGCAATTAAAGGCCTAAAAGCGGGGAAATGTCCAGGACCCGACGGATTCTCGCCCAGATTCTATAAACTCTTTGCTGAACAACTTGCGCCCCTCTTAACCCTTGCGTTTTATCACATAGATGACTCCAATCCTCCTTCTAGGGAGCTCTTGTCGGCCACCATCTCTATCCTACCCAAACCAGGCAAGGACCCTTCACAATGCAGTAGCTATCGTCCAATATCCTTATTGAACATAGACGTAAAGTTGTACGCTAAAGTCTTGGCTAACCGCCTGTCACCCCTCTTACCAACTGTTATACACAAAGATCAAGTGGGATTCGTGCCTGGGCGGGAAGCACGTGACAACACTACTAAGACTATACACCTTATCTCTTATGCACAGAAACATAATCTCAAAGCCTGTCTACTCTCTTTCGATGCCGAGCAGGCTTTTGATAGGGTGGACTGGCGGTTCCTTAAGCATTCCTTAGAACAGATAGGATTAGGGGCTACTTTTGTGGCCAAGGTCATGTCTCTATACGCTCGCCCTTCAGCATCGATTTTAGTTAATGGATCCATGTCTCCTTCATTTGACATATCCAACGGTACCCGACAGGGATGTCCCCTATCCCCCTTACTCTTTGTGTTCGTGATGGAACACTTAGCCAATGCAATCAGACAGAACGACTATATCAAAGGTATACAAACACCCACAGCACAATAAAAGCTTTCACTATATGCCGACGACCTATTGGTGTACCTACAGCATCCACATACTTCTCTACCCTCCTTACTACAAGAGTTTAAGAGGTTTGGGGAACTTAGCAATTTCAAACTGAACATGGCGAAAACTGAGGCCCTTAACATCTCGTTATCACCCACCACTCTCACTCAAGTCCAATCTAATTTCCACTTTCAATGGTGTAAGGGTCACATTTCGTACCTAGGTATAAAACTCCCTACCAATCTAACACACTTATACACACTAAACTACCTCCCACTTTTGTCCCGCATCAAAAAAGATTTAGAAACCTGGAATCTAACCCCCATACCTCTCTTCGGCCGTATAAACACGCTCAAAATGGATATTTTACCCAAAATACTCTATATCTTTCAAACTGTTCCAATTACTGTTCCTTCGCGTTTCTTCAACTCACTCCGCTCCCTAACCACCCGCTTCATTTTGCGAAATGGTATGTCCTGAATCCGACACACCTTACTTACCTACCCCAAAATGCAGGGCGGAGTAGGACTACCGGATTTTAACCTCTACCACAAAGCGGCGATACTCGCGCAAATACTGGAATGGTTCCCTCGCCCCTTCTCTAAAGCATCCACTATGATAGAACAAGAACACACGATTATTGACCTACGTGCCTCCCTTTGGGGTTATGGAACAGAACTCCAGAGATTCTCTTCCTCCTCCCCCCTTACTGTTGTGGTCCTGTCTATGTGGTACAAAAGAGGGCTCTTGTCACTTTTGTCCTCTGACCCTTCCCCTATCACGCCTCTTTTTGACCATCCTTCCCTACCTCAGGGGTTAGGATCCTCTAGAATAGGCACCTTCGCTCGCTCTGATTGGCCACTGGCAAATTCCTTTATCCACCCGGAGTCCGGTAAACCAAATATGCCGGATGATCAAGCTAACTGGCTTACGGCACTGCGGCTTTCCACATTCTGCTCCACTCTATTCTCCACCTCTCAAACCCACAGGCGCCAAACGGAGTTTGAACGACTGTGCTCCCTCTCAGAAATACCTAGGCATCTGCTTTCCACACTTTACAAACTCTTACAATCTCTTATCCATGACCAACTCCCCCCATATACCAGGGGATGGTCGGCGGACCTGGGGTCAGAGATAATGATAGCGGACTGGTAAAAATCTTTCCATTTCACACACAAATCGTCCACGTCTAGCTATGCTCAAGAGAAAAATTTTAAGCTACTTACCAGGTGGTATAGGGATCCCCAGACTCTGCATAAGATATTCCCGGATGCCTCCTCCCCCTGCTGGAGATGTGGAGAAGCAGTAGGAACATACCTACATATTTGGTGGGAATGCCCTATAATACAACCCCTTTGGTCCCAGGTTTTCTCCATACACAATGCCATATACAATGATTCCCTAAAGCTCACACGGAAAATCGCACTCCTTTCTATATTACCTGGTACACTGGCCTCCCAGAAGAAGACACTCCTACGTTTTTTTCTGATCGCAGTACGACAACTAATCCCATTATTTTGGAAAACGACCACTACTCCCCCTATTTCATTATGGGTCTCCACTATCAATGACATAATGCGCATGGAGGAAATGCTATCATTGGAGAATGATACCTTTGACAAATTTAAGGTAACATGGCTTGTCTGGCAAGACTTCTCTTCTTCGGACGCCTTAAAACGGATGCTGTCTTAGAAGGTATGGAGGACATTTGACTCAGGTACCGTCACTGGCATAACAACTTATCCCTACTTTAATGTTACTTCTAGCCCACTATCCCCACACTTTGCCCATCCTCTTCTTCCGCTTCTTCTTACTATCTCCCACTTTTCTCTTCCCCCTCTTCTTTTACTGCTCTATCTGTCTCCCCGTACTTTAATGTTTTAATGAAAGACACCCATATGTCTACTTATACTGTCTATGGAATCAACAACCGTTATAACTTTAAATGGTAAACAATAAGTGATGGCAGTACAGAAATGATAATTCACAGAAAGCGAGAATATCTACATTTTGTTATACACTGAATATCTGTACCTATGCTTTTTGGAATCCAGATGTTTGTTACAAATACTTCCTTTTATTATGTATAACCAATAAAAATATATTTGACTCTAAAAAGAGTAAACACAGTTGATTGATAATAAATGGCTTCAGCCAAACACTAACCGCGAGTGAAAGAAAAGTTTTTGTGTTATCATTCATATTCTCTGAAAAATGGCCAAGGAATCATACATTTTGCCAGGGTATGTAAACTTATGAGCACAACTGTATATACAGTATATATATATATATATATATATATACTGTACATTGTATATATATTTGCTTGTAAGTACTTTTCTCTGTTTTTATCATTTTATTGATCCTAATATTTTTGGTTTTTGATTATATATGATGATTAGAGTTGAGCGGACACCTGGATGTTCCGGTTCGGCCGAACTTCGCGAAAAAGTTCGGGTTCGGTACCGAACTTGACCCCAAACCCCATTGAAGTCAATGGGGACCCAAACTTTTCAGCATAAAAATGGCTGTAAAAAAGTCCTGGCAAGTGCTAGAGGGCTGCAAAAGGAAGTAAAATGGGGGTAAGAGTAGGACAAGTGCCCTACAAAAAAAGGGGATAGGGAAAATAACTTAAAATCAAATAACAAAAACAAAAATGGTAAGGGGGGAAGGATGTGGAGTAGGAGCCTAGAGGTTGACTAGGCAGTGACTGTGGCAGTGTAGGTGGAAGTGGCGGTGGTGGAGGAGGAGGAAGAGGAGGTAGCCAACACTTTTTGTGGTTTGTTTGTTTTTTTTCTAATTGGGGTAGCCCCCAAAATATTGAGGCATATTCAAAAAAACAAGTATACCAATGGCTGTGTGAGGCCGGTCTAAATGTCTATTCTGCACAAGGCACAGACAAGTCTTGTGGGATCCATGCCTGGTTCATTTTAATAAACGTTAGCTTGTCCACGTTGGCTGTGGACAGGCGGCTGCGCTTGTCTGTGATAGCGCCCACTGCTGTGCTAAAGAAAGACAAGCTGTCCTCTGTGGGAGGTGTATCATCTGTGTCCTCCGTATCCACCCAGCCACGCTCCAGTGATGCCCAGGAGCTGCGTTGGGTGCCACCCTGCTGTGAACACAATTCCTCCTCCTCATCATCATCTTCCTCCTTCTCCTCATCCTCCAGAACTGTGCCCTGGCTTGAATATTTTTTACCTGGCCTATGCTGGTGCAGGAACCCACCCTCCGAGCCACTTGACTGGCCTGGTAACCGTGGAAATGACCTTGTGCCACATCCTCTTCCATTATGGCCAGAAGTGTTTTTTCAAGGAGACATAGAAGTGGGATAGTAACGCTGAGAACAGCGTCATCGGCACTGGCCATGTTGGTGGAGTACTCGAAACACCGCAATACGGTACACAGGTCTCGCATGGAGGCCCACTCGTTGGTGGTGAAGTGGTGCTGTTCCGCAGAGTGACTGACCCGTGCGTGCTGCAGCTGAAACTCCACTATTGCCTGCTGCTGCTCATACAGTCTCTCCAGCATGTGCAAGGTGGAATTCCACCTTGTGGGCACGTTGCATAGGAGGCGGTGAGCGGGAAGGCCGAAGTTCTGCTGAAGCGCAGACAGGCGAGCAGCAGCGGGGTGAGAATGCCGAAAGTGCGCACAGACGGCCCGCACTTTCTGCAGCAGCTCTGACATATCCGGGTAGTTTTTTTAGAAATTTCTGTACCACCAAATTCAGCACATGCGCCAGGCAAGGGATGTGCGTCAAACCGGCTAGGCCCAGAGCCACTACGAGATTTTGCCCATTGTCGCACACCACCAGGTCGGGCCTGAGGCTCAGTGGCAACAACCACTCATCGGTCTGTTGTTCAATGCCCATCCACAGCTCCTGCGCAGTGTGGGGTTTATCCCCCAAACATATCAGTTTTAAAACAGCCTGCTGTTGTTTCCCCCTGGATGTGCTGAAGTTGGTGGTGAAGGTGTTACGCTTATGAGGAGGTGGTAGAGAAGGAAGAAGCTCAGTAGGAGGAGGAGTCAACAGGAGGCAAAGAGAAATGCCCTACAATCCTCGGTGGTAGAAGGACATGTGCCAAATGGCTAGCTGCCTCAGGCCCACCCGCCACTACATTTGCCCAGTGTGCAGTTAGCAAGATATAGCGTCCCTGTCCATGCTTACTGGTCCATGTATCAGTGGTTATGTGGACCTTGCCACAGATGGCGTTGCGCAGGGCACACTTGATCTTGTCCCCGACTTGTTTGTGCAGGGAAGGTTTGGCTCGCCTGGAAAAGTAGTGGCAGCTGGGAACCACATACTGTGGGACAGGCACAGCCATCAGGTTTTTAAAATTGTCCACCAGACGGAATGCGAGCATTTCAAAGGCCAGGAATTTTGAAATGCTATCATTCAGGGCCAGGGATCGTGGGTGTGTAGGGGGGTACTTCCTCTTTCTCTCCAGTGTTTGGGAGATGGAGAGCTGTAAGCTTCCATGGGACCGTGTGGAAATGCTTGGGGATGGTAGCGGACATGCTGTCACATGCTCTGTTTGCTGTGTGGCAGGTGACACTGTCACTGTAGAGGTGGAGGAAGAGGCAGAGACAGCAGCAGAAGAGGAAGCAGGAGAAGCCCGAGACCTTTCTTGGATTTTGAGGTAATTATTCCAATGCAGCTTGTGCCTTGAATTTAGATGCCTGATCATGCAGGTTGTGCTTAGGTTTAGAACATTTAGGCCTCGCCACAGGCTATCATTGCTAGCGTGCAAACCACTTGTGTCTTGTCATCAGCAGATTGTCTGAAGAACTGCCATGCGGGGGGATGCCTTTGAGCTGCCTTTGGTGTGCTAGTTCCCTGGGTGCGGTGGGTAGTAGCAGGCCTACTGTCTAGGGGATGCTTGCTCCGCTTTTGCAACCTGCTTCCTCTTTTGCTGTGCTGGTGCCTCTGTGCGACCACCACCTCTTCATCCAAACTGCACATGTCAGTCGTATGACCCTCATTCCATGTGGGGTCTAGGACCTCATCATCCTCCTCCACATCATCTTCCACCCACCCTTCACCACTGCCCTCCTTGTCAGTCTGCACACTGAGGAAAGCTGCAGCAGTTGGCACCTGTGTTTTGTCATCATCGGAGACGTGCTGCGCTGGTGTTTCCATGTCCTCCTCCTGCAACAGAAGTGGTTGGGCATCGATGCACTCAATGTCTTCCACTTCTGGGGCAGGGCTATGTGGATGGCCCACGGAAAGCACACCAGGAGAGTCATCAAAAAGCATAAGAGTCTGTTGCATGACTTGGGGTTCAGACTGCTTGGCTAATTTACAAGGGTCTGAGGTTAAAGACATATGGCCATGGGGTTCAGGTGCCAACTCTGACCTTTCATCAAGGGACCGGGAGGGAGACAATGTGAGGGAACTGGAGGCATTGTCAGCCACCCAATCTACTATCGCCTGTACTTGTTCTGGCCTCACCATTCGTTGAGCGGCATTCGGGCCTACCATATAACGTTAAAGTTTCTGTCGGCTACTCGCACCTGAGGAATGTGTTTCACTTGTGCGTGTAGCTGGCACAGATCGACCACGTCCTCTCCTTCCAACAGGAGCTTCACCAGCACCACCAACACCAGCAGCACAACGACCATGCCCCTTACTTGACGGTCTCCTCATTCTGCCAGCAAATGTAATATGTAGCACTATTTAAGTATGTATTTATACAAAAAAAGAATAATAAATTCTTCTTTTTTAAGAAAACAGAAACGTAGACGCACTTTTTATTTTTGCGCAAGAAATGCACCGCTCACACCAACAGCAGGAAACTCTCCCTATATAATTAGGAGAGGATTATAGAACAATAATCTGACACTTAAAGGAGCAGCAGGAACCTCTCCCTTTAGAACTAGGAAATGATTATAGAACAATAATCTGTCCCTTCAAGGAGCAGCAGGAACCTCTCCCTATATAACTAGGAGATGATTTTAGAACAACAATCTGTCTCTTACAGCACCAGCAGGAACCTCTCCCATTAGAAATAGTAGATGATTATAGAACAATAATTTGTCACTTACAGGAGCAGCAGGGACCTCTAACTATAGAACTAGGAGATGAATTTTGAACAATAATCTGTCCCTTACAGCACCATAAGGAACCTCTCTCTTTAGAACTAGGAGATGATTATAGAACAATAATCTGTCCCTTACAGCACCAGCAGGAACCTCTCCCTTTGGAACTAGGAGATGATTATAGAACAATAATCTGCCCCTTACAGGAGCAGCAGGAACCTCTCCCTTTAGAACTAGGAGATGATTTTAGAACAATAATCTGTCCCTTACAGCAACAGCAGGAACCTCTCACTTTAGAATGAGAAGATGATTATAGAACAATAATCTGCCCCTTACAGGAGCAGCTGGAACATCTCCCTATAGAACGAGGAGATGATTTTAGAGCAAAAATCTGCAACTTACAGCACCAGCAGGAACCTTTCCCTTTAGAACTAGGGGATGATTATAGAACAATAATCTGTCCCTTACAGGAACAGCAGGAACCTTCCCCTATAGAACTAGGAGATGATTTTAGAACAATAATCTGTCCCTTACAGCACCAGCAGGAACCTCTCCCTTTAGAACTAGGAGATGATTATAGAACAATAATCTGTACCTTACAGGAGCAGAAGGAACCTCTCCCTATAGAACTAGGAGATGGTTTTAGAACAATAATCTGTCCCTTACAGCAAAAGCAGGAACCTGACCTTATAGGAGTAGGCGATGATTTTAGAACAATAATCTGTCCCTTACAGCAACAGCAGGAACCTGACCCTATAGGAGTAGGCGATGATTTTAGAACAGTAATCTGTCCCTTACAGCACCAGCAGGAACCTCTCCCTTTAGAACTAGAAGATGATTTTAGAACAATAATCTATCACAGCGCCAGCAGGGACCTCTCCCTGTTGAACTAGGAGATGATTATAGAACAATAATCTGTCCCTTATAGGAGCAGCAGGAACCTCTCCCTATAGAACTAGGGGATGATTTTAGAAAAATAATCCGTCCTTTACAGCACCAGCAGGAACCTCTCCCTTTAGAACTAGGAGATGATTATAGAACAATAATTTGTCCCTTACAGCACCAGCAGGAACCTGGCCCTATAGGAAGAGGCAATGATTTTAGAACAATTATCTGTCCCTTACAGCAACAGCAGGAACATTACCCTATAGGAGTAGGCAATGATTTTAGAACAATAATCTGTCCCTTACAGCAACAGCAGGAACCTGACCCTATAGGAGTAGGCAATGATTTTAGAACAATAATCTGTCCCTTACAGCAACAGCAGGGACCTGACCCTATAGGAGTAGGCGATGATTTTAGAACAATAATCTGTCCCTTACATCAAGAGCAGGAACCTGACCCTAAAGAAGTAGGCGATGATTTTAGAATAATAATCTGTCCCTTACAGCAACAGCAGGAAGCTGACCCTATAGGAGTAGGCAATGATTTTAGAACAATAATCTATCCCTTACAGCAACAGCAGGAACCTCACCCTATAGGAATAGGCGATGATTTTAGAACAATAATCTGTCCCTTGCAGCAACAGCAGGAATCTTACCCTATAGGAGTAGGCGATGCTTTTAGAACAATAATCTGTCCATTACAGCACCAGCAGGAACCTCTCCCTTTAGAACTAGGAGATGATTTTAGAACAATAATCTGTCCCTTACAGCAACAGCAGGAACCTCTCCCTTTAAAACTAAGAGATGATTATAGAACAATCATATGTGCCTTACAGCACCAGCAGGAACCTCTCCCTTTAGAACTAGGAAATGATTATAGAACAATAATCTGTCCCTTACAGGAGCAGGAGGAACCTCTCCCTATAGAACTAGGAGATGATTTTAGAACAATAATCTGTCCTTTACAGCACCAGCAGGAACCTCTCCATTTAGAACGAGGAGATGATTATAAAACAATAATCTGTCCCTTACAGCACCAGCAGGAACCTGACCCTATAGGAAGAGGCGATGATTTTAGAACAATAATCTGTCCCTTACATCAAGAGCAGGAACCTGACCCTAAAGAAGTAGGCGATGATTTTAGAATAATAATCTATCCCTTACATCAACAGCAGGAACCTGACCCTATAGGAGTAGGCGATGATTTTAGAACAATAATCTGTCCCTTACAGAAACAGCAGGAACCTGACCCTATAGGAGTAGGCGATGATTTTAGAACAATAATCTGTCCCTTACAGCAACAGCAGGGGCCTGACCTTATAGGAGTAGGCAATGATTTTAGAAGAATAATCTCTCCCTTACAGCAACAGCTGGAACTTGAACCTATAGCAGTAGGCGATGATTTTAGAACAATAATCTGTCCCTTACAGCAACAGCAGTAACCTGACCCTATAGGAATACGCAATGATTTTAAAACAATAATCTGTCCCTTACAGCAACAGCAGGAACCTTACAATATAGGAGTAAGCGACGATTTTAGAACAACAATCTTTCCCTTACAGCTCCAGCAGGAACCTCGCCCTTTATGACTAGGACATGATTTTAGAACAATAATCTGTCCCTTACAGCACCAGCTGGAACCTCTCCCTATAGAACTAGGAGATGATTATAGAACAATAATCTGTCCCTTACAGCACCAGCAGCAACCTCTCCCTTTAGAACTAGGAGATGATTATAGAACAATAATCTGTCCCTAACAGGAGCAGCAGGAACGTCTCCCTATAGAACTAGGAGATGATTTTAGAACAATAATCTTTCCCTTACAGCACCAGCAGGAACCTCGCCCTTTATGACTAGGACATGATTTTAGAACAATAATCTTTCCCTTACAGCACCAGCAGGAACCTCTCCCTATAGAACTAGGAGATGATTATAGAACAATAATCTGTCCCTTACAGCACCAGCAGGAACCTCTCCCTTTAGAACTAGGAGATGATTATAGAACAATAATCTGTCCCTAACAGGAGCG
>BLSH010159404.1:22801-36652 GCA_018402905.1 Glandirana rugosa
AGTCACAACTCCCGTTACGGGCGCTTAGAGAGCCTATCACACCCCAACGAGAACCGTCGGAAGTAGTGGAAGAGAAAACATAACATTTTTACTTAAGATCGATCCGACAGGGAGCCCTGTCACAGTCCTTCCTTGCGACAAAAACCCTCTGCCACACGAGACAGCTAGTACTCCAGAGACACCGACTACGGCTCATCTCTACTCACTTGGGCTCGACATTTCAAGCCCAGGCATGGCTTGAAACCCCACAGGCACTGGGTCTGGACTTGGGTCTGTAAACTTTTTTCAAACCCAAGCCCATAAACTAGGGCGGACAACTTATTGAGAGCATGTGACATGCAGCACTACGTGACTCCAGCTTATACAGAGGCTGGGTCACATGATGCACTGGCCAATCACAGCCATGCCATTAGTAGGCATGGCTGCGATGGCTGCTAAGGGCAAACCAGTGAAACGCTTGTTGATTGGCTGCCCTGCAGCTATTCAACAGGCGGGATCAAATACCCGAACCCAAACTTTTTTCAAATGTCTGGGTTCAGGTCTGGGTCACGGACACCCCAAAGTTCGGTACGGACCCGAACTTTACAGCTCGGGTTCACTCATCTCTACTCGGCATCAGCCACAGAGACCTCATGATCGACAGAGCACACCGTCTCCCAAAAACAGCGTTCCTTCCTGACACTGTCCCGAGGGACAGCCTAGCTAGAATTCATTTTTACAATACAAAAGAGAAGGTGATGAAGGCTGCCAAGAGCAACCCCACACTATCCGAGAGATTCGCGGGCATTGCCCTCAACACTGATTTATCTGCAGCCACTATTCGTACCAGGAAGCAGTTCCTCACACTAACAAAAGCACTCTGCAATCATAATATTCCCTATCAGTGGGGACGCTTGACTAAATTGCTGATTACCAAACAGCATAAAACCTATACAGTCTTCGCCCTAGAAAAGGGCATCAAACTTCTCAAAGACTGGAAAATATTGCCTCCAGACAAACGCCCACCCGCAAGAGTAGACATGGACTGGTCTTGAATATATTACAATCAACTGGCCTCATCATTCGGGACCTTTAATGTACAGTCCAGCCCAAGCTCCTTCGCAGGCCAACACAACTTGGCTTATGGTTTATCCACCCCAACTACTTTCAACCGATAACGCAATCTTTTCCCCCCACTTGCTAGCAACTAGAGTTGGGTTCGTACCGGACTTTAGGGTGTCTGTGTCCTGAACCCAAACCCGGACATTTGAGAAAAAGTCCAGATTCGGGTTCGGTGTTCGGATATTTTTTCGCGCCTTTTGAATAACTGCAGGACAGCCAACCAATAAGCGTTTCACTTGTTTTCCCTTAGAAGCCATCACAGCCATGCCTACTAATGGCATGCCTGTGATTGGCCAGTGCATCATGTGACCTAGCCTATATATAAGCTGGAGTCACGTAGTGCTGCATGTCACATCATCTCATACTAGTGTAGGGAGAGGTTCCTGCTGCTGGTGTGAGGGATAGATTAGCGTTATAAAATCATGTCATACTGGTGTAGGGAGAGGTTCCTACTGCTGGTGTGAGGGACAGATTAGCGTTTTAAAATCATCTCATACTAGTGTAGGGAGAGGATCCTGCTGCTGGTGTGAGGGACAGATTAGCGTTATAAAATCATCTCATACTAGTGTAGGGAGAGGTTCCTGCTGCTGGTGTGAGGGACAGATTAGCGTTATAAAATCATCTCATACTAGTGTAGGGAGAGGATGCTGCTGCTGGTGTGAGGGACAGATTAGCGTTCTAAAATCATCTCATACTGGTGTAGGGAGAGGTTCCTGCTGCTGCTGGTGTGAGGGACAGATTAGCATTATAAAATCATCTCATACTGGTGTAGGGAGAGGTTATTGATGCTGGTGTGAGGGATAGATTAGTGTTAGAAAATCATCTCATACTGGTGGAGGGAGAGGTTCCTGCTGCTGGTATGAGGGACAGATTAGCGTTATAAAATCATCTCATACTACTGAAGGAAGAGGATCCTGCTGCTGGTGTGAGGGACAGATTAGCGTTATAAAAAATATTATAAAATTTGTGCTAAATAGTACATTTGCGTCCAGAATGAGGAGAGCGTCAAATAAGGCACATGGTCGTGGTGCTGCTGGTGTTGGTGAAGCTCCTGTTGCAAGGAGAGGACGTGGTCGATCTGTGCCAGCTACACGCACAAGTGAAACACCTTCCTCAGGTGCGAGTAGCCGACAGAACCTTTAAAGTTATATGGTAGGCCCGAATGCCGCTCAACGAATGGTAAGGCCAGAACAAGTACAGGCAATAGCAGATAAGGTGGTAGACAATGCCTCCAGTTCCTTCACATTGTCTCCCACCCGGTCCCTTGCTGAAAGCTCAGAGTTGGCACCTGAACCCCATGGCCATCTGCCTTTCACCTCAGCCCCTTGTAAATCAGCCAGTCTGAGCCCCAAGTCATGCAGCAGTCTCCTATGCTTTTTGATGACTCTGCTGGTGTGCATTCCGAGGGCCATCCGCATAGCCCTGCCCAGAAGTGGAAGACATTGAGTGCACCGATGCCCAACCACTTCTGTTTCAGGATGAGGACATGGAAACACCACCACAGCACGTCTCTGATGACGAAACACAGGTGCCAACTGCTGCAGCTTTCTACAGTGTGCAGACTGACAATGAGGCAGTGGTGAAGAGTGGGAGGAAGATGTGGAGGACGATGAGGTCCTAGACCCACATGGAATGAAGGTCATGCGAGTGACGTGTGCAGTTTGGAGGAAGAGGTGGTGGTCGCACAGAGGCACCATCACAGCAAAAGAGGAAGCAGGTTGCAAAAATGGAGCGACCATCCCCTAGACAGTATGCCTGCTACTACCCACCACACCCAGGGACCTAGCACACCAAAGGCAGCTCAAAGGAGTTCCCTGGTGTGGCAGTTCTTCAGACAATGTGCTGATGACAAAACACGAGTGGTTTGCACGCTGTGCAATCAGAGCCTGAAGCGAGGCATAAATGTTATAAACATGAGCACAACCTGCATGACCAGACATCTACATGCAAAGCACGAGCTGCAATGGAATGAGCACCTCAAAATCCAAGAAAGGTCTTGGCCTCCTGTTGCTTCCTCTTCTGATGCTGACTCGGCCTCTTCCTCCGCCTCTACAGTGCCAGTGTCACCTGCCACCCAGCAAACAGGCGATGTGACAGCAACGCCACCATGTCCGCCACCGTCCCCAAGCATTTCCACACAGTCCCATGGAAGCTTACAGCTGTCCATCTCCCAAACACTGGAGAGAAAGAGGAAGTACCCCCTACCCACTCACGATCCCTGGCCCTGAATGCCAGCAATTCAAAATTCCTGGCCTTTGAAATGCTGTCATTCCGTCTGGTGGTTACGGACAGTTTTAAAAACCTTATGGCGGGGGCTGTCCCACAGTATGTGGTACCCAGCCGCCACTACTTTTCCAGGCGAGCCATCCCTTCCCTGCACAATTTGGGGACAAGATCAAGTGTGCACTGTGCAACTCCATCTGTGGCAAGCTCCACATAACCACTGATACATGGACCAGTAAGCACGGGCAGGGATGCTATATCTCGCTAACTGCACACTGGGCAAATGTAGTGGCCTGTAGGCCTGAGGCAGATGGTTTGGTGCATGTCCTTCTGCCACCAAAAATTGCAGGGCATTTCTCTTTGCCTCCTGTTGCCTCCTCCTCCTACTCCGCTTCCTCCTCCTCTACCACCTTCTCATCTGGTCAGCTTAATACCTTCACCACCAACTTCAGCACATCCAGGGGGAAATGACAGCACGCTGTTTTAAAACTGATATGTTTGGGGGATAAACCCCACACTGCACAGGAGCTGTGGACGGGCATTGAACAACGGACCAATGAGTGGTAGTTGCCACTAAGCCTCAAGCCCGGCCTGGTGGTGTGCGATAATTGGCAAAATCTAGTAGCAGCTCTGGGTCTAGCCGGTTTGACACACATCCCTTGCCTGGTGCATGTGCTGAATTTGGTGGTGCAGTAATTTCTAAAAAAACTACCCGCATATGTCAGAGCTGCTGCAAAAAGTGTGGGCTGTCTGTGTGCGCTTTCGGCGTTCTCACCCTGCTGCTGCTCACCTGTCTGCGCTGCAGCGGAACTTCGGCCTTCCCGCTCACTCCTTTGCGACGTGCTCACAAGGTGGAACTCCACCTTGCACATGCTGGAGAGTTGTGCGAGCAACAGCAGGCAATAATGGAGTTTCAGCTGCAGCACGCACGGGTCAGTCGCTCTGCGGAACAGCACCACTTAACCACCAACGAGTGGGCCTCCATGCGAGACCTGTGTACCATATTGCTGTGTTTCGAGTACTCCACCAACATGGCCATTGCTGATGACACTGTTCTCAGCGTTACTATCCCACTACTATGTCTCCTTGAAAAAACACTTTGAGCGATGATGGAAGAGGATGTTGCACAGGAGGAGGAAGAGGGGTCATTTCCACGGTTATCAGGCCAGTCATTCACAAGTGGCTCGGAGGGTGGGTTCCTGCACCAGCATAGGCCAGTTAAAGAATTTTCAAGCCAGGGCACAGTTCTGGAGGATGAGGAGGACCAGGATGATGATGATGAGGAGGAGGAACCTTGTTCACAGCAGGGTGGCACCCAACGCAGCTCATAGGCATCACTGGAGCGTGGCTGGGGGGATACGGAGGACACCGATGATACACCTCCCACAGAGGACATCTTGTCTTTGCCTCTGGGCAGCCTGGCACACATGAGCGACTACATGCTGCAGGGCCTGTGCAACGACAGCCGAGTTGCCCACATTGTAACTTGTGCTGATTACTGGGTGGCCACCCTGCTGGATCCCCGTTACAAGGACAACGTGCCGTCCTTAATTCCCTCACTGGAGCGTGATCGGAAGATGTGTGACTACAAGCGCACGCTGGTAGACGTGCTGCTGAAGGCATTCCCAAATGACACCGGGGGCTCAGTGGAAGCACAAGGCGAAGGCAGAGGAGGAGGAATAGGTCGCCAACGCAGCTGTGGCACCGCCAGCACCTCAGAAGGCAGGGTTAGCATGACCGAAATGTGGAAAAGCTTTGTCAACAGCACACCACAACAAACAGCACCACCAGCTGATAGGCAACGTCTTAGCAAGAGGCAGCATTTAAGCAACAAGGTGGAACAGTATGTGTGCACACGCCTACACGTACTGACTGATGGGTCTGCCCCATTCAACTTCTGGGTCTCCAAATTGGGCACATGGCCTGAGCTTGCCCTTTATGCCTTGGAGGTGCTGGCCTGCCCTGCATCCAGTGTACTGTCTGATTGTGTGTTTAGCACGGCAGGGGGTGTTATCACAGACAAGCGCAGCCGCCTGTCCGCAGCCAACGTGGACAAGCTAACCTTTATTAAAATAAACCAGGCATGGATCCCACAAGACTTGTCTGTACCTTCTGCAGAATAAACATTTATACCTGCCTCACACAGCCATTGGTATACTTAAGTGAACGTATCCTTTTTTTTTAATATTTCTCAATATTTTGGGGGCTACCCCAATTAGAAAAAAAAACAAACAAAAAAAAAAAAACAGTGTTGGCTACCTCCTCCTCCTTCTCCTCCTCCACTGCCACTTCCACGGTCACGGCCTCCACAACCTCTTACTCCACATCCACCTCCTCCTCCATTTTTTTTTTTCTTTATGTGATTTTAAGTTAGTTCCGTATCCACATTTGTTTGTAGGGCACCTGTCCTACTCTTACCCCCATTTTGCTTCCTTTTGCAGCCCTCTAGCCCTTTCCAGGAATTTTTTAGAGCCATTTTTGTGCCCAAAAGTTTGGGTCACCATTGACTTCAATGGGGTTCGGGGTCAAGTTCGGGTCAAGTTCGGGGCCGAACTCAAACTTTTTCGCGAAGTACGGCCGAATCCGCAGAACCCGAACATCCAGGTATCCGCTCAACTCTACAGAAAACAGCTAGTTTTACAAAATTCCTGCTAAATCTCTACTAAATATAAAAGCTTTACCTGTATGGAGTCAATAAATAACAAAAAAATTTAATTTTTACATTGCGCCTTTTTGCAACATGGGGAAAATCAAAAGTATGCAAAAATGTAAATATCCAAATTTGTCAAAAAATCTGAAGGTTTTCATTTTTCCCTTACAGGTTCCAGAATTTGTGAAAGACCCCAAAACCATATATTTTCTGAAAGCGCACGACCTCTAGAATAAAAAGAAGGTGCTACTGATTTCTTAGTCCCTGCGGTATTTGCGCAAATGTTTAAAACCTTTATTAGCAGATAAAAACACAAAAACACGACACATAATTTTGGGGGGCGTGGCTTGGCCGGAGACCGTGATGGCCGCAGTGTAGGACATCCACCACCTCAACAAAGAAATCTTTTGTGGGTTAAACAGCACATAACACACCAGTGAGATAGCAGGACGTGGCCCGACACCCTCCAGACCCCAGGAGATATCTTCCACCCAGCTAAGCAGAACAATTCCTGCGATGTTCCGATCTCAGCAGCCTGAGGCCTTGTCAGCCACGCAAACCGGGGACTATAGTAGCTCCTCTCAGCATGAATCTTCGGACGGTCCCTCTGTGACAACCGCAGGTACACCCCTGCAGCTTCCTCCCCCCGCTCTAACCACTAATGACCTGCAGATGGTCGCCCTCGACATCAAAAACACGTTTTCCGCAGCAATCTCAGACTTACGAGCGGACATCAGAACGATCACAGGCCGGCTGGAAAATGTAGAGGCGGCCGCCACGAATCACGGAGCCGCCATACAGCAACTGCAACATTCCTCCAGCTCCCAAGCCCAACATATTTTTGACATCCATAGACACCTGGAGGACCTGGAAAACAGCGGGAGGCGCCATAATATAAGAATAAGGGGGCTCCCAGAGACCATTGAGGGCCCCCAAATGCAAGCTGCGATACGGGCCATATTCAACTCTTTGCTAGGGAGACCTTTGGATGCTCCAGTGACATGGAAAGGTGCCATCGTGCAGTCCGCCCCTGGGGTCGTGACAACGAGCCCCCACGGGACAGTATTTGCTGCCTGACAAATTTTATACAAAAAGAAGAAGACATCATAAAAGCAACTCGCAATCATGAACACCTGCGACATGAAGGAGCCCAATTCCAGTTCTATCAGGATCTCTCGCCCATTACACTTACAACATAGAAGAGAGCTGCGGCCCCTCCTCCAGGTACTACGTGAGAGGCATATAATATACAAATGGAAATTTCCATTTTGTTTGCAGGCAACCTCGGGTAACCGAACAGCATCCCCGAGAACGCCCGCTGACCTACAAAGTTTTTGTGACGCCCTTATGATTCCTAGAGTGGATGTCCCAGATTGGTACAGCGCCTTCTTACTGTCGGATCCCTGGATTTCTGTCCACCAGGGAGATTCCCTAAGACATCAACTATCCCGCCCCAGACACAGACAACCATCCTCCACATCACCACGGAGACATCGCGGAGATATGGAAACTGAAGAACCACCTAGACTCTTACCCACCTCTGTACGGCATAAAACCGATGCGAAAGCCTGACTACCTGAGTAGTGTCGGTCACACACAGTCCATTTACTCCTATTTGCTACTTGAGACTCTCACAGACCTTCTGGCACAGCCCCTCCAGATAAGATGACTGTTGGCTGTCTCCCACAGGACCTAGTCAAGATTTTGAGATCTCAAACTGGGAACTTTACTCCATGGGATTAACGCGGTTCATGAAACTTCCTCCTATGGACAAACTTGTTTGCTCCCCAGCGGTCCCAGGGTAGGAGACATGAACTTAGGCTACAACTTTTCACCCATCTTATCTGGGGACCCCATCCCTTTGTTTTCAAGACCTTACGTGTTATCCCAATGGGAATATCTGACTATCCTGTCGGTAAGAAAGGAGTGATGGGGACATCCCACAGATAGGCGGGATGCAAATCTTGTAAGTCAAGACCTCTCTTGAAGGTCTCAATTAATCGAGACAGTGACTCTAGAACAAATCTTACTTGACCTATCTGTGGGATACCCGCTTATACCCTAACACTTACGGCAAACTTAATAGAGCTGTTCACTCCTTTTCAGGTGTATGTTTATGTTTAAATTCATTGTTAAGACAATAAGTATCTACATCCTTACAGTTTAAATTTTGTATGACAGTTAAACGTTGAGGGTCTGGTAACAGTTCCATATCAGTTAAACCACCAGCTGAGTTAGTGTGCTACTGTCGCTGTGGGTCTAGTGCTCTAATTTGCAATTGAGATAGCAACAACTTTTGACCCTTGGCTTCTCCCCTCATCCATCCTGGCTCTCTGGTGTGACACCAGGGTGGGGAGATGGGACATCTAAGGATGGTAGCTAGACTACTTCATTCTCCAGGGCATGTCAACAATATGCACTGAATTAGCCCCTGTCACATGATATTTCACCCAATAACTCTAGCTGGAATGCACCTTTTGGTCTTACGGCTACATTTGTGCCTTTGCAACCCTTGCCACCCAGTTAAAAGTCCCTCGTGTCCCCGAATTAAATGTACTGAGACTACCCACAGCCTGGGTTCGGGCATTCTCGGAGTGCGGTACCCTCATTGCCGCCAGTAAACAATAGATAGCTGCCGGCACAGAGGTCCCTTGCTGGGAAGTTGATCTCCCAAAACAAAGACGAGTGACAGGCCTCCTCTCCCCAGCCCCCTCACTTCGTGAGGGAGGGTAGGTAGACGTGAGACTCTCTAAACCCCCCTTTTTTTTCCTCCTTTGCATAGATGCTGACTAAACTTAAATTTAAATTGATATCTGTTTTTTTTGCAGTTATATTGTTTAATGTTGTGTTGTTTACTGATCCTTGTTTCATGTGGGCCACGTACGCCATCTGAAAATGGGCCTTAGACGGAGGATAGGGAATATTGTACTAACACATCAACTCCCGCCTTTATGAATTGGGGACATCAGGTAGCTCCTACCTCCTAGCCCCCTTCTCCTCCCACACCCCTACACATTAAAACATAACTATCTGGAAACCCACAGTTCATGATAACCTCCAAGTATGAGGTGGTGGTGTCCACAGACACTGTCCGGTTACTTCCTAGTTATACCCCCACTCCAGAGTGACAGGTTCACCCCTGGAAACTACCATTCCCTGATACCCCCTTCCCTTAAAGTAGGTGTGCCAGCAGGGACTTACGGCCACCCCTGGTTATTCCATAACCCCACGCGTACTTAGGAGATAGAAAGTGTCCTTTCCCCCTAAAGGACGTGGGATTTTCATTTGAGAAACCCATAAGTATTCGTCTACAGATTGCAACCCTGGGCCTAACCCCCCCCCCCTCTGTGAACGTAGGCGTATATACACCCTAACTTACCCCTCCCTTACCCTCTACTTTCCCCCTCCTTTTCCCCCATTAACCTTCCTCTTACCCCCCTCCCTTTTTTTTTTTTTTCTTCTTCTTTCTCTACCTTCTTCCACGTGCGAGAAATCGTGCTAATCGAGCCCATAATCCCCGAGTAGCGTAAAGCTCCTCCTGACAATAAACCTCTGCTAGGATGGCACCACCTGCGCGCAAAACCTCCTCTTTAGAGTTAAAAATATACTCCCTCAATGCTAAGGGCCTGAACATTCCCGAAAAGCGTAATAGCGTCTTGTCAGAGGCACACAAGTTGAAATCCCAAGTTATCTTCCTCCAAGAAACACATTTCAAAAGATCATCCATTCCTAAATTGTCCAATAAACACTTTCCCACTGTGTTTCACGCAACTGCAGAAGACTCCAAAACTAAGGGGGTGGTGATTGTTTTATCTCAGCTTTTCGCCTTCAATCCATCTGACATGATGCAAGACCCGGAGGGGAGATATCGCTTCCTGAAAGGAACATGGCGTGATAAACCACTAACCCTGGCGAACGTGTATTGCCCAAACACTAAGCAGATTCCATTTCTAAGAGAAACTCTCACAAAATTGTCCTCATTTCAAGAAGGCCTCTTGATTTTTGGAGGCGACATGAACTTGGCATTTGACCCCCTCCTAGACACTTCCAATGGCTCGACTTTACTCCCATACTCAGCTCTCAAACAAACTAAAATTCAATTAGCTTCGCTTACACTTCACGACACCTGGAGAATACTCTACCCCCAGGAGAGGGATTTTACTTCTTACTCCTGGCCCCACAACCGTTACTTGCGACTGGACCACCTATTCATAAAACAAATCGATTTGGAACTCCTCCATTCAGCCTGTATTGAACCCATGGTCCTTTCAGACCATAACCCCATAACCCTGACGCTTAGATTTCCAGAACGTATAACCCGCACCAGAGTATGGCGCATGGATGCGTCCATTCTCTCTGATCCCGCAAATTTGGCAGACTTAACACAAACAATAAAAAATTACTTTGAGACAAACGATACCCCAGATATCACCCCAATGACCCTATGGGAGGCACATAAATGCGTGGTGAGAGGACATATAATATCCCTGACAGCCAGGAAAAGGAAAATACACCAGGCCACAATTAGGGAACTAGCACACAAAGTTAGCTCCCTAGAAGCCCAACACAAGAAATCCCGGGCGCTACAGGTAGGCGCTGAACTAGCTGACACCAGAACAAAACTAAAAGAACTACTTTTCCAAAGAGAAAGAAAAAGACGCATTCTAACTAACAAATTGTTCTACAAGCAGGGTAATAAACCAGGCAAATTGCTGGCCCAGTTCACCCAACACCGTATCTTAGACCGCACAGTGCATCACATCAGGGACCACCTAGGCTCCAAGCTCTTCAGAAATGATGAGATTGCAACACAGTTCCAAAACTGTTATAACTCCCTTTATAATATTGGTGCCCACAACAGGTCACCAAATTCCCCCGCAGCTACGAGGAGGATTCTCTGGACTCACCTCTAACACTAGAAGAATTGAGTGTAGCCTTGAAAACCACTAAGCCCGGTAAATGCCCTGGTCCAGATGGTCTTCCCACATCATACTACAAAAGTTTCCCTGACCTTCTAGGCCCGAGGTTCCTAGAGGCATTCAACTCTACCTCTGCGCTTTCCACTAATACGCACTCCAACCTAGAGGCACACATTACTGTACTACCCAAACCCGATAAAGACCCATCAGATGTCACGAGTTATCGCCCAATCTCTCTCCTGAATGTGGATGTAAAGCTCTTCTCAAAAATTTTAGCGACACGCTTTAACACACACTTGCCAAACTGGATAAACTTGGATTAAGTGGGGTTTGTTCCTGGCAGGGAGGCCAGGGACAACACCATTAAAGCAATCAACATCCAGCATTGGCTGACTTCCACCCAGAGAGAAGGTTTTTATCTATGGACGCGGAGAAGGCGTTCGATAGAGTGGCCTGGGACTACATGATGGAATCACTGCGAGTGCTGGGGTTGGGAAACAAGATTTTGTCTTTTATCCGATTTCTCTACTCCAACCCCACTGCCAGAGTCCGAGTAAACGGCCACCTATCGGAGGCCTTCCCCATCCATAACGGCACCAGGCAAGGTTGCCCCCTTTCCCCAATACTCTATATCCTTACTTTGGAACCATTTCTACGTCAGCTTAGGGCCACCGCAGACATCAAGGGCATCGTAATCAAAGATCAGGAATTCAAAGTGGCAACCTTCGCTGATGATGTCCTCTTATTCCTCTTATCCCCATTAACCTCTCTTCCAGTTCTTTTGGAAAAACTGAAGCAATTTGGAACTATTTATAATCTTAAGATGGATCTTTCTAAATCTCAGGCTCTGAACGTGACTCTCCCCCCTGATGTGGCAGCCCTATGCCAAGATAACTTTACATTCCAATGGGCCCCATCAACCATACAATATTTAGGCATCCACATACCCAGATCACTAGAAGACATCTACAAGAGAAACTTCCCCTTAGAACTACAAAAAATACAGCTAGAGTTGAAGCGATGGGACCTGCCACACCTATCGTGGTTTGGGAGGGTCTCCATCCTTAAAATGACGGTACTACCTCGATTGCTGTACAAGATGCAGGCTATACCCATCCAGTTACCCCCTCAATTCTTCATGAACCTCAAACGCTTCTGCAGACACTTCCTTTGGAAAGGTAAAAGCCCTCGGACCAGTTGGGACAAACTTGTCCTCCCAAAGGCAAAAGGAGGTATTAGCCTACCAGACTTCCAACGCTACCACTTAGCTACACATCTAGCAAGGATAGTAGATTGGAATGTCCACTACCGCTGCAAAAAATGGGTTCAAATTGAATTGAACACAATTTAGGCAGTATCCCGTGGTTCCCCAGAAAACATATCCCATCAGAGCGCCTCTCCCACCCTCTCATAGGTTCGACTTTACGCACCTTCTATGCAACTTGTAAAAGCCATGCTGTTTCCAACAAAACCAGTCCTGTCATCCCTCTAAGAGGGAACCCAGACTTTTTACCAGGTCTTTCAGGGAATATTCTTAAAGATGAATGGCCCCACGACCAATTACAAGCCAGACACTTTTTCCACAAGGGGAAGTTCATTCAACTCCAAGAGCTGGAAAATAAGTCTAACACTTCCAAATTCCCGCTATGGCAGTACCTCCAGATCAAATTTTTTTTTAAACCACCCAACAAGCCGCGAGAACTACTCCCAAACCCCGACGCCATTTGAAGCACTCTGTATAAACACTTCTCCACAGAGTCATGTCATATCAGCAATTTACTCAGGCCTGTTTGGAAACTCTGGGAGCAGGTCCACCTTCTGATTCACAAAACCTCATTAAACGTGAACATACAGGAGAACAGCTATAAAATATTTACCCCCCTCTTGGTGTGACGACAGTGGGGGCGGATGGCTCGGGTCTTGCGCTTGGGCGCAGTTCTGGACAGTAGGAGGTGATGTGTAAAACTACTTCATTTACTTCATTCAGTCTGTATTTAATATTATGGGTGGTTATACATTCTGTTTGTGTACCACTTTGTATATGGTTCTTATCTTTATTCTCTTATTAGATCTATACAACGCTCTGGTTTGTCATAGTCCCTGAAGAAGCCTTATCAGGCGAAACATGTTGGACACATATACAGACTTATGACCGTTGCAACTGTTAAAGACATACCATGCTGTACAATGATATGTAAACTGACCATTTTGATGCATTATACTGTTTTTAATTATCCATTAAGTACCATAGGTACTGTTTTATGCATACCTTGAATAAACTTTATTACATTTTAATACCTGTTTTTTTTTGTCACATTCGTGCACCGCTATTATCCCTACAAACCCTAATATTTTCCCATGGCACCCTGTCCCTTCTCCCCTTCCCTCCCTCCCACCCCCCCAACCTTCCTAATGTTTCCTTCCCTCCCCTTCAATTTTTTCGAATACTGATATGTATTAACTGATTATGACTAGTGTTGAGCGAACCCGGACTGTAACGTTCGGGTCCGTACCGAACTTTCGGGTGTCCGTGACACGGACCCGGACCCGGACATTTCAAAAATCGTTCGGGTTCGGTCCGGGGTTCTGCTATTTTACTCCACGTGTTGAGAAGCTGCAGGGCAGCCAATCAACAAGTGTTTCAGTGGTTTGCCCTTAGAAGCCATCACAGCCATGCCTACTAATGGCATGGCTGTGATTGGCCGGTGCATCATGTGACCCAGCCTCTTTATAAGCTGGAGTCACAGTGCTGCAGTCACATGCTCCTTGGGTTAGTGTAGGGAAAGGTAGCTGACTGCGTGAGGGACAGATTTGAGACATTTTAAGACCTGATCCTGCATCCTGAGATAGATTACTTTACTACTGCTGTCTGTGCTGTTGCTCTGAGGACAGATAGCAGAAATTAGAGATTTCACATACCGCTGCTTTGAGTTGCAGATCAAGCTCTGCATAGAACAA
>BLSH010159404.1:48757-66822 GCA_018402905.1 Glandirana rugosa
TTTTTTTGCGGGACATCGGTAGTTAACCGATACCCCGTTAACAATTTACCAATTCCTCTCTTTACATCCCCACGACCCGGATTGAAAGGTATCAGAATGTAAAGGGTGAACCGTTAGCCAGGATCCTTTCTACCGTTCTTACGTACAAAAATAAATTTTGAGTTCAGATCCGGACACTGGTCCGAAATAACGAATTTCCTATCCAAGTGGAAATCCTTGTACATAAATCCCAATGAGCGGAAAATTTGTTTAATATAAGGTCATATACGAAATTAAAATAACACTGATACATATGAGATACCAAAATATATACTTCCTCATCACGACATGTAGGGTACTACCTACTGTGTTTAGCAAAAAGTAAGAAATTTGGGTTTTTTTGCAAAATTATCGACGGGTTAGGGGGCGCAAATTACTTGCCTTGCCCCGGGTGCTGACAACCCACGCTACGCCACTGTGTCATCCATCATGGGATGTACAGCACTACTCCTTCATATATAAAACCATAGAGTATACATAGTCACAATAAAATTAAAGCATATACTGGAATATAATTTGTTTAAAAGGCGAGTAACCCTAAATACATGTTCCTAAAGGTGAACCTATCCTTTAAGCAATAAAGCCTGGTCACAGGCCTAGACTTGAGTTTTAAATAAAAACATGCATTCTTGCCATCTTTCCTAGGACCGATTGCCAAGTGGGAAATGTAAGACTATGGAAAGTTAGGCCCAGCACCCCTACATTTCTCTCCTTAACCATTTAACAATTGCCCCATAGCCAATTGATGGCTACAGGGCGTTTTTTTAACTCTGAGAGGACGTACAGTAACGTCCTCCTAGAATTGTGCTCCTGCGCACCCCCTGGGGCACGCACCCGGGAATATCCGTGGCCCTTTACCATGCGATCTCTCCGTCAAATGACGGGGTGATCACATGTAAACAAGCCGGTGGATGTCCACGTTGTCTCTGTCCTCTCCGCATTGATGGGTGCAGTGTGAGAGGAGAGGGGAGAGATCAGATACAGCAGCACTGTGGGCAGGATCTGAAGTGCCCACAGTGCTACTCTGTGACGGTCTACACTCCCCATCCATCCATCCATGCTCACCCATGCAGCCATCCTCAGTCAGCCATCCATATGTCATCCCCATCTGTTTAGCCATCCATCAGTCATCCCCATCCATGTTCAGTCATCCCCATCCATGCTCAGTCATCCCATCCATGCTCAGTCATCCCCATCCATGCTCAGTCATCCCCATCCATGCTCAGCCATCCCCATCCGTGCCCAGTCATCCCAATTCATGATCAGTCATCCCCATCCATGCTCAATCATCCCCATGCATGCGCCATGCCATACATGCTCAGTCATCCCCATCTGTGCTCAGTCATCCTCATCTGTGCTCAGTCATCACCATCTGCGCTCAGTCATCCCTATTAGTGCTCAGACATCCCTATCTGTGCTCAGCCTTCCCCATCCATGCTCAGGCATCCCCATCTGTTCTCAGTCATCCCCATCCATGCTCAGTCATCCCCATCTGTGCTCAGTCATTCCCATCCGTGCTCAGCCATCCACATCCATGCTCAGCCATCCCCATACATTCTCAGTCATCCCCATCCATGCTCAGCCATCCCCATCCATACTCAGACATCCCCAGCCACGCTCAGCCATCCCCATCCACGGCTCATTTATGCCTCATTCATGCTTATCCATGCCACATCAGTTCTCATCCGTGCCACATTCATGCCACTACAATGCCCATCAGTGCCACTACAGTGCCCATCCATGCCACTACAGTGTCCATCCATGCCACTACATTGCCTCACAATAGTGTAATAGGTAGTCAAATTAGATTTGAAATCTTTGTCCCTAGAACACCTGACGTTTCTCCTTGCACGTTGGGCTTCTGTATGTGGCCAGGCTGTGGAAAAGTCTCACAAATGTGGTATTGCCATATTTAGGACAAGTAGCAGAATACATTTTGGGGTGTAATATTGCTATGTATACGTTATGCATCACAAATAATGTATAAATGGACAACTTTGTGTAAAAAAAATGCATTTTCATTTTCTTTCCACATATTCCAAAAACTTGTGGGAAAAAATGACATGTTCAAAAGACTCATTTCATTAGGCCTTATAGATTATACGTTGGGGTGTTTACTTTCCAAAATGGGGTCATATTTGGGCTTTTCCATTGTCCTGGTGCTCCAGGACCTTTAAAAGTGTAAGAGGTAGTCAGGAAATTAGATGGGTGATTTATGCCAAAGATATGTAGCAGTATAAATGTTGACCAAAATATATGAAGAAATTTACTAGTTTGCAAAATTTTATAACAGAAACAAAGAAAATTGCATTTTTTACAGAATTTTCGGTCTTTTTTCATTTATAGCGCAAAAAATATAACACCCAGTGGTGATTAACCACATCAGTACCAGGCACAAAAACCCCCTTCCTGTCCAGGCCATTTTTCAGCTTTCAGCGCTATCACACTTTGAATGACAATTACTCAGTCATGCAATACTGTACCCATATGAAATGTGCGTCCTTTTTTTTCACACAAATAGAGCTTTCTTTTGGTGGTATTTAATCACTGGGGGGTTTTATTTTTTGTGCTATAAATAAAAAAAGATTGAAAATTTTGCGAAAAAATGCCTTTTTCTTTGTTTCTGTCATAACATTTTGCAAATTAGTAATTTTTCTTTGTAAATTTTGGCCAAAATTTATACTGCTACCTATCTTTGGTAAAAATAACCCAAATAAGTGTATATTATTTGGTCCTTGTGTAAGTTATAGAGTGTACATGCTATGGTGTCAATCATTGAAAATTGATCATACCTGATCACACCTGATATACTGATGGCCTATCTCATTTCTTGAGACCCTAACAAGCCAGGAAAGTACAAATATCCCCCATATGAGCCCTTTTTGGAAAGTAGACATTCCAAGGTATTTAGTAAGAGGCATGGTGAATTTTTTGAAGTTGTAATTTTTTCCCACAATTCTTTGCAAAAGTAAGTTTTTATTTTCTTTTTTTCACACAATTGTCATTGTAACAGGTTATTTCTCACACACAGCATATGCGTACCACAAATTACACCCCAAAACACATTCTGCTACTCCTTCTGAGTATGGCGATATCACATGTCTGAGACTTTTTCACAGCCTGGCCACATACAGGTACAGAGGCCCAACATGCAGGGAGCGCTGTCAGGTATTTTAGGGACATAAATTACACATCTAATGTCATGACGACCTATCACATTTTTTAAGGCCCTGGAGCATCAGGACAATGGAATTGCCCACAAAATGACCCCATTCTGGAAAGCAAACACCCCAAAGAATAATCTATGAGGCATAATGAGACTTTTGAACAGTTCATTTTTTTCCAGTATTTTCCAGTTTTTGGAAAATGTGGGGAAAAAATGAAAACGCATTTTTTTTACACAAAGTTGTACATTTATAAGATATTTCCAACACATAGCATGTACATAGCAAAAATGACACCCCAAAATACATTCTGCTATTCCTCCTGAGTATGGCAATATCACATGTGTGAGACTTTTACATAGCCTGACCACATACAGAGGCCCAACATTGAACTAGCACCTTCAGGTGTTCTACAAGCATAAATTACACATCTCATTTCTCAACACCCTATTACATTTTTGAAGGTCCTGGAGCACCAGGACAATGGAATTGCCCACAACATGACCCCATTTTGGAAAGCAAACACCCGAACGTATAATCTATGAGGCATAATGAGTCTTTTGAACATGTCATTTTTTTCCAGTAGTTTTTGGAAAATGTGGGAAAAAAAATGAAAACGCTTTTATTTTTACACAAAGTTGTCCATTTATATGATATTTCCAACGCATAGCATGTATGTAGCAAAAATGACACCCCAAAATACATTCTACTACTCCCCCCGAGTATGGCGATACCACATGTGTGAGACTTTTACAGGTGATGTTTACTCATGGGTGTGACGGTCACTGACAGGTGATTGGCGATGGTCACTGATGGGTGACTGGTGGTGGTCACTGATGAGTGATTGGCGGTGGTCACTGATGGGTGACGGGTGTCTGGTGGTGGTCACTGATGGGTGACTGGTGTCTGGCGGTGGTCACTGATGGGTGAGTGTGTCTGGCGGTGGTCACTGATGGGTGATAGGTGATTGGCAGTGGTCACTGATGGGTGACTGGCGGTGGTCACTGATAGGTGATGGGTGACTGGCGGCGGTCACTGATGGGTGATGGGTCTCTGGTGGTGGTCACTGATGGGTGACGAGTGTCTGGTGGTGGTCACTAATGGGTGACGGGTGACTGGTGGAGGTCACTAATGGGTGACGGGTAACTGGTGGAGGTCACTGATGGGTGACTGGCGGTGCACACTGATGGGTGCCGGGTGTCTGGTGGTGGTCACTGATGGGTAATGGGTGTCTAGTGGTGCTCATTGATGGGTGATGGGTGACTGATGGGTGACGGGTGACTGGCGGTGGTCACTGATTGGTCATGGGTGACTGGCGGTGGTCACTGATGGATGCCGGGTGTCTGGTGGTGGTCGCTAATGGGTGACTGGTGGTGGTCACTGATGGGTGACTGGTGGTGGTCACTGATGGGTGCCATGTGTCTGGCGGGGGTCACTGATGGGTGACTGGTGTCTGGAGGTGGTCACCAATGGGTGACCGGTGTCTGGTGGTGATCACTAATGTGTGACGGGTGACTGGCATTGGCCACAGATGCGTGACAGGTGACTGGCGGTGGTCACAGATGCGTGACGGGTGACAGGTGACTGGCGGTGGTCAGTGATGCGTGACTGGCGGTGGTCACTGATGGGTGACTGGTGGTGGTCACTGATGGGTGACGGGTGACTGGTGGTGGTTATTGATGGGTGACGGGTGGTGGTCAGTGATGGGTGGCAGGTGACATGCCACGGTCACTGACGGGTGACAGGTGCACTTTATGATGGCAGTCTGATGACAGGTGCACTTTATGATGACAGGTACACTTTATGGGGGGCATATGGGGTGACTGTTGGGTGACAAGTGCATAGGGGGGCAGGGGGAAGTGACAGGTGTGTGTTTTTACTTAACAGATCAGTAAATCACTGATCCCAGCTCTTCTCCTCACACTGTGTGAGGAGAGAAGAGCTGGTAACAGTGAGTTACCGCTCTGTTTACATTGGATGGGTTCGGCTGTGAAGTAGATCACAGCCGATCACAAGGTAACAGCCGCCGGCCAGCAGCTGATACCAGTGTCGGTGACAGGCAGTGTTCCCTGGGAACACGCCGCCACCGACGCGCAGCGTGCTCCCGATCGCGCGCATGCGCCATGCGAACAATGGATGTGCTATTTGTGCTCAGCCGTGAATTCATCACGGCTGATCACATGGTGAACAGCCATAACCAATGGCTGTTCACCCCTGTCGGTGACGTGGTGTGTCCTGGGGACACGCCGACACTGACAGAGCCGGGATGCGTGCGCCCGATCGTGCGCAATCCCGGCTTAAAGGGACGATGTCATATGACGTCGTCCCAGAACAATAGCCGTTCCCCCCGCCGTCATTTGACGGTGGGCGGACGGCAAGTGGTTAAATATCAACAAAAGAAAGATCTATTTGTGTGAAAAAAAGGACAAAAATTTAATTTGGGTAATTGCCATTCAAAGTGTGAGAGCGCTGAAAGATGAACATTGGTCTGGTTGTTAACCACTTGACCACTGAGCACTTAAACCTCCATAACAACCAGACCAATTTTCAGCTTTCCGTGCTCTCACATTTTGAATGACAATTACGCAGTCATGCAACACTGTACCCATATGAAATTTGCATCCTTTTTTTACACAAATAGAGCTTTCTTTTGGCGGTATATAATCACCGCTGGGTTTTTTATTTTTTGCGCTATAATTAAAATAAGACCGAAAATGTAAAAAAATGAACTTTTCTTTGTTTCTGTTATACAATTTTTCAAATTAGTAATTTTTCTTCACACATTTTGGCCAAAATGTGTACTGCTACATATCTTTGGTAAAAAAAAAAAAAAAAAATTAGTATATATTATTTGGCCACACCTGATGTACTGATGGCCTATCTCATTTCTTGAGACCCTAACAAGCCAGGAAAGTACAAATACCCCCCAAATGACCTTTTTGGAAACTAGACATTCCAAAGTATTTAGTAAGAGGCATGGCAAATTTTTTGAATTTGTAATTTTTTCCCACAATTCTTTGCAAAATTACGATTTTTTTTTCTTTTTTTTTAACAAAATTGTCATATGTTAACGGGTTATTTCTCACACCCGGCATATGCATACCACAAATTACACCCCAAAACACATTTTACTACTCCTCCTGAGTATGGCGATACCACATGTGTGAGACTTTTACACAGCCTGGCCATATACAGAGGCCCAACATGCAGGGAGCACCATCAAGCATTCTTGGAGCATTAGTTACACATATAACTTCTTAACTACCTCTTGCACTTTTGAAGGTCCTGGAGCACCAGGACAATGGAAATGCCCAGAAAATGACCCAATTTTGGAAAGCAAACACCCCAACATATATTCTAGGAGGCATAATGAGTCTTTTGAACATGTTTTTTTCCACAAGTTTTTAGAAAATGTGGAAAGAAAATGAAAACACATTTTTTTTTTTTACACAAAGTTGTCCATTTATACAATATTTCTAACACACAGCATGTACCTTGCAAAAATTACACTCCAAAATATATTCTGCTACTCCTCCTGAGTATGGCGATACCACATGTGTGACACTTTTACACAGCCTGGCCACAGACAGAGGCCCAACATGTAGGGAGCACAGTCAGGTGTTCTAGGGGCATACATTTCAAATCTAATTTGACTATCTTGACACTATTGTGAGGCACTGTGGTGGCATAGATGGGCACTGTAGTGGCATGGATAGGCAGTGTAGTGGCACGGATGAGCAGTGTAGTGGCATGGATAGCAGTGCAGTGGCACGGATGGGCAGTGTAGTGGCAAAGATGGGCAGTGTAGTGGCATGGATAGGCAGTGTAGTGGCATGGGTGGGCACTGTAGTGGCATGGATGTGTCACGGATGAGACCTGATGTGGTATGGATGAGCATGAATGAGGCAAAAATGAGCCATGGATGGGGATGGATGAGTCGTGGATGGGGATAGATGAGCACGGATGGGGATGACTGAGCACGGATGGGCATGGATGAGCATGGATGGGGATGGATGAGCACGGATGGGGATGGATGAACATGGATGGGGATGGATGAACATGGATCGGGATGGATGAGCACAGATGGGATGACTGAGCACGAATGAGGATGGATGAGCATGGGTGGGGATGACTGAGCATGGAAGAGGATGACTGAGCATGGATGGGGATGGATGAGCATGGATGGGGATGACTGAGCATGGATGGGGATGACTGAGCATGGTTGGGTGGGTGAGCACGGCTGGTTGGGTGAGCATGGCTGGGTGGTTGAGCATGGATGGATGGGTGAGCATGGCTGGGTGGGTGAGCATGAATGGATGGCTGGGTGAGCATGGATGGATGGGTGAGCGTGGATGGATAGCTGGGTGAGCACGGCTGGGTGGGTGAGCACAGCTGGTTGGGTGAGCATGGCTGGGTGGTTGAGCATGGATGGATGGGTGAGCATGGCTGGGTGGGTGAGCATGGATGGATGGCTGGGTGAGCATGGATGGATGGGTGAGCGTGGATGGATGGCTGGGTGAGCACAGCTGGGTGGGTGAGCATAGATGGGTGAGCATGGATGGATGGCTGGGTGGGTGGGCATGGATGAGTGGATGAGCATGGATGGCTGGGTGGGTGAGCATGGATGGATGGCTGGGTGAGCACGGCTGGGTGGGTGAGCATGGATGGATGGCTGGGTGAGCATGGATGGGTGGATGAGCATGCATGGCTGGATGGGTGATCATGGCTGGGTGAGGATGGCTGGATGGGTGAGCATGGCTGGGTGAGGATGGCTGGATGGGTGAGCATGGATGAATGGGTGGCTGAGCATTGATGGATGAGGTGAGGATGGCTGGGTGGGTGAGCATAGATGGGGTGAGGATGGCTGGATGGGGTGAGGATGGCTGGGTGTGTGTGGATGGATGGTGGGGGGTGCAGCCTGTCCCTCACTGTCACTTAGCAGCACTGTGGGCATTACACATCGCCCACAGCTCTGCAGCACATCCTCACTCTGCCCTCTCCTCTCACAATGCACCGATCGGTGTTGAGAGGAGAGAGAAAAGCCAGCGGAAGCGCTGGCTTGTTTACATGCGATCGCTCCATCATTTGACGGAGTGATCCCGTGGTGAAAGGCCGCTCACAGCGGCCATTCACTGTGATCCATGATGCCCCGGGTCGCCTGGACCCGGCGGTCATGGATGTTCCAGTGTGCGTGCCCTAGGGGCCGCGCAGGAAGCACTATTCTGGGAGGACGTCAATTGAAGTCCTCCCAGAATTAAGCAACCGCCCTGTAGCCGCCTTTCGGCTATGAGCCGGTTGTTAAGTGGTTAAGGGGGTTTAAGTGCCCAGTGGTCGAGGGGTTAAATATCTCTCCTCATTTTGTGCTAAAAAGACCAGGGGAGACCGCACAATAGTTTTGTGCCTAGAAGTGGAGCCTGCTGAGGATTCACAGACACTAGTTCCCCATCAGGTCCACTCCCCTTGTAATTAACAGCATGTGGTGGGTGGATCCTTAGCCAATAAACAGCCTGCTATAGGCTATAGATTCTGCATACTATTTGCTGTCGATTACAAGGTGAGAGTGGACCTTGTTGGAGCACAGAGTTTCAGCTTCCCCATCAGGCTTTACCCACTGCAGCATCACTGGCTGCTGCGAGGCTGCTGGCTGTGAAGCTGACGTCTTTAACTACTACTGACAGGGAGATGGTAGTGGCAGGAAATATGCCTCACCGCTACACCTTGTACAGGAACAGGCACTCTGCCTGCCTCTGTATGCCAAGTCAGAGCAAGTCTTAATTACCTTCAATTTCTTTTTAAAAGTAGCGCAGTAATAGTGCCACTTTGTGAAAGTGGTGCTGTTAAGACCTAACTGAATCTGCTGCACGTATTGGTAAAATTACTGAAATGGGTGTTGGGGATTTTTTTAATCTGCACACCTGGTCATGCTGCACATATGGACCTGGTCACCATTATACACAAATTCCACTTCCTCAGCTCCCAGGACAGACACCCTACCCTTGCGGCCCTCTGATTCGAAGTACCAATCTGTTAATATCTTTTAACCCCAGCCCCATACATGTGGATGTATCCACTCCTGATGAAGTGGATGTGTTACCACGAAACGTGTCAAACATTGATATGATGCAGCCATGTTTTAAACATCACTATTGTATGCATATCATGCTACCCATGCTATATCTAAATATTTCCCCATATGGAGTGTACACTTTATACATCGGTAACTGTAATGAACTGCTGTATCGCTTCTAAGTATATAGATATGAACTGTCTGGAAGGTGCTGCTACATTATTTTTTTTTTATGTGTATATATGAACTGTATTTTATCAAATTGTGTATATATATATATATATATATATATGAAATGCCTTGTACATATGCACTTTTTCATTGAGTGCTATAGTATATATTTTTCTTACGATAATAAAAATGCCACGGTATTATACAGTACATACATTTAATTTATTGGTTGTCAATTGCCTCATTCACATTCCCAATTCCTTTTTTATATTCACTTCATATAGGGATGGAGACACATATTGTTTGTACTTCATTTAAAGTCCCACAACTCCCCCCCCCATCTTATCTTAACTTAAAGGACCATAGCACCAGAATACTATCAGTAGTGCTTTACTGAATTTGCACACTACTTTTATGGATTAACCACATCAATACAAGGCATTTATACACCCTTCCTGCCCAGACCAATTTTCAGCTTTCAGCGCTCTCACACTTTGAATGACATTTACTCAGTCATGCAACAATATACCCAAACAACATTTTTATGTTTGTTTTCACACAAATAGAGCTTTCTTTTGGTGGTATTTAACCACTTCAGCCCCGGAAGGATTTCACACTTTAGGACCGGAGCCCTTTTTGCGATTCGGCACTGCGTGGCTTTAACTGACAATTGCGCGGTCGTGCGACATTGTACCCAAACAAAATTTGCGTCCTTTTTTCCCCCCAAATAGAGCTTTCTTTTGGTGGTATTTGATCACCACTGCGTCATTTATGATCGCCGCTATAAACAAAAGAAGAGCGACAATTTTGCAAAAAAACCCAAATTTCTTACTTTTTGCTACAATACAAATCCAAAAAAAAATATAAAAAATTTTTTTTTTCATCGGTTTTGGACAATTTATATTCTTCCTCATATTTGTGATAAAAAAAATCACAATCGGCGTTTATATATTGGTTTGCGCAAAAGTGGTCGCGTTTACGGATGATGAGAATTCATTTCTGGGGTTTTTATTTTTTTTTTATTTTTTACTAGTAATGGCGGTGATCTGTGATTTTTAGCGGTACTGCGATATTTCAGTGGACATGTCGGAACATTTTGACACTTTTTTGGGACCATTGGCATTTATACAGCGATCAGTGCTATAAAAATGCACTGATTACTGTGTAAATGTCATTGGCAGTGAAGGGGTTAACCTGCAGGGGGCGCTCTAAGGGTTAACTATGTTCCCTGGGCGTGTTCTAACTGTATGGGGACTGCCCTAGCTGGGGAAGGGAAGTGGTCACAGCCTCCATGTAGAGGAAGGCTGTGATCACAGCCCTTCCCCCTCACAGAACGGAGGTCCGTGTTTACTTACACGGACCTCCGTTCTTTCACTCCGGGGGGGGGCATCGCGGGTGGCCGGCGGAGATCGACTCCGCCGCACCCGCTCCCTGGCCCTCCCCGAACACAGTGAGCGCGCGGGCGCGCCTCCGGCGGCGCGCGCACCCTCACTAGGCTCGATCCCGCAGCCGCCGTCAGATGACGGCGTTTTGCGCAATAGAGCCATCTTGTCGCCGTCAGATGCCGATTGGCGGTCGGCAAGTGGTTAATCACCACTGGGATTTTTATTTTTTTGCGACATAAGTGAAAAGAGAGCGAACATTTTGAAAAAAAAAAACCCACTTTTTTTTAGTTTCTATGGTAACATTTTGCAAATAAGTCATTTTTGGTCATGCATTTGGGCCAAAATGTATGCTGCTACATATCTTTGGTAAAAATAACCCAAATCAGTGTATATTATTTGGTCTGTGTGAAAGTTATAGAGTCCACAAGCTATGGTGCCAATCATTGAAAATTAATCACACCTGATGTATCTCATTTCTTGAAATGTCAGGAAAGTACAAATAACCCTCCCCCCCCAAATGACCCCTTTTTGAAAAGTAGACAGTACAATGTATTTAGTAAGAGGCATGGTGAGTTTTTTGAAGTTGTAATTTTTCCCACAATTCTTGGGAAAATTAAGAAATTAATATTATTTTTTATTTTACACAAAATTGTCATGATAACTTATTTCTCACACACAGCATATGCATACTGCCAAATACACCACAAAATACATTCAGCTCCTCCTCCCAAATGTAGCAATACCACTTGTGTGCAACTTCACAGCCTGGCCACATACAGAGGCCCAACATGCAGGGAGTACCATCAGGCGTCCTTGGAGCATAAATTACACATCTCATTTCCTAACGACCTATTACACTTTTGAAGGCCCTAGAGCACCAGGACTGTGGAATTACACACAAAATGACCCAATTTTGGAAAGATAACACCCAAATATATACTCTATGAGGCATTGTGAGTCTTTTGAACAGTTCAGTTTGTCCACAAGTTTTTGGAAAAAGTGAAAGAAAATGAAAACTTATTTTTTTTACACAAGGTTGTTAATTTATATGATATTTCTAACACATAGCATGTATATAGCAAAAATGACCCCCCAAAATACATTATGATACTCGTCCTTAGTATGGCAATACCACATGTGTGAGACTTTTACACATCCTGGCCACATAGAGAGGTCGAACATTAAAGTAGTACCTTCAGGCATTCTTGAAACATAAATTACATGTCTAATTTCATTCCTACCTATCACAATTTTGAAGGACCTGGAGCACCAGGACAATGGAATCACCCACAAAAATGACCCCATTTTGGAACGCAAACTCCCCAAGGTATATTCTATGAGGCATGGGCTGCAGATAGGTACTCGGGTACTCTGATGGGCTGCAGATAGGTACTTGGGTACTCTGATGGCCTGGAGACAGGTACTTAGGTAATCTGATGGGCTGCAGATAGGTACTTGGGTACTCTGATGGGCTGCAGACAGGTGCTCGGGTAATCGGATGGGCTGCAGATAGGTACTCATGTACTCCGATAGGCTGCAGATAAGTACTCAGGTGCTCTGATGGTCTGCAGATAGGTACTCAAGTACTCTATTGGGCTGCAGATATGTACTCGGGTACTCAGATGGGCTGGTGACAGATACTCGGGTACACAGATGGGCTGGTGACAAGTACTCGGGTACTCTGATGGGTTGGTGACAGGTACTCGGGTACTCAGATGGTCTGTGACAGGTACTCAGGTACTCTGATGAGCTGGTGACAGGTACTCAGGTACTCAGATTGGCTGGTGACAGGTACTGGTGTACTCAGATGGGCTGGTGACAGGTACTTGGGTACTCTGATGGGCTGGTGACAGGTACTCGGGTACTCAGATGGTCTGGTGACAGGTACTCGGGTACTCTGATGGGCTGGTGACAGGCACTTGGGTACTTTGATGAGCTGGGGACAGGTACTTTGATAGACAGGTAGAGAAGAAATAACCTAAAGGGCAAGTATCAACTTAAATGGCACCACATCCCAAATTTAGGTACAAGATCATAGGGGATCAGTGGGACTTTAAAGGTGCAAAACACAATGAGTCATGGAAATATACAATTTCAATATTTTATTAAATTATGGTTAATAAAAAAGGAAGAGAAATGCGTAATATATCACAACAATACAACATCTTAGACTCTAACAACATTCTCTTTGTGGGCACAGCATGTTGGTATGGTTCCCACCATCTTTCACCTAATAATGGCTTTCTCAAGGAATGCTGTCCACTGAAATGATGGAGCCTTGTAGGAAAGAGAGAATAGGATTACAAGAAATATTCAAATCAGTCAAAACAAATGTTTTCATTAATTCAAAAAAATCATAGACCAGTTAAACATATAGAAAAGTTAATATATTACACTTACAATTCGCATAACGATCACATATACCGGTGTATGTTAACAAGAGTCTTCACTTACCCTAAAATGCAAAATTGCCAGAATATATACACATTTGTTTAAAAAGGCGCATAGCGCTGAAAAAAGTTGGACCGGAATCGCAAGGTCAGATGGACTAAGACAATCACAGGAGGTACAAAGGAGCCTACTATAAAGTATACAAATAAGTGACAATAAGGACATATCTATGTCTACCAGAATTTGTAAGTAAAAAAGAATGATAACAAGCACTTACAGAGAGACTACTCTGCATATATGCTACACCAGAGGGTGAACGCCATAGGAAAGGGTACACATGTAAGATGTTCCTCTGAAAAATTGAATCAGAGGAAACAGCAGGGGTCTTTAACAACACATTGCCAAAAATAAAGATTTTTTATATGTAAATATATATCTGCCAATATACCTTTAAAACCGGCATAGTAACACAGTTGCTACTAGTGTAATAGCCATTAGTGAACATTGATAAGAAAAGACAAAGTTTATGGATATCAGGCAGATAGGTTAGGAATCCTACATTGCATTTACCTATATGCGCATGTGGTGTGTGTCCTCATGGTGACTGGCTCTGATGGGCAGGTGACAGGTATTCGGGTACTCTGATGAGCTGGTGACAGGTACTCGGGTATTCAGATGGGCTGGTGACAATTACTTGGGTACTCAGATGGTCTGGCGATAGGTACTCAGGTACTCTGAGCTGGTGACAGGTACTCAGGTACTATGATGGGCTGGCTGATGACAGGTACTCGGGTACTCAAATGAGCTGGTGACAGGTACTTGGGTACTCTGATGGGCTGGTGACAGGTACTTGGGTACTTTGATGGGCTGGTGACAGGTACTCGGGCACTCAGATGGGCTGGTGACTGGTACTTAATGGGCTGGTGACAGGTACTCTGATGGGCTGGTGACAGATACTTGGGTGCTCAGATGGGCTGGTGACAGGTACTCGGCTACTCCGATGGGCAGGTGACAGGTACTCGGGTACTCTGATGGGCTTGTGACAGGTACTCGGGTACTCAGATGGGCTGGTGACTGGTACATTGATGGGCTGAAGACAGGTACTCTGATGGGCTGGTGACAGGTACCCAGATGGACTAGTAACAGGTACTCGGGTACTCAGATGGGCTGATGACAGGTACTCAGGTACTTTGATGGGCTGGGGACAGGTACTCGGGTACTCAGATGGGCTGGTGACAGGAACTCAGGTACTCAGATGGGCTGGTGACAGCTACTCAGGTACTCAGATGGCCCCCTGGGGGCCTGCAATAGTGGCAAAATGCAGAGAACATCATATAACACCCTCCCAGGGTGAAAGATCCTTCCTGCAGATGTCATTTGACAATATAGCCCAGTACTGAAGTGGTTAATGCTTGGGGAATCACAAAAAGTATAACTTAACTGGTTATGGTAAAGTGGGGCAAACAAGCCTAAAAAGCTTCCACTACATCACTGTGGAGTACAGTATGGTCTTTTTAAAGTACTATTAAAGTTTCTCTCTTTTTTTTTTAAATAACTAACATGTAATACTTACCTGCTCTGTGCAGCAGTTTTGCACAGAGCAGTCCTGAACCTTCTCTTCTCGGGACCCTCGCTGGTGCTCTTGGTCCCTCCCTCATGCCTACAGAGCAAGCAGCTTGCAATGGGGCACCCAAGCAGGCTTGTTTCTGATCTGCGGCTCTGCATGTCGAGATGAGGCTCAGGTAAGTGATGGTGGGGCTATACGGGGAGCAGCACAAAGGTTTTTTTACCTTCATGCATAAAAATCCTTGAGCCTTTACAATCATTTTAAGAATGTGCATCAATTCCAACCTATGTGGGTGCTTTTATGTCAGTATTACATTGTATATCCCTCAATGTTGTGGTCCCTTAGGTGCCCATCTAAAATGTTTCATCACCTCCATAACAAATCAGAAAAATTGTGCGTTTATCGCTCATTTTTAAAACAACGATTTACATGACTACACCCGGTATTCCTAAATGATGGAGCAAATTGGACCATGCTTTATAGGGTTTCTTTGCCTCCTCTGGATCAACTGTGGGTATAGGGTTCTGTATATGGAGGTTTTCTATTTATTTATTTTTTCTCTCAGTTGAACTTGATAGATTTGTGTCTTTTTTTCAACCTGACTAACTATGTAATTATATAACTATGGATACAACTCTTTTTTAGACTTATTAGGTTGTAGTCTGTTTTAACAAGCATATGCTGTAATTTACAATGGGGAACTGGGATTTTTTAGCCCCATTCACCATACAATGACTGGTTAGAATCTGCCACACTGCTGTTTTCATTGCGGGCATAGATCTGTCACTCTGAAGTAAATAAGCATAGGCAAGGATAACTGAAAGAATATGTAAACCTGATCACTAAAATCTCATATACTCTTTAATATGTCATTTCAAAGGGCATTTTTTAAAGATTTTACTTATGCAGTTTTAATTACAATAATAACCGGTGCTCTGTTTAAACCTAAAGTGTATGTAAAGCCTAACAAAGAAATTCTCTTATTTGGTCCCTTTTGATATGCTAAATGTACCATAGAAGTTATCCTATTATATTTGTGCAATCGATTGTTGATAAAAAACCATTTGAGTTAACCACTTCAGCCCCGGAAGGATTTCCCACTTTAGGACCAGAGCACTTTTTGCGATTCGGCACTGCGTCGCTTTAACTGACAGTTGCATGGTTGTGCGATGTTGTACCCAAACAAAATGTGCATCTTTTTTTCCCCACAAATAGAGCTTTCTTTTGGTGGTATTTGATCACTTCTTCGTCATTTCCGATTGCCGCTATAAACAAAAAAAGAGTGACAATTTTGCAAAAAAAAAAAAAGTTTTTCTTTCTTTTTGCTAAAATACAAATCCAAAAAAAAAAACAAAAAAAAAAAAAAAAAATTTTTTTCATCGGTTTTGGCCGATTTAAATTCTTCATCATATTTTTGGTAAACAAAATCACAATCTGCGTTTATTGATTAGTTTGCGCAAAAGTGGCCACGTTTACGGATGATGAGAATTAATTTCTGGGGTTTTTATTTATTTTTATTTTTTACTAGTAATGAGGGCAATTTGTGATTTTTAGCGGTACTGCGATATTGCAGCGGACATGTCGGACCATTTTGATACTTTTTTGGGACCAATGACATTTATACAGCGATCATAAACTTAAATATCCACTGATTACTGTATAAATGTCATTGGCAGTGAAGGGGTTAACCTGCAGGGGGAGATCTAGGGGTTAACTGTGTTCCCTAGGAGTGTTCTAACTGTGGGGGGGGGGGGGGCTGGGCTGTTATGGGCATAAGAGATCTAACTGATCCCAGTGACAGGGATCAGTAGATCTCTTATGTCCCCACTGGCAGAGCGGGGAACCGCCGTTCCCCATGTGGAAGAGGTTAAAAACCTCCTGTTCTCTCTGCTGACTCTTATCAGTTAGAATTGTTCCTTGCTCACTCTGTTGGCTGCAGAACACCTCCAACCTATGTTATGGCAAAACAAAGAGAGGGGGAGATGTTCTGTAGTCCTGTCCTAGGGGAATAACAATGCCACTTCATACACACTCTTAGGGCCGGTTCACACTGAGGCGATCCTAGGCGATTTGCGATCCGACTTGTGTTGCCCCAATTCGCCTCAAATCGCCTGACATCAGAAATCCCATTGGAATGAATGGAGCCGTCTTAATATGCGCTACTCAAGTCCAAAGCGATTCCAAAAAAGGTTCCTGTACTATTTTCAAGCGGCTTCTAGGCGAATTGAGCCCATAGAAGTCAATGGAAGTTCGCTTTCAAGTCGGATCCCTATCTATGAAGAAGCGACTTTCCAGGAAGAAGAACATAATTTTGCCAGAAGACACACCTCTCATGTCCCAGGTACTCGTGTTGAAATCGCCTAAAATCGCCTGAAGTCGCACCGCAATCGCGCCGCTTCGCCTTTTCAAATCGCCTAGCAAAGTCGCACCGAAGTCGGATCGCCTCAGTGTGACCCGGCCCTTATAGTATGTAAGCATTTTCAACCCAGAACAGAAAGCTGTTAGGATAACCAGTTAAAAATAAAGCCATCGTATCTAACGACTGGTAAGCTGCAATACATAAAATATTGTTATTGGGTTTAGATACACTTTAAAAAGTATTAACTGGTAGTGTTGAGCGAACCCGGACTGTAACGTTCGGGTCCGTACCGAACTTTCGGGTGTCCGGGGCACGGACCCGGACCCTTCAAAAATCGTTCGGGTTCGGTCCGGGGTTCTGCTATTTTACTCCACATGTTGAGAAGCTGCAGGGCAGCCAATCAACAAGTGTTTCACTGGTTTGCCCTTAGAAGCCATCACAGCCATGCCTACTAATGGCATGGCTGTGATTGGCCAGTGCATCATGTGACCCAGCCTCTTTATAAGCTGGAGTCACAGTGCTGCAGTCACATGCTCCTTGGGTTAGTGTAGGGAAAGGTAGCTGACTGCGTGAGGGACAGATTTGAGACATTTTAAGACCTGATCCTGCATCCTGAGATAGATTACTTTACTACTGCTGTCTGTGCTGTTGCTCTGAGGATAGATAGCAGAAATTAGAGATTTCACATACCGCTGCTTTGAGTTGCAGATCAAACTCTGCTTAAAACAACGATCGCTACGATCGTGCTCAACGATTAGATTGTTGGGGGAATTTGAGATTTCAAATACTGCTGCTTAGAGTTGGAGATTGCAGATTAAACTCTGTCTAACGAAACGATCGTACGTTCGTACACAACGATCAGATTGTGGCATCGTACACAACGATCAGATTGTGGGAGTAATTTCAGATTTCACATACTGCT
>BLSH010159407.1:0-17913 GCA_018402905.1 Glandirana rugosa
TGCCCACACTACCGGATCCCCTTCCCCTCCCTTCCTGACTGTACCTGTTTGGTTAGGGATAACCGAAAGCCTCCCATTTCAACCAACCTGTCTATGTATCACATGTTTGACTCTGTTCGGTTCCTGAAACCTTATGGCATCCTCTGTAATGTTGTTGTTTCATGTTTCATTCTTCAATAAAATTTTTGAACAAGAAAAAATAAAAATAAAAATAGAAAAATATAAATAATAAAAAATATATAAGTATAAAAAAATTGGTACTAAAATGAAATGTATATGTATATTGAAAAATGGTAATGGAAATTAATAATTAAGATCGAATATATATATTTGGGAGATTTTAAATTATGTATGCATGCAATTGCAAACCCCCAAGCACCACATATATTTACAATCTAATAATTAGTTAAAAAACAGTTAAGATTAATTTTAATATTCATTCCCTGAGGACGTAAAGTTGCCATCTCATGTATCCATCGTGTCTCATTTTGAGATATAGCTTTCCTCATGTCTGATCCCCTCCAATGGGGGTCTATCCTATCTGTTCCACAAAATGCTAGTAGGCTAGGATCCCTGTTGTGATGGATCCTGAAGTGGTTGGAGAGGCTGTGATCTTTGAACCCCTTTTTTATATTATACACATGTTCTCTCTTCCTCACTGCTAATTTTCTTGTGGTGCGGCCTATATATTGTTTTTTGCATGGGCATGTCACTAAATAAGTGACATGCGTGCTTTGACACGTTATCAACTTCTTAATTTCATATTCGTTTTGTGTTATGACAGAGTGGAATCTAGTGACCTTTCTTCCCCTCCTTTGTACCACTGTGCAGGCTGTGCATTTACCACAATGATAGAAGCCCTTAAGGTCTCCAAACATGCGAGGTTTTGATGGAGGTTTTGGTATATTATGCACAATAAGGTCCCTGAGATTAGCAGTTCTCCTGTAAATAAACTTTGGTGCAGGAGGTAGTATATTTTTTTAATTTGCTATCTCCTAGTAGTATATGCCAGTGCTTTTTGATGATTTTTTTCTACATCTTTATATTGTCTACTATATTGTGTTATAAAGGGTAATTTGGGAGTTGTTTTATTAGGCATTTTTTCTTTAATTAACTCTTTTCTATCACCTTTTAAAATGTTGTTTTTTACTTTCTCCATTTGTAGTCTATTGTAGCCCTTGGAACTGAATCTGCCCATTATCATACTAGCTTGCTGTTCGAACACATCATCCTCCGTGCAATTGCGTTTCATTCTAGTGAGTTGGCCTTTTGGTATAGCCCTATGCCAATTTGGATGATGGCAACTGTGTATGGGTATAAACTCATTCCTATCAGTTGCCTTAAAGTGAGTTTTAGTGTATAATGATCCTCCTTTCTTGTAAATTGTTAGGTCCAGGAAATTGATTTCATTTTTGTCCAATATTTTTATTTATATTTTTTTTTATTTTTATTTTTATTTCTGTTTTTATTTATAAACTGTATTTTAAGCTTTAGATTGGGATTCAAAATTTTAACCCATTTTAAAATAGTAAATAAACAATTAAAGTTTGGTTTTTAACTGGTACAATGGGCCGATTACAGAGATATATATATATCATCTTGCACCAAGGAATAGGAAGCCCCCATGCAAATCATATAAGGATGAATTAACAGGATAAGATGTCATTGGTTGTAAATCATAAATGGCGGTGGTACGCACTCTGCGTTCCAACTCTGAAGACGTTGCGGAAGTGACGAAACGCGCCGGTTGGAACGCAGGGTACGTCGGGCCACGCTCCGTTGGTACGCAAGCCGCTACTGCAGAGCCGCAGCTACCACGAGAGCCCTCACACTTTGTTGTGCTGTGAATATTTAGCCAATAAACCTATTTTTAAAGGCGCGCAATTAGTTTTTTCCTTTCTCTTCTCCACAACATACATGGCAAAAGAATGGTGTAACCTCAAAGAAGTACAATAGCTGAATGGATGCCATACCTACGGTCGGTTGAGAGACCGCAAGCGCAGGTTGACTCTCAGGTTGTATGACTGTGGGAGTCAACAGGGTCTGGTAAGTGCGGAACTTCACAATTTGAAACTCTTCACAGGATTTTTGAACACAGTGTGAGCACGGGCACTTTGAAGACACCTGTAAATAAGGACACTCATTTCATAAATCAGCACTGGATCACTTTAAGCACTGCAAATCACTTTTAATACTGGGCAATTTTTGCACCTTATTATGTGAAATTGTTCACTCAGGATTTTATAAGTGTTACCAATAGGATACTTATGGATGGTGGTTAATTATATGAATAATATATACCATTGCACAAATTTCACTTTATTATTGCACTATATTGTAAATTACTGTTATATGTTTATTTAGTTTTTCACATGGTATTTAGTTTTGCACATGGCACTTTATATGGAATTAATTTCAATGAAGGGCTAATAGGTTGGTATTAGAACCCTTACATCAGTAGGAGTTTTTCCGTAGCAAGCGCTGTTTCTTTGACTGTATACAATCTAACCCTTCACTAAGGTGACATCTTGACAGCAGCTGCTAATTACACACCAAACTGTGGCGCGGGCACCCATTATATTTAAAAACATATATCTGTAGTGTTTACTGATATCTCTTCAAAGCTCTAAGTGTTGTTTCTATCTGGTGCATCATTCCTTTGTCATCAGCATATCTCACTTCTACACAAGTTTTCCCAACACATGAGATACATTTGTGATGGGGGAGGGAGCTCAGCACACAGTTTGTCTATTCAGAACACAGCTCTGTACCCTTCCTTCACTCCAGTGCTCTGTGTGAAGGGTGTGCCTTTCCTCCAATCAGCTCTCACACACTGTAACTGCAGCTCCCCACTCCCTCCTCTGTGCTCCTAGCAGATGAAGAAGTATTTTAACATGATTCTGCTCTTTTGAAGGGGTTTGGGGAAGATAAGGATGCATGTATACAAGTTAAACTTATGTAGGAGGATTTATTTCATCTTTGTGTATCATCTGAGGTCAGTCACTTCACTGGGTTTATGAGAGGGTTTACAAACACTTTAATTAAAGCAAGCTTATAGACTTCTTATCTGGCAATTCTCTGTGCTGTGGAGGTAGTGTTTACTGGGTGCTTTGCGACCAGGTGGTGTGGCAGCTATTTAGTGGAGAGGATGGTACATAATAAAATATATATATATGACCAAGATGAAAACATAAATAGTGACTGAATAAACAATGCATTACACGCTTTCTTAACTTGAGCTTTCTTACCTTGCCTGTGGACTCGCGGCCAAAGATGGTGTTCTCTTTTCTTTGGAGCTTCAGGGTGGATTCTCTGGTTTGGTCTTTGCTGCATGTGTCCAGTTAAAAGCTATTAACTGGACACATGCAGCAAAGACCAAACCAGCCTTTAGGAAGACTTCTGAAAAGAAGGGTCACAGTGATTGAAATCCTGATTGGCACAGATCTAAGGGGACTGTTGGCTCTTAGACACATTGAACTATTCACTACCTCACACTAAAATTTAATTGGAACTATTTATTGATAATGGAAATGAATTATTCACATATTCTATGCACCTTAGTAATTCAGCACTTAGCACTTTATGTTCACTAAGGGGTGAAACATTATTATCAATTTTTAAGCCTGTAATGCATTGCTTATTCAGTCACTATTTATGTTTTCATCTTGATCATATTTTATATATATATATATATATATATATATATTTTATTATGTACATCCATTTAGGACTGAACAGGTAGTATTGTGTACAGCAAAGTGCAGCGCTACTAAAAAGTCAAATATAAATGTGCCAAATCAATTAAATGAGTCTATATGAAGTAAATAAAGATAAAGTCTATAAGTGATCATAGAGAAAAACAGTGCATAAACTTTGCTTCACATCCGTGTGATCCACCCGCATGCAATGTGAGCCTCCACCAAGTCAGGATGAGGTACTCTTACCAAAATTAGAAGAGCATATACGCATCTGGTTAGAAATCATCAGAAGTACTCCACACCCTCAGATGGTCAACACTTTCGACACTGGACCGCCTCCACTAGATGGTAGCTTGCCAGGACCATGAGCATACGTATACCAAGGAGTATCAGGTGAGAGTGAAAAATCCAGTATGTGGTCCCAGTAAACCTCAATGAAACAAAGGTGCTACATAGTGTAATACTGAATGAGCAGCATAGTATATTAAAAGAATCACACTTACATGGTTAAAAACGTCACAAGCGATATGGAATTCCAATCTTGATAAAAAAGAAGGCGTGATGATAGATAAGCAGGTCTGCCTCACCCTGGGACAGATTGCAGATCTCATCCTGCATTACAGAACGATCTGATTCTGGACTAGGTAGAGTCTACTGCTTTGAGGGACAGATTATTGTTCTAAAATCATCTCTTAGTTCTATAGGGTCAGGTTCCTGCTGTTGCTGTAAGGGACAAATTATTGTTCTAAAATCATCGCCTACTCCTATAGGGTCAGGTTCCTGCTGTTGCTGTAAGGGACAGATTATTGTTCTAAAATCATCGCCTACTCCTATAGGGTCAGGTTGCTGCTGTTGCTGTAAGGGACAGATTATTGTTCTATGTTCTATAAAAAATTATTGTTATTTGATTTTAAGTTATTTTCCCTGTTTTTTTGTAGGGCACTTGTCCTACTCTTACCCCCATTTTACTTCCTTTTGCAGCCCTCTAGCACTTGCCAGGACTTTTTTACAGCCATTTTTGTGCCGAAAAGTTCGGGTCCCCATTGACTTCAATAAGGTTCGGGGTCCAGAGTAAAGTTCGGGTCAAGTTCAGTACCGAACCCGAACATTTTTGCGAAGTTCAGCCAAACCCGAACATCCAGGTGTCCGCTCAACTCTACTCAACTCCAAAAGTGCAATGTGCTATAAACTGCAAATTTAATAAAGGGCACGGTCCCTATAAGAACCTTTCATGTAGCTGTCCAATATATTATATTTGAAAAATGAAATTGCTAGTGCAAATTCAACAACTGTGCTAGAACGCACACACAAATACATGTGTCGATATATAGTCAATAACAGCAACAGCAGGAACCTGACCCTATATGAGTAGGTGATGATTTTAGAACAATAATCTGTCTCTTACAGCAACAGCAGGAACCTGACCCTATAGAACTAGGAGATGATTTTAGAACAATAATCTGTCCCTCAAAGCAGTAGACTCTACCTAGTCCAGAATCAGATTGTTCTGTAATGCAGGATGAGATCTGCAATCTCTCCCTCAAAGCAGTAGACTCTCCCTAGTCCAGAATCAGATCGTTCCTGTAATGCAGGATGAGATCTGCAATCTGTCCCTCAAAGCAGTAGTAGTAATCTCTACCTAGTCCAGAATCAGATCGTTCTGTAATGCAGAATGAGATGTTATTAATATCTGCAATCTGTCCCTCACAGCACTGGCAGCATCCTCTCCCTAGACTAGCCTGAGAGCATGTGACATGCAGCACTACGTGACTCCAGCTTATACAGAGGCTGGGCCACATGATGTACTGGCCAATCACAGCCATGCCATTAGTAGGAATGGCTGTGATGGCTTCTAAGGGCAAACCAGTGAAACGCTTGTTGATTGGCTGCCCTGCAGCTATTCAACATGCGTGATTAAATACCCGAACCCAGAACCCGAACCCAAACTTTTTTTCAAATGTCCGGGTTCGGGTCCGGGTCACGGACACCCCAAAGTTCGGTACGGACCCGAACTTTACAGTTCGGGTTTGCTCAACTCTAGAGTTGAGTGAACTTTTTAGGTATTTGAATTATATGTAAAGGTTAATGAAATATTTTTCAAAGATTCTATTTACATTTTTCAAATAATGAATGCAAAATAATGAAATTAATTAAATAGTAAATCAAGGATATAATATCCAATATTTTGTACAAATATATTATACATTTTGTAAAACATAATAAAAAATACTTTTAAATTAAGAGCCAGAGAAGTGTTTTAAAAATTTGCAAGTAAAAAAATAAATAGCAATATGGAAATGTAATAGATATATGTGTATATGCATATAAAGTCTAATAAGCTTGTGTAAGCAAATAAGGATGAGATTGCCATCCTGTTAATGTAGGTGAATATTATAATGAGTCCAACAGAAACCTTATGTGGCCAACAAATAAAAAAAAGGAAAAGAAAGGGAGAAAAGATAAGAAAGGTATTAGGTGAAAGATAGAAAGTATCTTGTGTCAACTTTTCTACTTTTGAAGCCATTTCAAATGGAAACGTCACTAGAACCAGCAATCTGCTATGTAATCCACGGATCCCAGGATTTTTCAAATAATTGAACCTTATCATTTAATATGGCTGAAAGATGTTCATTAATCATAATCCAGACAATTTCGCTTTCAGGATGTCAAAGGGTAGGTTTGTTGTTTTCCAAGATCTGGCTATAGTAATTTTTGCCGTTATAAAAATAAAATTTATCAATCTTCTGGAGTGTTTAGGGATCTTCTCCATTTGGCAGCAAAGTAGTGCTTTTTTCGGGGATTTGTTTCGATCAATATTAGTGAGAGAAGAAATAAGATCATAAACTCTATTCCAAAAATGTTTCACTTTGGGGCATAGCCATGTCCCCTCATATCCACAATCTCTAAAACATAATGGAGAAGATCCCAGGACATACAAAGCTATCCTTTTCAGGACCAGATACCACCTGAGCAAAACTTTGTAGTTAGCTTGTATGATAGAAGTGTTAACCAGAGATATCAAAGCATTATGAGATAATATATGCCAATCTTTCAGTTCTAGAGTTTCATTCAAATCTTTCTCCCATTGTTCCATATAACCTACTTTCTCATGAATTGATGTTAAGATAGAATATAATATTGAAATGTGTCCTTTAACCACCTCCCGCCCGGCGCATTGACAAATGACGTCCGGGCGGGTGGATCATTATCCTGACTGGACGTCTATTGACGTCCTCAGGATAATCCGCGATCGCGCGCCCCTGGGGGCACGCATCGCGGCAATCAGTGGTGCCGTGGGTCAGTCTGACCCACCGCATTACCGCCCAAGGTAATCGATAATCGGTAATCGATCCGAAGCCTTTTACCATGTGATCAGCCGTGACCAATCACGGCTGATCACAGTGTAAATAGGAAGAGCCGTTTATCGGCTTTTCCTCTGCTCAGGTCTGCAGACCTGAGCAGCGGAGAGCCGATCGGCTTCTCTCCTGACAGGGGGGGCTGAGCTGAACGTTTATCAGCACAGCCACCCTCAGGATCACCCCCACTGGACCACCAGGGAGCCGGATCAGGACCACCAGGGAGCCCCCCTCCCAGGCATCACAATGAGGCCGTCCAGGACCACCAGGGAAGGCGCACAGAGGCCACCCAGGACCACCAGGGAGCCCCCACTAGACCACCAGGTAAGGGCAATATTATGCACTGTAGGGATGGCACTGTGCCAATGTATGATGCCTGCCAGTGCCATCATCAGTGCCTGTCAGTGTAGCCTCATCAGTGCCCATCAGCGTAGCCACATCAGTGCCCATCAGTGAAGGAGAAAATGTACTTTATACTAATTTTTGTGATAGAAACAAAGAAAATTTTTTTTTTTTTCAAAATTGTCGGTCTTTTTTTGTTATAGCGCAAAAAATAAAAACCGCAGGGGTGATCAAATACCACCAAAAGAAAGCTCTATTTGTGGGAACAAAATGATAAAAATTTTGTTTGGGTACAACGTCGCACGACGCGCAATTCTCATTCGAATCGCAACAGCACTGAAAACTGAAAATTGGTCTGGGCAGGAAGTGTTCTAAGTGCATGGTATTGAAGTGGTTAAGCTTGTCAAAATTTTTACAGAAAGATTCAAAAGGTGTCATGGATGTTATATCTAGATTACATATTAAAGAAGTAATAAAATGTGATAGTATCAAGAGAATTCAGATTTTGGTAACTGGAATTTTTCAAAAAGGAATTGTTTAGTTAATCCCTTTTGATAAAAAAGTCAGCTATCTGTAAAAGTCCCTTATTGATCCAACAATTAAACGTTTGAGGAGCAAAGCCCAGGGAGAATTTTGGATTTTGAAACAATGGCGCTAAAGGGGTATGAGGGGATTTAAATATATATGTTTTAGTTAGCCTGTCCCATAATCCTGGGGAAAAGGATAAAGATGGGCAAAGTATAATAGGTCTATATTTAAATGGTAGCCACATCAGTGGTGACATTGAGTCAGATGGGCAGGAGCATGTTTCAGCCTGCATCCATAGAGATGAAGACAATTTTTTGTGAAATCTAATCAGTTGAGAAATTTGGACAGCATAATAATATTTAATCAGATCTGGGACTTCCAATCTTCCTTTTGTTTTAGGAGCAAATAGTGTACTTTTATTCACCCTAAGGTTCTTATCTCCCCAAATGAATGATAACATTTTCTTTTGAAATGCTGTTACATCAGAGAATATTAATTTTTAAAGAATATATTCTGCCAAACCATGATGGTGGATTCATTTTCCACTTATGTAAGTCATCAGAGTTTTTCTTTATATAATGGAGGATAATTCTTTGCATTTAGAGTGTGTAATATAGGTGTAATAAAAATTCCCAAATATGGAAGAGCTTCCGGTTGCCATTGGAAGACATAGGTCTATTGAAGACTTTGAACTGTATGACAGTCTAATGATAAATTTAAGGCTTGAGATTTAGAATGATTTATTATGAGGCCAGATATCTGAGAGAAAGGATGGAGTATTGGTTGGAGGTTAGGCACGGAAGTAGTAGGAGAAGATAGCATCCATCAATATGACGGCATCTGCGAAGAGAGCACATTTGAGCTCTCTATCTCCACATTCAATGCCTTGTATATTTATACTAGTTCGGATTTTAATTGTTAAGGGTTCTATAGCTAAAATAAACAAGAGTGGGGAAAGAGGACATCCTGGTCTGGTACCCTGAAATAAAAATGGGGTGGTTATGGATTCCCCAAATGTATTATCGATATATATTAATTTGTCTATTCCTATAATTAGCTAGTCTATTAAATCTCTAATAAAATTAATGGTGATTATATAAAAACAATATTAGCTGCAAAAATAAACACACTGTTTTAGATAAGCAAGGGTCTCATTTATTTCCCAAGAAAGTAGGAATGCTAACATAAAAAACACTAAAAGAAAATATTACAGAGCATATAACACAAAATTATACTTTACCTAATGTCATCCTCGAGATTCTGTCCTGGTTGGACTTGAACTGGGCAAGAGCCAAATCAAAGAGAGAGAATTTTTAGGCTGATCATTAGTTTTAAGCCCACTCAGACACCACCCACACAAACACCCATATAGCCCTCTATCCAATGGAAAATTGATAAGAGGCAGTCCTTCTTTCTTCTGTACGTCCTCTAGGAAGCATGCTCTAGTGACCACTAGGGGCAGTATTTGTCCATGAATCACTGCTATTTGCCCGGGTCAAATCTACAGTTACAGATGGTCTTTGATTTTCTGTGACTTCCGGAATCAGGCACTTCAATCTTTATTACACTAGGTGGTTTGTATTCAAGCTTTACTCCCCCGCCATGGGGGCATGAATCCCAGATGAAGCTTCTGATATGCACTGTTCAGTTACATAACCTTGATAGGAGAACCTGCTGAATGGCATTCCAGGCTGCCCCCAACAGAGTTGAAGGCTAGGTGTAATTAGATTTCATAGTTTCAGATGTATTTTGCATTATGAAAAAAAAATGTTGCCTTGCAACATATGGCACTTTGTGCCTGAAGGGCACAGTCCATAGCTGTCTTAGCGTGTGGTGCTTCCCAACATGTGCCACTTTGCCTCTGAGTGATACACCACCACCACCATTCTTCAGTGATAGTTTCCATGGTACCTTTCCATATCTTCTCCTTTCTTGTATCTTCACAATGGGGTGCAATGCAGGCAAGGAGCGTCCATTCACTCACCATTCACCAACACACACTCCAAGCCATATATCAACCAGCTTTCCAAAATCTCGAGGAGGGCCTTACTCACCCATATTACTAACCTAATACAGGTATGTCAAATTATATTAGCACACAAATCAACTCATTACCATAATATATATACATATATATATGTGACCCAACAAACTAATCATCCCATCCCAACCTCTTATAACCCATCATTGTATATATGATATATAGAAATGTTCCACGTGTCGGTGAATTCACTGTGGTGGCTGCCTAATCCCTTTGTGAAAGATAAAAAGTGAGCCCCCTGTATTGGGACTTTAATAGGCAGCAACACACCACACAAAGGTCAAATTATGTCAAAAAGGTCATATTTATTAAAATGTTTCAGTTGCTCTCTCTATGAAGGAACCTTAAACAATATAAAACTAGATAACATTTGTCTGTTGCGGATCAATTGGTCAATAATACATCGCAGAATGACCATAGATGAATGAATAGATACATAGCTTAGATGGTGACATATAACAATCCGTTGTCCAAGAGTGGGGATGGTGTTCAGTGTCCCAATGGGCATTGGGACACTGAACACCATCCCCACTCTTGGACAACGGATTGTTATATGTCACCATCTAAGCTATGTATCTATTCATTCATCTATGGTCATTCTGTGATGTATTATTGACCAATTGATCCGCAACAGACAAATGTTATCTAGTTTTATATTGTTTAAGGTTCCTTCATAGAGAGAGCAACCGAAACATTTTAATAAATATGACCTTTTTGACATAATTTGACCTTTGTGTGGTGTGTTGCTGCCTATTAAAGTCCCAATACAGGGGGCTCACTTTTTATCATTGTATATATGGGTCGGGATTAGACAGGCTTGCTTAATATGGCCTTTCCTAGCCTAATTTTGGCATGTCTGTGGAACTTCAGGATTCTGAATTGGTAGCAAAGCCTCTAACTTGTACGAAAAGACCTTGCCGTCCCTCAACTTGAATAGATAATGCAAGACCTTTCTATATAAATGTCGAGTTCAACAACACATGCCAACCTGAATCAATGACGAAACTACAACATTCCATCCCTGTGCCTGGATTTCAGAGACCATGCCCAGGGTATATCATGTACCTCTAGCTATTGTTAGGTTCAAGGAACACCCTAGTTCCATGACTAACATTACATCGGTATCCTTTAGGGCAAAGAAACAAACTCATATATGTCCTAAATAATACCTATAATCTTCCCAACATTTCTTCTTCACTACTGCATACTGATCTGGCATACAAAGGACATCATGGTCATGCGTCCGACATAGGGAAATATCAACCTGCCTCCAGCTTCCTTCTACTCTGACCACATGTGGGTAATTTAGCCCCAAATGCAACAAGGTAGAATCCCCAGTCAATAAGCCCATTGATACCACAGAATATAAGGACGCAGTCTGCACTTCTGTATATGGGATCAACGAGGAAGCATAACACATTTCATAATCCAAACTAGCACAGCCCATCCAGGAATTAGACCACCCCTTTGGATTAGTGTAAGTGATGTGTTTGGCAAAACATTACTGAACTGTGAAGCTAATTCATAAGGTCACTGTCCCTCATACAGAGACTGCACAATCAACTTAATGTTGGTTGATAATTCCACCTGCCCCTGCGTGCGCGCCAGAGCCCATGACACATTTTTGCCTTGTACCACCACGCTCTCTACCAACCTCTCAAAATGGTAGATAAACGCTCAAGCCACTTAAACCTGGGTATTTATGTGACTTTGTTGAATGTTATTAAGGATGTCATTAATGTCTCTCTGAGTAACAAAGCCCCTCTTACTGTCTGAAGCTAAGGCTGAGAGTTTGTTCCTCAGGATACCAATGTCTACTTCATTAATAACACCCATCCCCGCTTCTATTACCCCCAATATAGTGCTGAATACATCCCTCCTCTTTTGGTTACTCCTCAGAAATAAGTGTCCTGAATGAACCTCATTCTGTGTCTGCACATCTCTGGGAGTAAGCCACTGGTACAATGGCCATGCTTTATTCAGTGTATATTCAGCACATATAGGGTTTTTATCAGCCACTGTGAGCTGTTGAAGTGCCATGGGGTGAAGGCATACTGTACCCTGGTAGCCAACATTTGGGAAGAGCTTAGAACTATTTGGAGTGGTTCCCCTTTCTCTAACGAAGAATGTTTTGTGAGTAGACACTGGCATCACCTGTACAGGGTTCTAACTGCTCAGGTGAGACATCAACAAGGTGTATCTCCCTATGTCCAGCTTATTACATACTTCCTTATTAATAATGTGGCTCACTAATTAATTCTAAGCCTCCACATCATGGTCAAAGAGCCATATAAGGGCATAAGCATAGCTTTACCCTATACTAAAGGAATGCTATTGTTACTGGTAAGTCCTTGATGAGTTGGCTTGGGGTGGTCTTTTCCTTATACACAATCTAATACCACAGCCCTAACTGGCATACGTTAGTCTCACCCAGAACAGCCGTGAGGCAAGTGTCTAGTCCTGGTCACCTGGTGCCATGTTACGGGACTCAATGGTGGGAGAAAAAAGCACCTCTAGTTAAGTATTATTGATATTTTCTTTATCTTTATCTGTATCTGTCATTACTTTAGTTTCAATAGTTTTTATTGAAGAACCCTTGCATTCACACATTATCAAATGTGGTACACAGCCTCTATGTGAGGTTTCATGGTTGATACAGCGCATGCATGGAACCATAATTATAACATTGTACAGATACATAGCAGACACAGAACTGAATCGTACATACAATTGCATCTTAGCAGCATCCAACCTCCAGAGGGGCACCCCCCGTTATTGCCCACCCACCAGCCCCCCCCCCGCGCCACCCGGGGAACATACTGCGGTGGGGAGGGCCGGCACGCCGGGCCGGCGGACCGCGCCTCCAAGGTCGACCCCTTTATTTGAGAACAGACATGTATCTGATCAGTACCTCATATTAATAATCGTTCCAGTATAATGCAGTAGGCTCTTCATATTTGAGCAAGTGTAAAAAGGTAATTAACATAAACTTAAATGAACAGGAACAAAAAAAGAGAGGATACTGGGAAATAGACAGATGAAAAATGTATCCAGTGGGAACAAAGAGATGGGTGTGCATATCTATTTATGGAAAAGCGAGTTATGAGTAGAAGAGCATTGTGGGAGTCATTTACCATTCAATGCGTACCATATAATCCAAGGTTCCCATACCGGGAATTTGCTATGATATTGACCTACTGATGATGCAAACATCAGTTCATATGTTATGTGAAGATTTATTGTCCTAACTATTTCCCTGATGGGAGGTAAATCTGTCTTTTTCCAATGCCTGACCATTTCCAATCTAGCTCCCATTAGTATATGTGATATTACATGTCTCCACCTTGGTGGTGTTTGGTCTATGGTTAGAGATAGTATGGCCAAACCCGGGTTTTGTTTTATTTTTAAGTTAGTTATTTTGTTTATTAGTTGGAATATGCCCCTCCAGAACTGTTGGGATTTGGGGCAGGCCCATAGAATGTGCCAAAGGGAACCATACGCTCCGCAGTTCCTCCAGCATAGTGGAGACTGCTGAGGATCGTATTTGTGTATTCGTGGTGGGGTTAAGTACCAGCGTAATAGTATTTTTTGTGTCAATTCCCACAGCCCGGCGCTTCTAGTAGATGTATAAGATATTTTAAGGGCCTTTTGCCACTGTTCTGGAGTATATTGAGTTTTGAGATCTTCTTCCCATAACAGCATAGAAGAAGATTTGGCAAAGATAGATTTCTGGTTGAGGTGATTGTAAAAGAGAGATATACCTTTGATTTTGGATTTCGGGTTAGTGTAGTAGAGAGCAATTCTCCATGGTAAGGGGGTAGCAGTGATTGGATTAGATCTTATGAAGTGGGAGATTTGGTTGAATCTGTATAACTCTACTTCTTCTAGACCAAATTCAATTTGAAGGGCCCTAAATGTCTTAAGAGAGGGTCCTATTTTTATATCGTCCACTGTGTGGATTCCTTTCGCTATCCAATGTTGGATTCTTAAGTCTGGAATCATTAGTGTTAAAGCAGATAATGGCATTGGGATATCTCTTTTAGTCTGATCGTCCGTGTCCTCTTTCAACAAGGACGACCACGCTTGTAGGGTTGCCACCATTGTAGGTGCCACTGTGGATGTGTTGGGGACTATGAATTTACTAGATATGAGGAGATCGTAAAGGTTTTTACCTGGACATTGGGATTGTTCTAGATCCTGCCATCTAGAGCCATGCATGTTAGGAAACCAGGACTTCAATTGGGCTAATATAGACGCTGTGTGATAATCTTTCAGTACTACGTGTCCTATTCCCCCTGCTCCTCTGTTTTTGAGCAATTTTTTAAATGCGCATCTGGCTTTTTTGCCTTTCCATAGATAATTGTTGATCATAGTTTGGGCTTTTTTGAAAAAGGAATCCGGGACAGGTATTGGGAGGGCTCTAAATATGTATAGGAATTGGGGGAGTATGAGCATCTTAAAGGCTGCCAAACGACCCGTCCAGGACAGTTCTGTTCTGGAGAGCTCCACCAATTTCCTGGGTAGAGTTTGTAGGAGGGAAGAATAGTTATCTTCTACTAAGTGGCATGTTCTAGCTGTAAGTTCTATTCCTAGATATTTAATCCCCCTCTCTTTCCACACATATGGGAACCTTGTGGTGAGAACTTCCTTTAGTTTGGGTGGAAGACCCAGTCCTAGAATGTAGGATTTGCTTTCATTGACCTTATAGTATGACAATCTGTTGAATAGGTTTAAAGTGTCATGAACCGCCACCAGGGAGGAGCCAGTCTCTGTTATAGATATAATTATGTCATCTGCGAAGAGGCTAATGGAGTGGGCTGTGGACCCTACGTCGAAACCTTTAATTTGTGGGTTTGTTCTAATAGATATAGCTAGTGGTTCTATGAGTAGGTTGAAGATCAATGGTGACAGGGGGCAGCCCTGTCTGGTACCGTTAGTTATCTGAAAAGGTTGAGACAGGACTCCCCCGGTGAAAACTCTGGCTATGGGTGAAGAATACAAGGGCAACATTGCCTTGAGAATGTAGCCTGAGAAGCCGAAAGACTTCAGGGTGCTGGCGAGGTACAACCAGTTAACTCGATCAAAGGCCTTCTCCGCGTCCAGTGCTAGAAGCAGAGAAGGTCTTTTCTGCACCTCAGCAAGGTGTACGATGTTCACTAGCCTGCGGGTTGCATCTGAGGTTTGTCGGTTTTTAATGAACCCCGTTTGGTCTGGGTGGATTAACATCGGCATGATGTTTATTAGCCTTTGTGCGATCATTTTAGCATATAATTTCACATCTATGTTTAATAATGAAATCGGCCTAAAATTTGCAGGAGAGACTGGTTCCTTCCCCGGCTTTGGCAACGTTATAATAAGAGCTTCAAGCATCTCAGACGGAAAGGAGGATGAGGCAGCAGCAGAGTTGAAAACCTTTTCCATGTATGGGATTAAAGTTTGTTTAAATGTTTTGTAATATTCCCCATTAAAACCGTCTGGCCCAGGGGATTTATTTTGAGGGAGAGATTCTATAGTGTCTTGTATTTCTACTGCCGTGAATGGTTTGTTGAGAGTTGTCAATTGTTCCTCTGTTAATTTGGGAATAGGTAGAGTGGATAAAAATTGTTCTATTTCATTTACTGTAGGTTGGTGTGTATTGGTATCGCCTTTAAGATTATAAAGGGAGCTATAGAAGTGACTAAACGCATCCGCAATTTTTTGGGGGTGATATTCTTTTGATTTGGAGTTGGGGTGGATGATGTATGGTATTTTAGATTTATATCTTATTCCTTTAATTTTTTGTGCTAAGGCTTTGCCTGCTTTGTTGCCAGTGGTGTAATGTGTCATTCTCATTCTCCTAGCTGATTTTTCAAATTCTTCTAAAAGGACAAGTCTAAGGTCATATCTGAGTTGGGTTAATTTGCTCGATAGTTTTAGTGTAGTTTGATGTTTATTTTGGGATTCAATATTAGAGATTTCAGTCGTAAGGTTTCGAATGATGCTCTGCCGCTGCCTCTTAACCCTCGCCCCCAGCTATATAAACATGCCTCTAATATACGCCTTATGGGCGTTCCAGAGAGTGAAGTGGTTTTGCATTGAGTTTTCATTCTCTGCAAAGTATGGGTTCAAATGATTTTGAATAATGTCTCTATGTTCTGTTCGTTGTAACAAATGAGAATTAACTCTCCAAATGGGATTAGAAGGAGAGGACGCCGAGTCCTCTATGAGGAGGGTGACTGATGCATGGTCAGACCATGTGATGGTGTTGATTGTAGAGGCTCTGGTTTTGCTAAGCGTATGTTGATCTACTATGAAAAGGTCAATTCTCGAATAAGTTCGGTGTGAGCAGGAAAAGAACGTGAAGTCTCTCTCATTAGCGTGGGTGCATCTCCATGCGTCAAATAGATTATGCTTATGCAAGGTTAGTTGGAAGTGGGGATTTCTGTTCTTGGCCAGGGAGGTGGAATCCAGTATTGGATCTGGAGCAATGTTGAAGTCCCCACATAGTATGAGTGCACCTTTTTGCACTTTCCGGATTTTTTTCAACAATTTGTTAAAGAAGTGAGTCTGATGGCTATTAGGGGCATATACATTAACCAATGTGTAGGTCGTGGAATTTATGACACAGATAAGTATCAAAAATCTGCCCTGGGGATCAGAAATTTCTGAGTGTAGTGTAAAGGCTACAGTGTCCCTTATGGCTATCAGCACTCCTTTGACCTTAGACTCAGCGTTAGCTGTAAATACATTTGGAAAGTTTTTATGACTGCATCTAGGAGGAAAGGAAGCAGAAAAATGCGTCTCCTGTGCACAGAGAACATCACAATGATTTTGCAAGGCTTCGTTCCATAATGATTTCCTTTTTGCTGGATGATTTAAACCCTTGGTATTAATAGACAGGAGCTTAATCCCCATTTTTAAGTTGGGACATAGTGAGGCTGGCCGTGCCCCCTGATGTTGGTGTGATTGGTAATTCCTCCTGCGTACTGGTGAGAGCCCGCCGGAGGAATGTGTTCATCGTGGTGTATTGTATGTGGGGGTACTCACGATTTTCCACACAATGTACAATAGACTCTTTCTGTAGAACAGACCAGGGTAGAGTTGACCGATGAAGTCCATCTTTGTTAGGAGCCGAGTAGCAAGTCACTCCATCACTGTCTCGTAACCCATCCTCTTTAATAAAGTGAGATAAAAAGGTAACACAAAATAACTGAAGGTAAAAAGAAATGTAAACATGTGAACAACATCCATAACTGTGGTCTACAACCTGTGGAAACCACCGTGGGTACTTCCTACCCAGGGACAGCATTACGCTGCTGAATTGCATAGGGGGTTGAGTCTATGACCATGGCTAAGGAGCACTCTGGCCATCCGCCGGGATGTGGTTGGAATTGTAACCCATGATTTAGTTGTGTGTTTTAGAGTTTTTAGCGGTGACAGTCTTCCACTCTTGGTCCAAATGGTGTGGAGGTGGGCTAGAAGGGGAGTCAGTAGCATGTTCAGGAAGGATGTTCCATTCCTTTAGTAGGGCTATGCCTTGATCCAGGTTAGTCACGGAGAATGAATGGTTATTCCTGGTGATTGTGAGTTTTGTGGGGTATCCCCACTTGTAAATGATCTTGTGATTTCGGAGGATCTTGGTTATAGTGTTAAGATTTCTTCTTTTTTGGAGGGTGTATTGTGAGAGATCTGCATAGAATTGTAACTTTTGGTACAGTGGTGATAGGTCAGGGTTGTTGCGCATGGCTACCATAAGGGCCTCTTTAACGTGAAAAAAGTGCATCCGGAGAATGACATCTCTGGGTGTTTGTTCTGGTAGATGTGCCGGTTTCGGTAACCTGTGTATTCTGTCTATTGTGACATCTACAGTCCTGCTCACCATTATTGGCACCCATGAAGTTTATGTACATATTGTGGAATATCTACTGAAGGAAATGTATCAAATTAACCAACATATTACTACAGATAG
>BLSH010159416.1:22733-38705 GCA_018402905.1 Glandirana rugosa
CTCAGGTAGCTTTGCCTAGGCGGGGCACACTTTCCCCAGGTTTAGTCTAGTCGGAACTCACTGGTGCGACGAAAAAGTATTTATTACTTGTCACTCACTTGGAACAGTGGGATCCTGTCCTTCACAATGACCGTCCTAATCGTCTACTATTATGTCCTATATTTGCGGAGTTTTTTTCTTTTGATTACGTCGGTGGTTTAGATTCCTGACCGTTTCGACATAATATTCTGGAAAAACAAGACGTAATTCTGGGAAGGTGTCTCCTTTCCCTTCAATCTGTCGTATGGTCGTTTCCTGCTGGAGGATGAAGCAGGTCCCATCACCTGCCCATAAGAGAACACCAAACACAAGGAGTAAAATCAGTCATCCAGCTGTTAATGCTACCCAGCAACACTGAAACTTTTCTTACGTTATAAAGTCTATGATGTGCAGGTAAATCAGATTTGTAGGCCATTGCTGGTATGCTGTCTAACTTCCCTTTCCTCTGTGGAAGGGTCTTAATGCAGAACAAAAAGGTCTTATAATACAGCTTTGCCAGTCCTTAGATTTGGTGGCTGCATTAGTTTTCTTTTTTTGAGGCGTTTATATCCTGTATTATCATCTGCTAATCCTGCCAGTAACACTTCCTGTCCTAGGGTGACAAGGTTCACTCACTGTTCATTATTTATGAAAAAGCAGCGTGGTCACTCAAGGCTGATCTGATTTGGACCCCTTTCACACGGGGCGGATCCGTTTCGATGGACTCAGTTGATCCCTGCTGAGCAGGTGGATGACAGCTCCGTCTCCGCTCCGCAGGGACGGACCTGTCAGAGCCTCGCTCTCCTCTATGGGGAGATCGGATGAAAAACGGACCGCCTGTCCATTTTCATCCGATCCCATTCGATCCGCCAGATGGATGGTAAATAGGACCTCCATCCGTTTGGATTTGGCGGACAGTGGTGGATGTGAGCGGACATGTCACCACCGACATCCACCGCTCCATAGGAGTGAATGGATGGTCCGATCAGGTCCGCCTGAAAAACTGACAGGCAAACCTGATTAGACAGCATATGTGAAAGGGGCCTTAAGCCTCGTACACAGGGTTCAACGATCGTACGACCGAACGGCCCAAATCGTATGTTGGCTGTTGTATCTCGCATACTGACGTGCACAAAACGATCGTACGACCAAGCCGAATGTAGTGACGTGTTATGAACGTATAAAGAGAAAGTTCAGGCGCATGTAATTAGCATCCGGCCGTTCCTGACTTCTGAGCATGCGTGTTTTTCACAATACAACTTGTTGGACCAACTTCTCTGTACACACGGTACAACGGTCGTACGGCCGCTTGTTGGTACTACCAAAGTTTTCTAGTCTGGTCATACTTCTGTTGTACGACCGTCGTACGTAGGCTGTTCTAATCACGTGTACTAACGGTCGATTTCACATACAACGGTCGTTCGTATGACCTGTTGTATATGATCGTTGACCCGTGTGTACGAGGCATTAGACTACAAACACCTCTTCCTCTTGTGCTTTCTGTTCAGCTCACAAGAAGTCACAAAGACACTGGATTTCTGGAGGGATTAACAGGTAATATTCTGTACTTGCTGAAAATGTTTCTATCTGGAAAACGATTCCAGCCACCACATCTAAGGACTGGTTACATCCTTCTCCCCTTTTCCCCCCTCCTCCCCTTTTTCTTCTAAGGAATGGTAAGCTGAAACGTATTATATTTTTGTTATATTTGTTATATTTATATTTTATTTAGCAGGAATACCTAGTCAATCATTTTCAGATAGCTCAGCAATGATAGTGACAACAAGCAGATTTAACACTTTTGCTGCTCTAGAAATGAAGAGATGCTCCGGATAGCTGTGCAACAAAATACAACAATATTTAAATCATGGGGGGGGGAGATATTTGACACGTTTTGTGCTATACAAGCGCTTAAAGTGTTACTAAACCCACAACAGTAAATTCAGTCTGTATATGGAGGAAAGCATGCTTGTTATACTCACTGTGGAACATAAGGGGTTAATTCTCTGCATTGTGTAAAAAGGCTGTTTGATCCCGTCTACTCTGACCCTCCCCCTTTTCCACTGTCCCCAATCCATCTCCTGATGAGACAGAGCCTTTGGAGTCGCTCTGCACATGCTCAGTTTGGTGTGTATTGCCAGAATTTCTTTTTTTCACGGGAGGGTACATGTGATCGGCACAGGACCAATCAGCACTCTCCAGACAGATGGTCAGGGGTCCTGCAGCCTTATAGGACGGTCAGAGGAGAATGAAAACTCCTCCTACAAGATAACCAGACACTGATAAAAGTCACAAGACTGCTATATACTGCTGGTGAGAAAAGGTATTTAGCAGTTTATATTTACTAAAATAATTGCATTTCCATGTTCTGTGTCCTGTGAGAGGCCAGATAAAGTGATTGCAGGGTCCTGGGTATAGTAACACTTTAATCACAACTTTTACTTGTTATGATTAAGCACCAGCATATCGCAAAACTCGATGAATATCTTTTCTTCTCCCGCTGTGATTTTATATTTTTGTGCCTGAATTTGATCAATTAAGTCCACAAGGTGTGCAGCCATCTGGAGCGCCTCTTCATTTCTATCAGGTGACAGCAGCTCCATTAGGGGCCCTGCCCCCCTAATCCATGCGCCTGACCCCTTAATCTACAATGCAGGGTGCCGGACGCATGGATTTCAATGTTTTTTTTTTTTTTTTGAAGCATGTGATTAGAGCCTGAGGCTCTAATTGGCTTCAGAAAAGGGAGGGCTCGGGGCGCAGTGAGCCCGCCCAGTTGTGTGAGATTAATGAATTAATATTCGCTAATGTCTTCTTGCTTCTCCTCCCACCCAATCAGGAAGCGGGTCCTGAGACCCGAATGGCCAGGGAGTCTCAGGACCTACTTCCTGTTCAGCCAGGAGGAGAAGCAATGTCTGTTTAGCCGGGAGGAGAAGCAATGGCCCAGGCTCTTCCCTTGGCAAGCTGGAGCAAGGAGCAGCTAGCGGAGAGGCAGCAACAGCCCCTTTAAGCTTCCAGGAGCCCTATCCTGGATCCAGCTCCACCTCATCATCGACCTCCTAAGGTAAAGCCACTAATCACCGTCTTCATGTCCATCTCCCGCGTGGGGGGGTTTGGGGAGAGGACGGCAGTAGTGTGAGTGAGGGGGCCAGGTTTGTTTCCCCCCCAAAATTGATTTTTACAGTACGGCCAGTGAGCCAGGCTAGCACCCTTACAGGGTGGCAGAGCAGTGAATGAAAGAGGAGATGCACAAACGCCATGAGCGGTGTAAATCATCTTCTCTCTCTGACACTTTTGCTGCTGCTTTATTATACTTTAGAAGCTGAGCGGTGCTTTATAGTTTTCCCCCAGCTTTCAGATGGAAGTGATTAACAGCCACCCAGTGACTTCTATACACTTGGCTCCTGACCTCCATGTGTCTCGGGTATACTGAATGGTCCTGGATGCCCAGGATGTCCATGGAGAGTAACAGAATGGAGAGTGGTGGGAGACCAGCGAACTTCAGTTTTCTGATCTGTCCTGGGTAGTATCACAGGAATGCTCAGCTCTGATCACTTCCAGGTTCAGGTCCCGGGGACTCTGGCATTTTGAATGCAGTCTGTGCTGGTTTGGCTTTAGCAGAATGCAGAGGTGATATTAGAGGTTTTAAAGTGCCACCTGGGGATGGTTTGGGGGGGGGGGGGGTGTTCAAAGCTTTAACATGGTGTCAGTCTTGCACTGGTCAGGCAGATGGAACTCTTCAGCCTCTGCTATGTTATATGACGAGATAAGACAATGAATTACATTCATACCTTGGCTGGCAATGATGCCCTCTCTGAATGGCACCAGGCAGAATACTGGGGCTCCTGACTTGCAGATGGTCTGTACGGGAACTCTGAAACAAATAATGTTATAATGAGTGGTAAATCTTATCATGGCCCCCGGCCTCAGTACTTCTCTCCATAGACAAGTGGGCTGGCTCTTGAGAGGAGTTATAGGAATATAAAAATGCCTTGATAGATAGAGAATCGGGTGTTCCTATGCAGGCTTTATTTTCATGTAGGACGCCCTGGATAACGTCACACATGTGATGCTTAGCCCCACGATTGAAGGAGTTTACATCCAATGAATAAAAGGGGCGTGCCAGAAATAATCAAGCTGAGAAGGAAAGGGCTAAAGGATGCTGGATGTCCTCCAGCCAGGAAATGAGGCAGGCTCTGACTTGCTGCATCTGCTAATGCACATTATGAGAAGTTCACAGTGTGCAGTAAAAGCAGAGGAAGTCATTTCAGCCCAGGAGAGGAGTCTGTACAACTGTGCAAGACAGAAGGGAAGGCTTTAACCACTTCTAGACTGCCCCACGTACATTTACTGCAGCGGGCCGGTCCCTCTCAGGGTAAAATGACGTACCTGTGCGTGATTTCACTCTTCCTGGTCTGGGGCGCGCATATGTGCCGCCGGCGACCGGTTCCACTTTGATTGGGACACAGTGGGTCCGGCGGACCTGATGTCTGCCGGGACTCGCCGATCGTTTCCAAGGCAGATCGCCGTTCTATGACAGGAGAAGACAGAAATCTCGTGTTTCTGCTAAGCAGGAACATGGATCTCTGTCGTCTTACAGTAAAAGCACCTCCCCCACAGTTAGGAAGCACTCCCTAGGAACACATTTAATCCTTATGTTAACCCATTCCCAGCCAGTGTCATTAGTACAGTGACAGCACTGATCACTGTATTGGTATCGCCGGTCCCCAAAAAAGGTTTGGTTAGTGTCCAATTGGTCCACCACAATGTCGCAGACCCGCTAAAAATTGCTGATCGCTGCCATTACTAGCAAAAAAAAAAAAAAAATCCATTAAATCTATCCCATAGTTTGTAGACTCTATAACTTTTGCGCAAATCAATATACGTTTATTGGCATTTTTTTTCAACAAAAATATGTAGCAGAATGCATATCGGCCTAAATTGATGAAGAAATTACATTTTTTTTAATTGGATGTTTTATAGCAGAAAGTAAAGAATATTGTTTTTTTTCAAAATTGTCACTTTTTTTTGTTTGTAGCGCAAAAAATAGGATTTTTTGACTTACCGTAAAATCCTTTTCTCTGAGTTCAGTGACGGACACAGCCTTAATCTTGACATGTGGGGTTTCATGCCCTTTCACTAGAAGTGGACTAGGCAGAACGTAGTTCAGCTAACAGCAGACACAGCCCCTCCCAGGGGGCAGTCCTCACTTGGCATAACCCCTCCTGCCCTGCTCAGCAAGCCAGGTCGTAACAAGCAGTACAAACTCAAACAAAGAGGGGAGGGTGCTGCGTCCGTCAATGAACTCAGAGAAAAGGATTTTACGGTAAGTCAAAAAATCCTATTTTCTCTTTTGTTCATTGACGGACGCAGCCTTAATCTTGACATCTGGGGATGTTCCAAAGCCAAGTACGTTGGTGCTAGCTAGGCATGGATGAACTACTACTCCCAGCCCATCCCTCTTCCAGGCACTCCAGCCTATCTTGCTGTCCAGTGATACTCCTTTTGCTGACTGGCTCCTCCGACCTCCACAGACTGTCCAGTATCTCCTCCCAGCTTGCTCCAGCCTTCTCATCCAGCTCCCAGGGTCTGTCACTCACCGACACCGGTGGATCCTCTAAAGAGTCTTTAAAATTAAGTCTCTATGCTGTTCTCTTGCTCCCTTGTTGTCCTTGTACTCCAGGAACCGACTCTACTCCTGGCTGCACCCAAGCCTCCAGGTAGGGTTGCCATCTGTCCAGGATTCACCTGGAAACACAGCTGATCACAGTTACGGTAAAGAGCCAATCACAACAGCTCTTTACCACGTGATCAGCTGTGTCCAATCACAGCTGATCACAATGTAAACACACTTGTCGATTATCGGCAGAAGAGAGAGTAGGTAACTGGCTGGTGTGAAAGGGGACATCTCCACTGATAATCAAGGCACTGATCCTGATAATCAGTGCAGCCTCAACAGTGCCCATCAGTGCTGCCAATCAGTTCTGTCAATCAGTGCTCCCAATCTGCTCTCAATCAGTGCCCATCAGTGCTACCTATCAGTGCCTCTTATCAGTGCAGCATATCAGTGCCACCTATCAGCGTCCATCAGTGTTGACTATCTGTGCCCATCAGTGTCACCCATCAGTGCAGCCTCATCAGTGCCTCCTCATCAGTTCCCACCAGTGCTGCCTCATCAGTGCAGCCTATCACTGCCCATCACTGCTGCCTATTAGTGTCGCCTCATCAGTGCCAATCAGTGCAGCCTATCAGTGCCCATCAGTGCAGCCTATCACTGCCCATCAGTGCTGCCTCATCAGCGCACATCAGTGAAGGAGAAAAATTATGTTTGCAAAACAGAAACTAAGAAAAATATTTTTTTTTATAAATTTTTGGTCTTTTTTCATTTGTTTAGCAAAAAATAAAAAAACCCAGTGGCAATTAAATACCACCAAAAGAAATCTCAAAAGTCTCAAAAAAAGGACTTCATATGGGTACAGTGTTGCAAGACCGTGCAATTGTCATTCAAAGTATCACAGCGCTGAAAGCTGAAAATTGGCCTGGGCAGGAAGGGGATAAAAGAGTTAAAATTGCCACGGCAGCAACATGTGTACAGCTTTGTTAGGCTGTAATGTTAGCATTCAGGTGGGTAACAAACCACGGCTCAGCCACTTATTTTTACACCCCCTGGCAACCTGTGTGAAAAAGCCCTTGAGCCACCCAATTGCCTCTATATGCCAGGAATGCCCCTCTACAAGTGTCCCAGGCTCACCTGGGTTCTTTAGAAGCTGAAGACACCCAAATGTACTTTTGCGGCACCAACATGGCAGCATGCATGTAGTATTACACTGCCATGGATTGATGCCAGAATAGTAAAGTTACAGTATTCAATACAATGTTCTGTTTTTAGGAAGGGACACAAGAAACTTCCATTTCCCCTTCTACACAGGGATGGATGAACATGGAAGCGCTCAGCTGTGAGCAGTCCTGGGTGCTGCGCTGTCAGATGCGGCCAGCAAAACATCTGATGGAGTATAGTCTGTTCTTAGTTGGCTTGAATGGAGTGCAGAAGAGGCCCTAATGCCTCCATAAAGAGGAGCTGTCACCAAAAAAATTACTATCACATAGGGGCCTCTAAAGTCTCGTACACACAATGCGACGGTCGTATGACCGGTCGGCCAAAATCGTATGTCGGGTGCTGTGTCTCGCATACTGACGTGCACTAAGCGATCGTACGACCAAGCCGAACATAATGACATGCTACGAGCGTATAAAGAGGAAGTTCAGGTGAATGGAATTTGTGAATTAGGAACGCAGGTTTACACGGACGGACACTTCTGGGCGTTCCTGACTTCTGAGCATGCGTGTTTTGCACAGTACAATTTGTTAGACCAACTTCTCTGTACACACGGTACAACAGTCGTACAACTGCTTGCTGTACAAAGTTTTCTAGTCTGCTCATCCAACTTCGGTTGTAGGACCGTCACACGTCGGCTGTTCTAATTGTGCATACTAACGGCCGGATGATCGTACAACAAGCGATTGTACGACCGTTTTCATACGACCGTCGCACCGTGTGTACAAGGCTTTAGTACTTAAGTGATGGTAGTAATGTAAAAAAAAATTATTATTGTTTGGGTTCTTCTGATTTCAGAAAACAACCTGGGGGCAAATCAAGAAAGGATCTGCGGCACTTCTCTGATGTTATAGCCGTATTTGAAAGTCCTGCGCCAAACTCATGAAATCTGTGCGGCAGTTTTCGCGATATTTCCGGCACGTCCATCAAATTCAGGTCGTTTCTCTGTGCTAGCACAGTGGCTAAGCTGTCACAATCCATGCAATCGCTGTGACAGCCAATCACAGTGGTCACATGATTGGAAGGCCCGTTTCTGTCTCCCGGTATTCCGATCCTTTAGCCCTTGCTACATCAGTGCTACATGTCATGTCATTTGACAAATCGCATGACAAGTCGCACTCTACTGTCGGCAATGAGACTGTTCAAATTGGTGCGCCACCGACTTTGGGGTGCTGTACTTATTTGCAGAAAAGGTTCCTGCGCTATTTTTTGCGATTTCAGGTGCGACTTGCATAGACATCTGTGCAAGAAGACACACAGATCAATCAAGAGGTAAGAATTGCCTGCAAGAAAAGGGGAGATAAATAAATCCTCTTCCATGTTGGCATTAGGCTAGGTGCACATTTATGCGGGTGGGGATTGCATTCTTTGCCCACAGAAAAAACGCACTGCTCTCTTGCAGATACGCGGAGGTGCCATCAAAGTGTTGGACCCCATACACACTATTAGATTTTCTGCAGATTTTTGTCTTCAGATTTACCAAAAACATATAATAAGGGGTCAAACCTTAGAGCTGGATACACATGATACAATTATCTGTAGATCTTTTCCTTTAGATTTAACAAAACCATATAATATGAGGTCAAACCTTAAAGTGGTTGTCAACTTGTGACAACCCCTTTAACCTTAAGGCTAGAATAAGGATTACCTGTAGGTGCCCTGCATATCTCCTAAACTTGTACGGTTCAGGAGATATGCAGTGTGGAAGCTGTGCCGATGTCATGTCGGCACATGGGCAGTGAAGGAATGGCCTGGGTGCCTCCACTGCGACCGTGCCATGACTGGCGGCTCCTGCGCATGCGCGGGAGTGACATCACGTGACTCCGGCCAGTCACAGCGCTGGAGTCACGGCCCCGGAAGGAAGAGGGGCAGAAGATGGATGTGGCCAGGAGAGGGGACAGCGCTGGATGTCGCAGGCTTCGTTTGCAGGTAAGTGGCACATAATGGGCTACTATGTGATGCATAGTAGCCCATTATGTTTCTACTTTAGAGGGGGACATCTGGGTTTACTTCCTCTTTAAGACTCCTTTCACACTGAGGCGCTTTATAGGCGCCATTTAGCTTAAAATATCACCTGTAAATTGCCTCCAAAATCCCCCCAATGTGAAAGTCCTGAGTGCGCTCACACAGGGGCGGTGCGCTTGCAGGATGTTACAAAAAGTCCTGCAAGCAGCATGTTTGGGACGGTGCGGTGAGCGGTGTCTCCTCCACCGCCCCAACCATTGAAAACAAAGGGCAGCGCTTCCGAAGCGGCTGCACACTGCCTTGGAAATGCGGCGCTGCGCCACTTTTAACCTCTTGTGGGGGGTTAAAAGCGCAGCGCTCCCACCTGCATAGCGGCGTTATGGCTGCATTTCTGTGTGTAGAACAGCACGTTCCAATGAATGAGCTGCCTACATGCAGACCGCAGTGCGCAATAGCGCGAATAGCGCCTAAACTGTGACGCAGACAAAATTCTGTCCAAGCCATGCATGCATGCAGCGGCTGACATTAGCGTCACATTCGCTCTGATGATCCGGTGGAGGTGGGCGGAAAATTAGAGATGGCTGCCGGAACGAAAAGCTCCCGCGCGGGAGTGACGTCACGCGGCTCCGGCCACTCAGCGCAGGAGCCGCGTACCTGGAAGAAAGAAGAGGACCATCATGTCAGCTCCCTCAGCGCTGACCGTGTCGGGCGGCGGGGGCCTCGTATTTCATAATGTGTTGGTATGCGATGCACACTAATATATTATCCTATTGTCTTGCAGGGTTTGTTTTTTTTCCCCAAGCTTTATTACCGCTTTAACCACTGGAAGGATTTCCCATGTTAGGACCAGAGCACTTTTTGCGGTTCGGCACTGCGTCGCTTTAACTGACAATTGCGCGGTCGTGCGACGTTGTACCCAAACTAAATTTGCGTCCTTTTTTTCCCACAAATAGAGCGTTCTTTTAGTGTTATTTGATCTCCTCTGCGTCATTTCTGATCACCGCTATAAACAAAAAAAGAGCAACAGTTTTGCAAAAAAAACCCCCAATATTTCTTAAGGTCCATACACACGGTGTGACAGTCGTATGAAAACGGTCGTACGACCATTAGTACACACGATTAGAACAGCCGATGTGCGACGGTCGTACAACAGGAGTTGGATGAACAGACTGGAAAACTTTGGTTGTACGACCGTTGTACCGTGTGTACAGAGAAGTTGGTCCAACAAGTTGTACTGTGCAAAACACGCATGCTCAGAAGTCAGGAACGCCCAGAAGTGTCCGTTCGTGTAAACCTGCGTTCCTAATTCACAAATCACATTCACCTGAACTTCCTCTTTATACGCCCGTAACACGTCACTACGTTCGGCTTGGTCGTACGATCGCTTAGTGCTAGGGTTGCCACATCAACCCTTTAATCCAGGACACATATGAATAAGGGCCGGTTCACACTGTAGCGAGGCGGAGCGGCGCGATGCGGCGCTCCAGGCGATTTCAAAGCGGCTTGCTAGGAGACTTCTATCATAAAAGTCAATGCAAGCCGCCTGAGATCGCCCTAAAAATAGTGCAGGGACCATTTTTCTAATGCGGAGCGAAGCGATTCGCTCCCATTAGAACGGTCCCATTTGCACAGCATTGAGGCGAATTGTCAGGCGACTCAAGTCGCCTGACAATTCGCCTAGATGTGAACGGCCCGCGAAGTCGCGCCGCGCAAGTGTGAACCGGCCCTTACACAGGTTGTTTTGAGGCTAATTTAATGCAGATAAGGCACCAAGTGAGTTTAATTACCACCTTAATCAGCCACAGAACAACCTGTGCAATTGATATGTGTCCTGGATTAAAGGGATGATGTGGCAACCCTACTTAGTGCGTGTCAGTACGCGAGATACAACAGCCAACATACGATTTGGGCCATTCGGTCGTACGACCGTCGCACCGTGTGTACGAGGCTTAACTTTTTGCTAAAATACAAATCCAAGAAAAAAAGATTCAAAAAATTTTTTTTTTCATTGGTTTTGGCCGATTTATATTCTTCCTCATATTTTTGGTAAACCCGCCATCTGCGTTCATTGATTTGGTTTGCGCAAAAGTTGCCGCATTTACGAATGATGAGAATTAATTTATGGAGGTTTTATTTTTTTTTCTTTTGCTAGTAATGGCGGCGATCTGCGATTTTTAGCGGGAAGTGCGATATTGTATTGGACCATTTTGACACGTTTTTTGGGACCATTGGCATTTATACAGCGATCAGTGCTATGAAAATTCGCTGATTACTGTGTAAATGCCATTGGCAGTGAAGGGATCAACGGTGTTCCCTCAGTGTGTTCCAACTGTATGGGGGTTGGGCTGGCAGGGGGAGGGGAGTGATCACGGCTCCCATATACAGGAAGCTTGCGATCACAGCCCTTCCCCCTCTGTCAGAATGGAGATCCGTGTTTACATACACTGACCTCCGTTCTATCACTGCGGGGGGGCATCGCGGGTAGCCAGCGGAGATCGAGTCCATCCTACCCGCTCCCTGGTCCCCCCCGGACACAGTGAGCGCGCTCATAATACTCATCGCAGCCGCCATCAGGTGACGCCGTTTCGCGATAACGAACCACTTTGCCGCCGTCAAGCCATGGCGGGCAGTCGGCAAGTGGTTAAACCAACAACAGTAAAATCAGTCTGTATATGCAGTAAAGTATGCTTGTTATACTCACTGTGGAACCTAAGGCTTAAATCCTTAAATGTAAAAAAACTGTATGATCCTGTCTTCTCTGATCCTCCCCTTGTTCCACTGTCCCCAATAGGGTTGCCACATCATCCCTTTAATCCAGGACACACATTAATTACAGTTCTGTAGATGATTTAGGTGGTAATTAAACTCACTTGGTGCCTTAATCAGCTTCAGAACAACCTGGGTAATTCATATGTGTCCTGGATTAAAGGGATGATGTGGCAACCCTAGTGCCCAACCCATCTGCTGATGGTACAGAGCCTGGGGTGCACTCTGCACATGCTCAGTTTGGTGTATATTGCTCGAGAGTAAGGATGGGCTCAGGCGTGTTTGCAAGTGCATGTGTCCGAGCCTGCCGGGAAGTGAACCCTGCACTGCACTAATCAGAGGCAATGAGACATTCCCCGATCGCTGCAGCCGCACATCAGGGAAATATCTCACTGCCTGAGATTGGTGCAGCGCAGGGTTCACTTCCTGGCAGGCTCGGGCATGAGCACTTGCAAACACACATGAGCCCATCCTTGCTAGAGAGTAAGGATGGGCTCAGGCGTGTTCGGAACTGCATGTGTCTGAGCCCGCCAGGAAGTTTGCACTGCGCCTTGCTAATCGCAGGCAGTGAGACATTTCCTGGTGAGCGGCTGCAGCAATCGAGAAATGTTTCACTGCCTGTGATTAGCGCGGTGCAGTGCAAACTTCCTGGCGGGATCAGGCACATTCAGTTCTGAACACACCAGAGCCCGTTCCTGCTAGAGATGGCGTTGTATTTTTTTGGGGGTTTTTTTTGGCGGGGAGGGTACATGTGATCAGCACAGGGCCAATCAGCACTGTCCAGACAGAGGGTCAGGGGCCCTGCATCCTCATAGGACAGTCAGGAGAATGAAATTTCCTCCTACAAGCTTTAACCAGACACTGATAGAAGTCACAAGACTGCTATATACTGCTGATGAGTAAAGATATATTAGTTTATATTTACTAAAATAATTGCATTCCCCAAGGTCCTGGGGAGAGCAGATATAGCGACTGCAGGCTCCTGGGGAGAGCAGATATAGTGACTGCAGGCTCCTGGGGAGAGCAGATATAGTGACTGCAGGGTCTTGGGGAGACCAGATATAGTGAATGCAGGGCTCCTGGGGAGAGCAGATATAGTGACTGCAGGCTCCTGGGGAGAGCAGATATAGTGACTGCAGGCTCCTGGGGAGAGCAGATATAGTTAATGCAGGGTCCTGGGGAGAGCAGATATAGTGAATGCATGGTCCTGGGGAGAGCAGATATAGTGACTGCAGGGCTCCTGGGGAGAGCAGATATAGTGAATGCATGGTCCTGGGGAGAGCAGATATAGTGAATGCAGGGTCCTGGGGAGAGCAGATATAGTGAATGCATGGTCCTGGGGAGAGCAGATATAGTGACTGCAGGGCTCCTGGGGAGAGCAGATATAGTGAATGCATGGTCCTGGGGAGAGCAGATATAGTGAATGCAGGGTCCTGGGGAGAGCAGATATAGTGAATGCATGGTCCTGGGGAGAGCAGATATAGTGACTGCAGGGCTCCTGGGGAGAGCAGATATAGTGAATGCATGGTCCTGGGGAGAGCAGATATAGTGAATGCAGGGTCCTGGGGAGAGCAGATATAGTGAATGCATGCTCCTGGGGAGAGCAGATATAGTGAATGCAGGGTCCTGGGGAGAGCAGATATAGTGAATGCAGGGTCCTGGGGAGAGCAGATATAGTGAATGCAGGTTCCTGGGGAGAGCAGATATAGTGAATGCAGGGTCCTGGGGAGAGCAGATATAGTGAATGCAGGGCTCCTGGGGAGAGCAGATATAGTGACTGCAGGGCTTCTGGGGAGACCAGATATAGTGAATGCAGGGTCCTGGGGAGAGCAGATATAAGGAATGCAGGTTCCTGGGGAGAGCAGATATAGTGAATGCAGGCTCCTGGGGAGACCAGATATACTGAATGCAGGCTCCTGGGGAGACCAGATATACTGAATGCAGGGTCCAAGGTTTAGTAACACTTTAAAGTAGAACTAAAGGCAAAACTTTTTTTTTTCATTTTTGGACCGATTGAGGCTTGGGTTACCCGCCTCCGATTCGCACAGCAGGAGATTGTGACCGGCTCTTTATGGTTGGCACATCGAACCACTGTGCGTCTTTTGGTCCGAATTCAGACCAAAATTCAGGCTGAAATCGAACCTGAAATGGTGAATAGAGGCTCGCTGTTCCCCAGCTGCGAGCCGCATGCGGCGATAGTGTGAACCCAGCCTGAAGCGCTTATAAAGGTTTGGTTTGTTTTTAAATACAGTTAACATACTTGCCTATACTTACCTGCTCTGTGCAATGGTTTTGCACAGAGCAGCCCGGATCCCCCTCTAATTCTTTCAAGAGGTACCCCACTGGCGCTCCAGGCCCTTCCTCTTCATCGGGTGCCCCCAGGGAACGCGGCTTTCCCTGGGGGCACTCGTGTATGCTCGCTCCCGAGTAGCACTGCTGCATCCATTAGCGCAGACAGCGGGGCTCGGTCCTGCCTGGCTCCCGTGTCACAAGATGAGATTGACAGCAGCAGGAGGATATCGCTCCTGCTGCTAACAATCTGTCCAATAGGGAGAGAGACAGGGGCGGGATCCACTGCGCTTGTGCACATCGCTGGATTGGATGGGCCCAGGTAAGGAAAGTGGGGCTGTGGATAGGAGCTGCAGCACAAAATGTTTCTCACCTTAATGCATAGGGCGCACTAACCACTTCCTGACCACCCGCCGCAGTTGTACTGCAGCAAGGTGGTCGGATGGCGCAAACTGCCGTCATTGTACTTCAGTTTGTGCATGTGGTGTAGCTCGCCCGCGGGTCCAGCGGACTCGATCACCGTGCACACAAGGCCGATCCCCGTTCTGCCAGATGACTTGTCAGAGATCTTCTGTTCCCAGTGATCGGGAACAGCGATCTCCGTCATGCCCCTGGCAGCCCATCCCCCCTACAGTTAGAATACCTAGAGAACACAGTTAACCCCTTGATCGCCCCCTAGTGTTAACCCCTTCCCTGCCAGTGTCATTTATACATTGATCACTGCATTTTTATAGCACTGATCAATGTAATAATGTCACTGGTCCCCAAAAAATGTCATTTGGGGTCAGATTTGTCTGCCGCAATGTCGCAGTCACGCTAAAAATCGCAGATCACCGCCATTCTCAGTAAAAACAATAAAAAAAAAAAATAAAAGTCCCTAAATCCATCCCATAGTTTGTAGACGTGATAACTTTTGTGCAAACCAATCAATATACGCTTATTGCGATTTTACCAAAAATATGTAGAAGAATATATATCATCCTAAACCGATGAATAAATTGTTTTTTTTATTTATTTATATTTTTGGATATGTATTATAGCAGAAAGTAAAAAAAAAATATGTTTTTTTCAAAATGACCCCCCCTTTTTTTTATAGCGCAAAAAATAAAAACCGCGGTGATCCGAAGTGACGCAGAGGTGATCAAATACCGCCAAAAGAAAGCTCTATTTGTGAGAAAAAAGGACGTCAATTTTGATTGCGTAAAACGTCACACGACCGTGCAATTGTCAGTTAAGGCGACGCAGTGCCGTATCGCAAAAAATGGCCTGGTCATTAAGGGGGTAAATCCTTCCGGTCCTTAAGTGGTTAAGGTGCAAAACCTTAAGGCTTTAGAACCACTTGAGGCCGAGTTCACATATAAGTGAATTGGTTGCAGCCCTCTCCGCATCCAATTCGCATGACTGGCGAGTGTGACCGGCTCTCAATGGAGCCGTTGCACACAGGTCTGGGGCGGCCGTGGTCTGGATTGCAGAAGGGTCCTGTGCGTCTTTGGGTCTGGTTCAGGTGCAAATTCAGGCAAAAATTTTGACCTGAATTGCACCTGAACTGCTGTATAGAAACGCACCGGACCCCACGCTGTGATCCGCAGCTGCACGTATGTGAACCCGGCCTAAAGGGAGGGTTATAACTACGGTTGTCCTGATACCACTGTTTTAAGACCGAGGACAAGAACTGATTCTTTTTTTTTTTTTTCCAAGTACTCGCCGATACCGATTACCGATACTTTTTTTAATGTCATGTGACAGTGGTACTAATATGCTGCACTGATGACGCATGGACTGTGACAGTAGTTTTTTATTCTCTTCGTTTTTTTATATATATATTTTTATATATTATGTGGGTTTATTTTTACATTGGAGTGGACTGTCAGTAGTTTTTTATTCTTATTTTATTTGTATGTTTACTATATATATATATTATAGTGTTCTTTTTTTTACATTGATGTGGACAGTGTCAGTGTGGGTTTTTTTTTTTTTTTACAATTATTTTTTTTTTTTTGTTTGTTTACAAACGATTTTATTGGAAGGTAATATAAGAAGTTACATGCAAGTATACATATTACAAGCCGTCATAAGACCATCATACAATAATGTTATTATTG
>BLSH010159439.1:11021-30070 GCA_018402905.1 Glandirana rugosa
CCCAAATAGTAAGATTATTGTTGACGTTGACGTAATCCCGGTTCAAGGACAAACAAGAGACTCCCTGTCAAATAGCAAGATTGTTGTTGATGATGACGTAATCCCTAAGAGCACCAACCAGAACCTGGCAATGTTGCAGTAGTAGTTGTTTTTGGAATGATAAACTGTCCCTCAGAGCTCAAAGAGGAACCTAGCCCTAATGCAGTAGTAGTTGTTGTTAGAACGATAAACTGTCCCTCAGAGAACAAACAGGAACTTGGCCCTAATGCAGTTGCAGTTGTTATTAGAATGATAAACCCTCCCTCAGAGCACAAACATGAACCTTGCCCTAATGCAGTAGTAGTTGTTTTTAGAACGATAAACTCTCCCTCAGAGCACAAACAGGAACCTTGCCTTATTGTTGTTGTAGTTGTTTTTAGAACGATAAACTGTCCATCAGAGCACCAAAAGGAACCTGGACCTAATGCAGTAGTAGTTGTTTGTAGAACGATAAACTCTTCCTCAAAACACCCACTGGAACCTGGTCCTATTGCAGTAGTAGTTGTTTTTAGAACGATAAACTGTCCCTCAGAGCACTAACAGGAACCTGGTCCTAATGCAGTAGTAGTTCTTTTTAGAACGATAAACTCTCCCTCAGAGCACCAACCAGAACCTGGCCTTATTGCAGTAGTAGTCGTTTTTAGAATGATAAACTCTCCCTCAGATCACCAACAGGAACCTGGCCCTCTTGCAGTAGTAGTTGTTTTTAGAATGATGAACTGTCCCTAAGATCACCACCAGGAACCTGGCCCTAATGCCGTAGTAGTTGTTTTTAGAACGATAAACTCTCCCTCAGAGCACAAACAGGAACGTGGCCCTAATGTAGTAATAGTAGTTGTTTTTAGAACGATAAACTCTCCCTCAGAGCACAAACAGGAAATTTGCCCTAATGTTGTTGTAGTTGCTTTTAGAACGATAAACTCTCCCTCAAAGCACCAACAGGAATAAGGCACTATTGCAGTAGTAGTTGTTTTTAGAATGATAAACTCTCCCTCAGAGCACCAACCGGAACCTGGACCTATTGCCGTAGTAGTTGTTTTTAGAACGATAAACTCTCCTTCAGAGCACCAACCAGAACCTGTCACTATTGCAGTAGTAGTTGTTTTTAGATCGATAAACTGTCCCTCAGAGCACAAACAGGAACCTTGCCCTAATGCAGTTGTAGTTGTTTTTAGAACGATAAACTCTCCCTCAGAGCACAAACAGGAAACTGGCCCTAATGTTGTTGTAGTTGTTTTTAGAACGATAAACTCTCCCTCAGAGCACAAAGAGGAACCTAGCCCTAATGCAGTAGTAGTTGTTTTTGAACAATAAACTGTCCCTCAGAGAACAAACAGGAACTTGGCCCTAATGCAGTTGTAGTTGTTTTTAGAACAATAACCTGTCCCTCAGAGCACCAACAGGAACCTGGCTCTAATGCAGTTATAGTTGTTTTTAGAACGATAAACTCTCCCTCAGAGCACCAACTGGAACCTGGTCCTATTGCAGTAATAGTTGTTTTTAGAATGATAAACTGTCCCTCAGAGCACAATAAGGAACCTAGCCCTAATGTAGTACTAGTTGTTTTTAGAACGATAAACTGTCCCTCAGAGCACAAACAGGAACTTGGCTCTAATGCAGTTGTAGTGGTTTATAGAATGATAAACTGTCCCTCAAAGCAACAACAGGAACCTGGCCCTAATGCAGTTGTATTTGTTTTTAGAACAATAAACTCTCCCTCAGAGCACCAAGTGGAAATAGGCCAAATGTAGTAGTAGTTGTTTTTAGAATGATAATCTCTCTCTCTGAGCACCAACAGGAACCTGTCCCTAATGTAGTAGTAGTTGTTCTTAGAACGATAATCTCTCCCTGAAAGCACCAACCGGATCATGGCCCTATTGCAGTAGTAGTTGTTTTTAGATCGATAAACTGTGCCTAAGAGCACCAACAGGAACCTGGCTCTATTGCAGTAGTAGTTGTTTTTCGAACAATCAACTGTCCCTCAGAGCACAAAGAGGAACCTAGCCCTAATGCAGTAGTAGTTGTTTTTAGAATGATAAACTGTCCCTCAGAGCACCAACAAGAACTTGGCCCTAATGGAGTAGTAGTTGTTTTTAGAATGATAAACTGTCCCTCAGAGCACAAACAGGAACTTGGCCCTAATGCAGTTGTAGTTGTTTTTAGAACGATAAACTGTCCCTCAGAGCACCAACCAGAATGTGGCCCTATTGCAGTAGTAGTTGTTTTTAGAATGATAAACTGTCCCTTAGAGCAACAACCGGAACCTATCCCTATTGCAGTCGTAGTTGTTTTTATAAAGATAAACTGACCCTCAGAGCACCAACCGGAACCTGGCCTTATTGCAGTATTAGTTGTTTTTAGAACAATAAACTGTGCCTGAGAGCACCAACCAGAACCTGGGCCTATTGCAGTAGTAGTTGTTTTTAGAACAATAAACTCTCCCTCGGAGCACAAACAGGAACCTGGCCCTAATGCAGTTGTAGTTGTTTTTAGAACGATAAACTGTCCCTCAGAGCACAAACAGGAACCTTGCCCTAATGTTGTTGTAGTTGTTTTTAGAACGATAAACTCTCCCTCAAAGCACCAACAGGAACAAGGCCCTATTGCAGTAGTAGTTGTTTTTAGAATGATAAACTCTCCCTCAGAGCACAAACCGGATCTTGGCCTTATTGCAGTAGTAGTTGTTTTTAGAACGATAAATTCTCCCTCAGAGCACAAACAGGAACCTGGCCCTAATGTAGAAGTAGTTGTTTTTAGAACGATAAACTCTCCCTCAGAGCACCAACCGGAACATGGCCCTATTGCAGTAGTAGTTGTTTTTAGAACGATAAACTGTCCCTCAGAGCACAAACAGGAACCTGGCCCTAATGCTGTTGTAGTTGTTCTTAGAACGATAAACTGTCCCTCAGAGCACCAAAAGGAACCTGGACCTAATGCAGTAGTAGTTGTCTTTAGAACGATAAACTCTCCCTCAGAGCACCAACTGGAACCTGGCCCTATTGCAGTAGTAGTTGTTTTTAGAACGATAAACTGTCCCTCAGAGCACTAACAGGAACCTGGTCCTAATGCAGTAGTAGTTGTTTTTAGAACTATAAACTCTCCCTCCGAGCACAAACTGGAACCTGGCCCTAATGCAGTTGTAGTTGTTTTTAGAACGATAAACTCTCCCTCAGAGCACAAACAGGAAACTGGCCCTAATGTAGTAGTAGTTGTTTTTAGAATGATAAACTCTGCCTCAGAGCACAAACAGGAACCTTGCCCTAATGTTGTTGTATTTGTTTTTAGAACGATAAACTCTCCCTCAATGCATGAACAGGAATAAGGCCCTATTGCAGTAGTAGTTGTTTTTAGAATGATAAACTCTCCCTCAGAGCACCAACCGGTACCTGTACCTATTGCAGTAGTAGTTGTTTTTAGAGCAATAAACTCTCCCTCAGAGTACAAACCGGATCCTTGCCTTATTGCAGTAGTAGTTGTTTTTAGAACGATAAATTCTCCCTCAGAGCACAAACAGGAACCTGGCCCTAATGTAGAAGTAGTTGTTTTTAGAATGATAAACTCTCCCTCAGAGCACAAACAGGAACCTGGCCCTAATGCAGTTGTAGTTGTTTTTAGAACGATAAACTGTCCCTCAGAGCACCAACAGGAACCTGGCCCTAATTCAGTAGTAGCTGTTTTTAGAACGATCAACTCTCCCTCAGAGCACCAACCGGGACCTGGAACTATTGCAGTAGTAGTTATTTTTAGAACGATAAACTCTCCTTTAGAGCACCAACCGGAACCTGGGCCTATTGCATTAGTAGATTTTTTTAGAACGATAAACTCTCTCTCAGAGCACCAACCAGAACCTGGCCCTTTTGCAGCAGTAGTTGTTTTTAGAACAATAAACTGTCCCTCAGAGCACAAACAGGAACCTGGCATTAATGCAGTAGTAGTTGTTTTTAGAATGATAAGCTCTCCCTCAAAGCACCAACGGGAACCTGGCCCTATTGCAGTAGTAGTTGTTTTTAGAATGATAAACTGTGCCTAAGAGCAACAACCGGAACCTGGCTCTATTGCAGTAGTAGTTGTTTTTAGAACGATAAACTGTCCCTCAGAACATAATAAGGAACCTAGCCCTAATGCAGTACTACTTATTTTAAGAACGATAAACTGTCCCTCAGAGCACAAACAGGAACTTGGCCCTAATGCAGTAGTAGTTGTTTTTAGAACGATAAACTGTGCCTCAGAGCACCAAAAGGTACCTGGCCCTAATGCAGTAGTAGTTGTTTTTAGAACGATAACCTCTCCCTCAGAGCACCAACCAGAACCTGGCCCTATTGCAGTAGTAGTTGTTTTTAGAACGATAAACTCTCCCTCAGAGCACCAACCGGAACCTTGCCCTATTGCAGAATTAGTTGTTTTTAGAATGATAAACTGTCCCTCAGAGCACCAACTGTAACCTGGCCCTATTGCAGTAGTAGTTGTTTTTAGAACGATAAACTGTCCCTCAGATCACCAACAGCAACCTGGCCCTAATGCAGTACTACTAGTTTTTAAAACGATAAACTGTCCCTCAGATCACCAACAGGAACCTGGCCCTAATGCAGTTGTAGTTGTTTTTAGAATGATAAACTCTCCCTCAGAGCACCAACCGGAACCTGGCCTTTTTGCAGTATTAGTTGTTTTTAGAATGATAAACTGTCCCTCAGAGCACAAACAGGAACCTGGTCCTAATGCTGTTGTAGTTGTTCTTAGAACGATAAACTGTCCCTCAGAGCGCCAAAAGGAACCTGGACCTAATGCAGTAGTAGTTGTTTTTAGAACTATAAACTCTCCCTCAGAGCACCAACCGGAACCTGGCCCTATTGAAGTAGTGGTTGTTTTTGGAATGATAAACTCTCCCTCAGAGCACAATCTGGAACCTGGCCCTAATGCAGTTGTAGTTGTTTTTAGAATGATAAATTCTCCCTCAGAGCACAAACAGGAACCTGGCCCTAATGTAGTAGTAGTTCTTTTTAGAACGATAAACTCTCCCTCAAAGCACCAACAGGAACAAGGCCCTATTGCAGTAGCAGTTGTTTTTAGAACGATAAACTCTCCCTCAGAGCACCAACCGGAACCTGTACCTATTGCAGTAGTAGTTGTTTTTAGAGCAATAAACTCTCCCTCAGAGTACAAACCGGATCCTGGCCTTATTGCAGTAGTAGTTGTTTTTAGAACAATAAATTCTCCCTCAGAGCACAAACAGGAACCTGGCCCTAATGTAGAAGTAGTTGTTTTTAGAATGATAAACTGTCCCTCAGAGCACCAACCAGGACCTGGCCTATTGCAGTAGTAGTTGTTTTTAGAATGATAAACTGTCCCTCGAATCACCAACAGGAACCTGGCCCTAATGCAGTAGAAGTTGTTTTTAGAATCATAAACTCTCCCTCAGAGCACAAACTGGAACCTTGCCCTAATGCAGTTGTAGTTGTTTTTAGTATGATAAATTCTCCCTCAGAGCACAAACAGGAACCTGGCCTTAATGTAGTAGTAGTTGTTTTTAGAACGATAAACTCTCCCTCAGAGCACAAACAGGAACCTTGCCCTAATGTTGTTGTAGTTGTTTTTAGAACGATAAACTCTCCCTCAAAGCACCAACAGGAACCTGGCCTTATGCAGTAGTAGTTGTTTTTAGAACGATAAACTCTCCCTCAGAGCACAAACTGGAACCTGGCCCTAATGCAGTTGTAGTTGTTTTTAGAACGATAAACTCTACCTCGGAGCACAAACCGGATCTTGTCCTTATTGCAGTAGTAGTTGTTTTTAGAACGATAAATTCTCCCTCTGAGCTCAAACAGGAACCTGGCCCTATTGTAGAAGTAGTTGTTTTTAGAACGATAAACTCCCCCTTAGAGCACCAACCGGAACATGGCCCTATTGCAGTAGTAGTTGTTTTTAGAATGATAAACTGTCCCTCAGAGCACAAACAGGAACCTGTCCCTAATGCTGTTGTTGTTGTTCTTAGAACGATAAACTGTCCCTCAGAGCACCAAAAGGAACCTGGACCTAATGCAGTAGTAGTTGTTTTTAGAACGATAAACTCTCCCTCAGTGCACCAACCGGATCTTGGCCCTATTGCAGTAGTAGTTGTTTTTAGAACGATAAACTGTCCCTCAGAGCACAAACAGGAACCTTGCCCTAATGTTGTTGTAGTTGTTTTTGGAATGATAAACTCTCCCTCAAAGCACCAACAGGAACCTGGCCTTATGCAGTAGTAGTTGTTTTTAGAACGATAAACTCTCCCTCAGAGCACAAACTGGAACCTGGCCCTAATGCAGTTGTAGTTGTTTTTAGAACGATAAACTCTACCTCGGAGCACAAACCGGATCTTGTCCTTATTGCAGTAGTAGTTGTTTTTAGAACGATAAATTCTCCCTCTGAGCTCAAACAGGAACCTGGCCCTATTGTAGAAGTAGTTGTTTTTAGAACGATAAACTCCCCCTTAGAGCACCAACCGGAACATGGCCCTATTGCAGTAGTAGTTGTTTTTAGAATGATAAACTGTCCCTCAGAGCACAAACAGGAACCTGTCCCTAATGCTGTTGTTGTTGTTCTTAGAACGATAAACTGTCCCTCAGAGCACCAAAAGGAACCTGGACCTAATGCAGTAGTAGTTGTTTTTAGAACGATAAACTCTCCCTCAGTGCACCAACCGGATCTTGGCCCTATTGCAGTAGTAGTTGTTTTTAGAACGATAAACTGTCCCTCAGAGCACAAACAGGAACCTTGCCCTAATGTTGTTGTAGTTGTTTTTGGAATGATAAACTCTCCCTCAAAGCACCAACAGGAACCTGGCCTTATGCAGTAGTAGTTGTTTTTAGAACGATAAACTCTCCCTCAGAGCACAAACTGGAACCTGGCCCTAATGCAGTTGTAGTTGTTTTTAGAACGATAAACTCTCCCTCAAATCACAAACACGAAACTTGCCCTAATGTTGTTGTAGTTGTTTTTAGAAAGATAAACTCTCCCTCAAAGCACCAACAGGAACAAGGCCCTATTGCAGTAGTAGTTGTTTTTAGGATGATAAACTCTCCCTCATAGCACCAACCGGAACCTGGAACTATTGCAGTAGTAGTTGTTTTTAGAGCAATAAACTCTCCCTCGGAGCACAAACCGAATCTTGGCCTTATTGCAGTAGTAGTTGTTTTTAGAATGATAAATTCTCCCTCTGAGCACAAACAGGAACCTGGCCCTAATGTAGAAGTAGTTGTTTTTAGAACGATATACTCTCCCTTAGTGCACCAACCGGAACATGGCCCTATTGCAGTAGTAGTTGTTTTTAGAATGATAAACTGTCCCTCAGAGCACAAACAGGAACCTGGCCCTAATGCTGTTGTAGTTGTTCTTAGAACGATAAACTGTCCCTCAGAGCACCAAAAGGAACCTGGCCCTAATGCAGTAGTAGTTGTTTTTAGAACGATAAACTCTCCCTCAGAGCACAAACTGGAACCTGGCCCTAATACAGTTGTAGTTGTTTTTAGAACGATAAACTCTCCCTCAGAGCACAAACAGGAAACTGGCCCTAATGTAGTAGTAGTTGCTTTTAGAATGATAAACTCTCCCTCAGAGCACAAACAGGAACCTTGCCCTAATGTTGTTGTATTTTTTTTAGAACGATAAACTCTCCCTCAAAGCACCAACCGGAACCTGTACCTATTGCAGTAGTAGTTGTTTTTAGAGCAATAAACTCTCCCTCAGAGTAGAAACCGGATCCTGGCCTTATTGCAGTAGTAGTTGTTTTTAGAACGATAAATTCTCCCTCAGAGCAAAAACAGGAACCTGGCACTAATGTAGAAGTATTTGTTTTTAGAACGATAAATTCTCCCTCAGAGCACAAACAGGAACCTGGCCCTAATTCAATTGCAGTTATTTTTAGAATGATAAACTGTCCCTCAGAGCACCAACAGGAACCTGGCCCTAATGCATTAGTAGCTGTTTTTAGAACGATCAACTCTCCCTCAGAGCACCAACCGGAACCTTGCACTATTGCTGTAGTAGTTATTTTTAGAACGATAAACTGCCCCTCAGAGCACAAACAGGAACCTGGCCCTAATGCAGTAGTAGTTGTTTTTAGAACGATAAACTCTCCCTCAGAGCACCAACCGGAACCTGGCCCTATTGCAGTAGTAGTTGTTTTTAGAATGATAAACTGTGCCTAAGAGCACCAACCAGAACCTGGCTCTATTGCAGTAGTAGTTGTTTTTAGAACGATAAACTGTCCCTCAGAACACAACAAGGAAACTAGCCCTAATGCAGTACTAGTTGATTTTAGAACGATAAACTGTCCCTCAGAGCACAAACTGGAACTTGGCCCTAATGCAGTAGTAGTTGTTTTTAGAACGATAAACTGTGCCTCAGAGCACCAAAATGTACCTGGCCCTAATGCAGTAGTAGTTGTTTTTAGAAAGATAAACTCTCACTCAAAGCACCAACAGGAATAAGGCCCTATTGCAGTAGCAGTTGTATTTAGAACGATAAACTCTCCCTCAGAGCACCAACCGGAACCTGTACCTATTGCAGTAGTAGTTGTTTTTAGAGCAATAAATTCTCCCTCAGAAAACAAACCGGATCCTGGCCGTATTGCAGTAGTAGTTGTTTTTAGAACGATAAATTCTCCCTCAGAGCACAAACAGGAACCTGGCCCTAATGTAGAAGTAGTTGTTTTTAGAACGATAAACTCTCCCTCAGAGCACAAACAGGAACCTGGCCCTAATGCAGTTGTAGTTGTTTTTAGAACGATAAACTGTCCCTCAGAGCACCTACAGGAATCTGGCCCTAATGCAGTAGTAGCTGTTTTTAGAACGATCAACTCTCCCTCAGAGCACCAACCGGGACCTGGCACTATTGCAGTAGTAGTTATTTTTAGAATGATAAACTCTCCCTCAGAGCACCAACCTGAACCTGGGAATATTGCATTAGTAGTTTTTTTAGAACGATAAACTCTCTCTCAGAGCACCAACCAGAACCTGGCCCTATTGCAGCAGTACTTGTTTTTAGAACGATAAACTGTCCCTCAGAGCACAAACAGGAACCTGGCACTAATGCAGTAGTAGTTGTTTTTAGAACGATAAACTCCCCCTCAAAGCACCAACCTGAACCTGGCCCTATTGCAGTAGTGGTTGTTTTTAGAATGATAAACTGTGCCTAATAGCACCAACCGGAACCTGGATCTATTGCAGTAGTAGTTGTTTTTAGAACGATAAACTGTCACTCAGAACACAATAAGGAACCTAGCCCTAATGCAGTAGTAGTTGTTTTTAGAACGATAAACTGTGCCTCAGAGCACCAAAAGGTACCTGGCCCTAATGCAGTAGTAGTTGTTTTTAGAACGATAAATTCTCCCTCAGAGCACCAACCGGAACCTGGGCCTATTGCAGTAGTAGTTGTTTTTAGAACGATAAACTGTCCCTCAGAGCACTAACAGGAACTTGGCCCTAATGCAGTAGTAGTTGTTTTTAGAACGATAAACTCTCCCTCAGAGCACCAACCAGAACCTTGCCCTATTGCAGTAGTAGTTGTTTTTAGAACGATAAACTGTCCCTCAGAGAACGAACCGGAATCTGGCCTTATTGCAGTAGTAGTTGTTTTTAGAATGATAAACTGTGCCTCCGAGCACAAACAGGAGCCTGGCCATAATGCAGTAGTATTTATTTTTAGAACGATAAACTCTCCCTCAGAGCACCAACCGGAATCTGGGCCTATTGCATTAGTAGTTGTTTTTAGAATGATAAACCCTCCCTCAGAGCACCAACCAGAACCTGGGCCTATTGCAGTAGTAGTTGTTTTTAGAACAATAAACTCTCCCTCAGAGCACAAACAGGAACCTGGCCCTAATGCAGTTGTAGTATTTTTTTAGAACGATAAACTGTCCCTCAGAGCACAAACATGAACCTTGCCCTAATGCAGAAGTAGTTGTTTTTAGAACGATTAACTGTGCCTAAGAGCACCAACCGGAACCTGGCTCTATTGCAGTAGTAGTTGTTTTTAGAATGATAAACTGTCTCTCAGAGCACAAACAGGAACCTGGCCCTAATGCAGTTGTAGTTGTTTTTAGAACAATAAATTTTCCCTCAGAGCACAAACAGGAAACTGGCCCTAATGTTGTTGTAGTTGTTTTTAGAACGATAAACTCCCCCTCAAAGCACCAACAGGAACAAGGCCCTATTGCAGTAGTAGTTGTTTTTAGAATGATAAACTCTCCCTCAGAGCACCAACCGAAACCTGGAACTATTGCAGTAGTAGTTGTTTTTAGAGCAATAAACTCTCCCTCAGAGCACAAACCGGATCTTGGCCTTATTGCAGTAGTAGTTGTTTTTAGAACGATAAATTCTCCCTCAGAGCACAAACAGGAACCTGGCCCTAATGTAGAAGTAGTTGTTTTTAGAATGATAAACTCTCCCTCAGAGCACCAATCAGAACCTGGCTCTATTGCAGTAGTAGTTGTTTTTAGAACGATAAACTGTCCCTCAGATCACCAACAGGAACCTGGCCCTAATGCAGTAGTAGTTGTTTTTAGAACGATAAACTGTCCCTCAAATCACCAACAGGAACCTGGCCCTAATGCAGTTGTAGTTGTTTTTAGAACGATAAACTCTCCCTCAGAGCACCAACCGGAACCTGGCCCTATTGCAGTATTAGTTGTTTTTAGAATGATAAACTGTCCCTCAGAGCACAAACAGGAACCTGGCCCTAATGCTGTTGTAGTTGTTCTTAGAACGATAAACTGTCCCTCGGAGCACCAAAAGGAACCTGGTTCTAATGCAGTAGTAGTTGTTTTTAGAATGATAAACTCTTCCTCAGAGCACCAACCGAAACCCGGCCCTATCGCAGTAGTAGTTGTTTTTAGAACGATAAATAAACTGTCCCTCAGAGCACTAACAGGAACCTGGTCCTAATGCAGTAGTAGTTGTTTTTAGAACTATAAACTCTCCCTCAGAGCACCAACCAGAACCTGGCCCTATTGCAGTAGTAGTTATTTTTAGAATGATAAACTGTCCCTCAGATCACCAACAGGAACCTGGCCCTAATGCAGTAGAAGTTGTTTTTAGAACGATAAACTCTCCCTCAGAGCACAAACTGGAACCTGGCCCTAATGCAGTTGTAGTTGTTTTTAGAATGATAAATTCTCCCTCAGAGCACAAACAGGAACCTGGCCCTAATGTAGTAGTAGTTGTTTTTAGAACGATAAACTCTCCCTCAGAGCACAAACAGGAACCTTGCCCTAATGTTGTTGTAGTTGTTTTTAGAACGATAAACTCTCCCTCAAAGCACCAACAGGAACAAGGCCCTATTGCAGTAGTAGTTTTTTTTAGAATGATAAACTCTCCCTCAGAGCACCAACCAGAACCTGGAACTATTGCAGTAGTAGTTGTTTTTAGAGCAATAAACTCTCCCTCAGAGCACAAACCGGATCTTGGCCTTATTGCAGTAGTAGTTGTTTTTAGAACGATAAATTCTCCCTCGGAGCACAAACAGGAACCTGGCCCTAATGTAGAAGTAGTTGTTTTTAGAACGATAAACTCTCCCTCAGAGCACCAACCGGAACATGGCCCTATTGCAGTAGTAGTTGTTTTTAGAATGATAAACTGTCCCTCAGAGCACAAACAGGAATCTGGCTCTAATGCTGTTGTAGTTGTTCTTAGAACGATAATCTGTCCCTCAGAGCACCAAAAGCAACCTGGGCCTATTGCATTAGTAGTTGTTTTTAGAACGATAAACTCTCCCTCAGAGCACCAACCAGAACCTGGCCATATTGTAGTAGTAGTTGTTTTTAGAACAATAAACTCTCCCTCAGAGCACAAACAGGAACCTGGCCCTAATGCAGTTGTAGTTGTTTTTAGAACGATAAACTGTCTCTCAGAGCACAAACAGGAACCTTGCCCTAATGCAGTAGTAGTTGTTTTTAGAACAATAAACTCTCCCTCAGAGCACAAACAGGAAACTGGCCCTAGTGTAGTAGTAGTTGTTTTTAGAATGATAAACTCTCCCTCAGAGCACAAACAGGAACCTTGCCCTAATGTTGTTGTAGTTGTTTTTAGAACGATAAACTCTCCCTCAAAGCACCAACAGGAACAAGGCTCTATTGCAGTAGTAATTGTTTTTAGAACGATTAATTCTCCCTCAGAGCACAAACAGGAACCTGGCCCTAATGCAATTGTAGTTATTTTTAGAATGATAAACTGTCCCTCAGAGCACCAACAGGAACCTGGCCCTAATGCATTAGTAGCTGTTTTTAGAACGATCAACTCTCCCTCAGAGCACCAACCGTAACCTGGCACTATTGCAGTAGTAGTTATTTTTAGAACGATAAACTGTCCCTCAGAACACAAACAGGAACCTGGCCCTAATGCAGTAGTAGTTGTTTTTAGAATGATAAACTCTCCCTCAGAGCACCAACCGGAACCTGGCCCTATTGCAGTAGTAGTTGTTTTTAGAATGATAAACTGTGCCTAAGAGCACCAACCGGAACCTGGCTCTATTGCAGTAGTAGTTGTTTTTAGAACGATAAACTGTCCCTCAGAACACAATAAGGAACCAAGCCCCAATGCAGTACTAGTTGTTTTTAGAACGATAAACTGTCCCTCAGAGCACAAACAGGAACTTGGCCCTAATGCAGTAGTAGTTGTTTTTAGAACGATAAACTGTGCCTCAGAGCACCAAAAGGTACCTGGCCCTAATGCAGTAGTAGTTGTTTTAGAACAATAAACTCTCCCTCAGAGCACCAACCGGAACCTGGGCCTATTGCAGTAGTAGTTGTTTTTAGAACGATAAACTTTCCCTCAGAGCACTAACAGGAACTTGGCCCTAATGCAGTTGTAGTTGTTTTTAGAACGATAAACTCTCCCTCAAAGCTCCAACAGGAACAAGGCCCTATTGCAGTAGCAGTTGTGTTTAGAATGATAAACTCTCCCTCAGAGCACCAACCGGAACCTGTACCTATTGCAGTAGTAGTTGTTTTTAGAGCAATAAAATTACTTACACAAACCAGCGCCTACCCTGTTGTGTTTTTAAATTAGGATATGCTAATGAACATACATGTATGTATGTGTGCCCTCTAGGGACGCACACACACATACATGGGGCAGCTGCCCTCAGATAAACATCTGCTATAGATATGTGTAAATTAGAGGTGGGCAGCACCTCTGTTCACTAGTGCAAATAATTAAATGAATACATAACCATATACAACAAACCATAAGTGAATGAATCAAATAAACAGTGCTCAAATCTATATAGCTTAATATAAGTCCATAATTAAACCAAACTAAAAGTCCATATTGCTGACAAACTCGTGTTGATGAACTCAAAAAAATAACAGGTATATGTACTCAGTGCTTCTAAATTAATTATGCAAAAAATGTCAATATAAGAACCAAAGCTCTTCCAAAGTGACAAAGTGCTTGAAAAGTGCTCCTAAAAAGTGCGTGACCAACAAACTCTTCCAAAGTGACGAAGTGCAAAAAGTGCTCCTTAAGGTGCTTAAAAAGTTGTTCCAGTGGCGTGCAGTCTGTGCCGAACCCCCTCTATGTCCCCACTCACCAGAAATTATTGACCAGCTGCTTTTCAGTCAGCGGTCAAAAAACGTGTGTCAGTGGGGAGAGGCAGCAGGTAACCCGGATACTGGATGATATTCACGTGAAGACGCCCTATCACGTGGGCAAAACGTGTTGACATCACTTCCGGTCGCCGCAGCCGTCATCAATACCACTTCCGGTTTGAGTGGAGAGGGACAGTGGAACGCACGCTGTGGAGGAAAGCTTACTACAGGCTATTTTTTATCTACAATTCTGTAAGTAGCAATCCGCAAGCGCAATAAAGAGAGTTATTTACGTTCTACACATTAGGTTTCCCTTTTTATTCCTGAGCCATCCAGGCACCATCCCAACATTCCAAGAGACGAAGAGTTTGATATATATATAAAGGATTTATACTGAACCAGACCCTCTAATTCAGAATCAGCCTAGTGAAAACAGACAACTATTCCTTCACAGCAACCAAAAAGGACACATTACCGAGAGGCATCTCCAGGATATCCTTGTCTTACAAGCAAGACCCACTCCACCGTCAAGGATTGTGTGACGTATTGCCCATCAGAGAGAAAACCTGCTTGGATCCAGAACCGATGCAAAGCCCTCTTCCACAGCTGGGAATACCTTGGGCGAGATGAGATCTCCACGGCCAGAATCCCCTTGAGATGGTTCAATGCCTATATTCAACCGGTGTCTGGTAAGCCTCCAATTTACCTCTATTTGAGGATTTTACCCGCATCCTTGAGGAGTTTTGTCACATCACTTCCAGTGAAGAATTTGCACACCTGATTTATATCATTATTGACTGTCACGGACTCACCAGTATAATTTTATTCACGGAATTATTCTAATTTTCATATGGTTTGAGCGCTATATTATTGTTTGTATTATATTTGATTTTCAATGAGTTTGATTGAGATATAGCAGCTCACCTACGTTTACACACTCACTTGTATCACAATTTTTCTTGCCTTAGCACAATATCACTTACACAATTACTAGTGCATTAGGGACATATTCCTGTTGGTGCTCTGAGAGAGAGATTATCATTCTAAAACCATCTACTACTGCATTAGGTAGAGGTTCCTGTTGGTGCTCTGAGGGAGAGATTATCATTCTAAAACCATCTACTACTGCATTAGGGAGAGGTTCCTGTTGGTGCTCTGAGGGAGAGTTTATCGTTCTAAAACCATCTACTACTGCATAAGGGAGAGGTTCCTGTTGGTGCTCTGAGGGAGAGTTTATCATTCTAAAACCATCTCCTACTGCATTGGTGAGAGGTTCCTGTCGGTGCTGTGAGTGGGAGATTATCGTTATAAAACCATACTACTGCATTAGGGGGAGGTTCCTGTTGGTGCTCTGAGGGAGAGTTTATCGTTATAAAACCATCTCCTATTGCATTAGGGAGAGGTTCCTGTTGGTGCTCTGAGGGAGAGTTTATCATTCTAAAACCATCTACTACTGCATAAGGGAGAGTATCCTGTTGGTGCTCTGAGGGAGAGATTATAGTTCTAAAAGCATCTCCTACTGCATTAGGGAGAGGTTCCTGTTGGTGCTCTGAGGGAGAGTTTATCGTTCTAACACCATCTCCTACTGCATTAGGGAGAGGTTCCTGCCTGTGCTGTGAGGGGGAGATTATTGTTCTAAAATCATCTCATACTGCAGTAGGGACAGGTTCCTGTCGGTGCTGTGAAAGACAGGTTATCGTTCTAAAATCATCTCATACTGGTGTTGAGAGAGGTTCCTGCTGCTGGTGTGAGCAGTGGAGAGGTTCCTGCTGCTGGTGTAAGCTGTGCATTTCTTGCACAAAAATAAAAATTAAATCTGCAATTTTCTTTTTTTTTTTAAAAAAAAAAGAATAATAATTTATTATTCTTTTTTTCTTAGTATTAATAAATAGTGCTACATAGTACATTTGTGTCCAGAATGAGGAGAGCGTCAAATAAGGGATGTGGTCGTGGTTGTGGTGCTGCTGGTGTTGCTTAAGCTCCTTTTGCAAGGAGAGGACGTAGTCGATCTGTGCCAGCTACACGCACAATTGAAACAACTTCCTCAGGTAGCTGACAGAACCTTCAACGTTATATGGTAGGCCCGAATGGCACTCAACAAATGGTGAGGCCAGAACAAGTACAGGCGATAGTAGATTGGGTGGCTGACAATGCCTCCAGTTCCTTCACATTGTCTCCCACCCGGTCCCTTGATGAAAGCTCAGAGTTGGCACCTGAACCCCATGACCATCTCTCTTTCACCTCAGCCCCTTGTAAATCAGCCAAGCAGTCTGAGCCTCAAGTCATGCAACAGTCTCTTATGCTTTTTGATGACTCTCCTGGTGTGCTTTCCGTGGGCCATCCACATAGCCCTACCCCAGAAGTGGAAGACATTGAGTGCACTGATGCCCAACCACTTCTGTTGCATGATGAGGACATGGAAACGCCAGTGCAGCACGTCTCTGATGATGACAAAACACAGGTGCCAACTACTGCAGCTTTCCACAGTGTGCAGACTGACAAGGAGGGCAGTGGTATAGGCTGGGTGGAAGATGATGTGGAGGAGGATGATGAGGTCCTAGACCCCACATGGAATGAGGGTCATGCGAGTGACGTGTGCAGTTTGGAGGAAGGGGTGGTGGTTACACAGAGGCACCAGCACAGCAAAAAAGGAAGCAGGTTGCAAAAGTAGAGCGAGCGTCTCCTAGACAGTATGCCTGCTACTACCCACAGCACCCAGGGACCTAGCACACCAAAGGCAGCTTAAAGGCGTTCCCCGGAGTGGCAGTTCTTCAGACAATGTGCTGACTACAAGACACGAGTGGTTTGCACACTGTGCAATGAGAGCCTGAAGCGAGGCATAAATGTTTTAAACATGAGCACAACATGCATGACCAGGCATCTAAAGAACTTGCTGCAGTGGGATAAGTACCTCAAAATCCAAGAAAGGTCTCGGCCTCCTCTTGTTTCCTCTTCTGCTGCTGCCTCAGCCTCCTCCTCCACCTCTACAGTGCCAGTGTCACCTGCCACCCAGCAAACAGTGCATGTGACAGCAATGCCACAATGTCCGCCACTGTCCACAAGCATTTCCACACGGAGCTTACAGCTCTCCATCTCCCAAACACTGGAGAGAAAGAGGAAGTACCCACCTACCCACCCACGATCCCTGGTCCTGAATGCCAGCATTTCAAAATTCCTGGCCTTTGAAATGCTGTCATTCCGTTTGCTGGACAAAGGCAGTTTTAAAAACCTGATGGCGGTGGCTGTGCCACAGTACTTGGTTCCCAGGCGCCACTACATTTCCAGGCGAGCCATCCCTTCCCTGTACAAACAAGTCGGGGAGGAGATCAGGTGTGCACTGTGCAACGCCTTCTGTGGCAAGGTCCACATAACCACTGATACGTGGACCAGTAAGCACGGGCAGGGACGCTATATCTTGCTAACTGCACACTGGGCAAATGTAGTGGTGGGTGGGCCTGAGGCAGCTAGCCGTTTGGCGCATGTCCTTCCACCACCAAGGATTGTAGGGCATTTCTCTTTGCCTCCTGTTGCCTCCACCTCCTACTGCTCTTCCTCCTCCTCCTCCTCTACCACCTCCTCATCCACTCAGCGTAACACCTTCACCACCAACTTCAGCACATCCAGGGTGAAACGACAGCAGGCTGTTTTAAAACTGATATGTTTGGGGGATAAACCCCACACTGTGCAGCAGTTGTGAATGGGCATTGAACAACAGACTGATGAGTGGTTGTTGCCACTGAGCCTCAAGCCCGGCCTGCTGGTGTGCGATAAAGGGCGAAATCTCGTAGCAGCTCTGGCCCTAGCCGGTTTGACGCACATCCCTTGCCTGGTGCATGTGCTGAATTTGGTGGTGCAGAAGTTTCTAAAAAACTTCCCGGATATGTCAGAGCTGCTGCAGAAAGTGCAAGCAGTCTATGCGCGCTTTCGGTGTTCTCACCCTGCTGCTGCTCGCCTGTCTGCGCTGCAGCAGAACATCAGCCTTCCGACTCACTGCCTCCTATGCGACGTGCCCACAAGGTGGAACTCCACCTTGCACATGCTGGAGAGACTGTGTGAGCAGCAGCAGGCAATAGTGGAGTTTCAGCTGCAGCACGCACGGGTCAGTTGCTCTGCGGAACAGCACCACTTCACCACCAACGAGTGGGCCTCCATGCTAGACCTGTGTACCATATTGCTTTGTTTCGAGTACTCCACCAACATGGCCAGTGCTGATGAGGCTGTTCTCAGCGTTCTATGTCTCCTTGAAAAAACACTTCGGGCGATGATGGAAGAGGATGTGGCACAGGAGGAGGAGGAAGAGGGGTCATTTCCACGGTTATCAGGCCACTCATTCACAAGTGGCTCGGAGGGTAGGTTCCTGCACCAGCATAGGCCAGGTCAAAAATTTTCAAGCCAGGGGACAGGTCTGGAAGATGAGGAGGACGAGGATGATGATGATGAGGAGGAGGAGGAACCATGTTCACAGCAGGGTGGCACCCAACGCAGCGGGTGCGTGGCTGGGGGGATACAGAGGACACAGATGATACACCTCCCACAGAGGACAGCTTGTCTTTGCCTCTGGGCAGCCTGGCACACATGAGTGACTACATGCTGCAGTGCCTACACAACGACAGCCGAGTGGCCCACATTGTAACTTGTGCTAATTAATGGGTGGCCACCCTGCTGGATCCCCGTTACAAGGACAATGTGCCGTCCTTAATTCCCTCACTGGAGCGTGATCGAAAGATGTGCGACTACAAGCGCACGCTGGTAGACGAGCTGCTGAGGGCATTCCCGGGGGCTCAGTGGAAGCACAAGGCGAAAGCAGAGGAGGAGGAAGAGGTCACCAATGCAGCTGTGGCACCGCCAGCACCTCAGAAGGCAGGGTTAGCATGGCCGAAATGTGGAAAAGCTTTGTCAGCAGCACGCCACAACAAACAGCACCACCAGCTGATAGGCAACATCTTAGCAGGAGGCAGCATTTCAGCAACATGGTGGAACAGTATGTATGCACACGCCTACACGTACTGACTGATGGGTCTGCCCCATTCAACTTCTGGGTCTCCAAATTGGGCACATGGCCTGAGCTTGCCCTTTATGCCTTGGAGGTGCTGACCTGCCCTGCAGCCAGTGTATTGTCTGAACGTGTGTTTAGCACGGCAGTGGGTGTTAACACAACGTGGACAAGCTAATGTTTATTAAAATGAACCAGGCATGGATCCCACAAGACTTGTCTGTACCTTGCGCAGAATAGACATTTATACCGGCCTCACACAGCCATTGGTATACTTAAGTGAACTTATTCTTTTTTTTCTTTTTATAGAACATAAGTCTTTATTGGAATTTGTAACAGGAGAAACATGAAAAATAAACCATGGTACATTTTATATGGAAAAAGTGAACCTGTGCTATAACATCTCAGGGTTTGTTTGCAGATAGTGATCTTTTTTTTTTTTTTTTTTTTTTTTTT
>BLSH010159439.1:30362-46905 GCA_018402905.1 Glandirana rugosa
GGTGTAAAGTCGGTACGATTGGGACGGAAGACTCCACGACCACCACGGTGTCGACGCAACCGCTGGAGAAGGAGGAGGAGGAGTAGACGGAAGTGGAACACGAAGGTGACTCGGGGGCCACAGTAAACCCTTACGGGAGTCGTCGCGCAGATGGTCTCACGCGAACATCATCGTGTAGAAGGCTAGTACGAGGTCACTCCCTTAATTCCTACCTTGTAACAGGAACATTACCCCTAGGTCGTCCCACCGGTGGTACATTAGTCGTGTTCAATTTTACACCCGTTGAGCCGACAGCAACTCGTCCGTGACGTCGTACATCAGTGAGTACACACGGTCCGACGGGTCTCCGTTTCTGTTCGACAGGAGACACCGAGGACAGCTTGTCTTTGCCTCTGGGCAGCCTGGCACACATGAGTGACTACATGCTGCAGTGCCTGCTCAACGACAGCCGAGTTGCCCACATTTTAACTTGTGCTGATTACATGGTGGCCACCCTGCTGGATCCCCATTACAAGGACAATGTTCCATCCTTAATTCCCTCACTGGAGCATGATCGGAAGATGTGCTACTACAAGCGCACTCTGGTAGACGCGCTGCTGAGGGCATTCCCAAATGACACCGGGGGCTCAGTGGAAGCACAAGGTGAAGGCAGATGAGGAGGAGGAGGAAGAGGTCGCCAACGCAGCTGTGGCACCACCAGCACCTCAGAAGGCAGGGTTAGCATGGCTGAAATGTGGAAAAGCTTTGTCAGCAGCACGCCACCACAAACAGCACCACCAGCTGATATGCAACATCTTAGCAGGAGGCAGCATTTCAGCAACATGGTGGAACAGTGCACACGCTTACACGTACTGACTGATGGGTCTGCCTCATTCAAATTCTGGGTCTCCAAATTGGCCACATGGCCTGAGCTTTCCTTTTATGCCTTGGAGGTGCTGGCCTGCCCTGCAGCCAGTGTATTGTCCGAACGTGTGTTTAGCACAGCAAGGGGGCGTTATCACAGACAAACGCAGCCACCTGTCCACAGCCAACGTGGACAAGCTAACCTTTATTAAAATGAACCAGGCATGGATCCCACAAGACTTGTCTGTACCTTGTGCAGAATAGACATTTAGACCGGCCTCACACAGCCATTGGTATCCTTTTTTTTTTTTGAATATGTCTCAATATTTTGGGGGCTATCCCATTTCTAAAAAAAACAAACAAACAAAAAACAGTGTTGGCTACCTCCACCACCACTTCCACCTACACCGCCACGGTCACCGCCTCCTCAACCCCCAGGCTCCTACTCCACATCCACCTCCTCCTCCTCCAATTTTTTATTTTTTTATGTCATTTTAAGTTATTTCCCTATCCACATTTGTTTGCAGGGCACTTGTCATACTCTTACCCCCATTTTGCTTCCTTTTGCAGCCTTTTAGCCCTTTCCATTACTTTTACTTTACTTTTTCACAGCCATTTTTGTGTCCAAAAGTACAGGTCACCATTGACTTCAATGGGGTTCAGTGTCCGGGGTCAAGTTTTGATCGAGTTCGGTGTCGAACCCGAACGTTTTCAAAGGTTCGGCCGAACCCGATGAACTCGAACATCCAGGTGTCCGCTCAACTCTAATGCTGACTATTGTAAGAGGCAATGATGCGAATAGAATCTGTTTATTCTTTTTCTTTTTTATTTCTCTCAGAACTAGCTTTGAACATAAGTTGGGCCCTAGATTGGGATACTGCTCAATTGTATGCTTTGCGCAAACAAGATTTTGTATAGCCCCTTTTCAAGAGGCGTTTTTTTAGATCAAGGGCAGCTACCTTGAATTTTTGATTGCCACAACAGTTGCATCTCAGACGCAAGTATTGTGAGTATGGAATAGACCTAATGAGGGGTTGTGGATGGAAACTTTGAGCCTGTAAAATAGTATTCCCGGCTGTAGGTTTCCTAAATAACTTACTTCTCAAGATGCCATTAACATCAATCTCAACATGCAGGAAAGTTATTTTATGACGATCCTGGGTCATTGTGAAGAAGAGGTTGTAAGAGTTGGCATTAATAGCATTCAAACAATGATGAAACAAATCCAAAGGCCCATCCCAGATCAAAAAAATATTGTCTATATACCTCATTCAAGTGAGGATATGTGACAAAAAACTCGAGAGACTCTCAGAAAGCAAAAAATGACTCTCCCACTCCCCCAGGTACAGGTTGGCATATGAGGCCGAGCAACAGATCCCCATAGCCACACCCTGGACCTGGAGGAAGTGGGAGCCATCAAATACAAAGGTATTGGGGGTCATTTACTATAATTTTAATGCGCAGAATCACAAATTTGCGTGAAAAATGGAATTCACTAAAGCCCTGAGGGAGAAAATAGTCCCAGAATCAAATTCACTATAACGCCCAAACAACAGTGACTGACTAAAAAACTAGTCGTGGTAGAAGCAAGGGAATTTCACATGGAAATAATGTTTAGAGCATGATATGATCACCTAAATTGTTTTTAAAAATGTAGTATCTTGTTTAATGATGATCTGCTTTTAAATTGTTTAAAAAAGTGATTTATAACCTGAAATATCATTGAAAGTCTGAAAAGAGCCAAATTCCCCCTTTTTTCCTGACTATTCATCAGCACAACTGAGCATGCTCAGACAAGAAAATTCCCTCATTTTAACTCCCATGCCTTTTTTAGAGAGTGGTATAGTAAATGCGCAAATTCACACTTGCCTATAATGTCTTCTTGAGAAAGAAAATTTGCATTTTCTAATATGCCTTCTTGAGAAGCCTAATGCAAGTTTCAACCATTGATTCTAATGGTACAATTGTAACTTCCCTAAAGAAATCCTTTTCATGTTGAGATGAAATGTATCATCTAATTTGTTTTTAAGAATGTTACAATGTGCAATCTTCTCATGTTATTCTCTGTCTTTTGCTTGTTGCTGTCCATCTCATAAAAATCTTTTGCCAAACTCACACAGGTATCTTCACAAAGCACATCAATACCATTGCTGTTACAATAACATCACTGTTCTACACTTCAAGCATCACCAAATAGCACAGAATAAACTCCAGACTGATGTAATTCCACCACCTATATGTGCAAAGAAATGCAGTATATGTGTATTTATGTGTAGGAGGGCTGCACACTTGGCAGACTGGTGGCTAATAGCTTAACGCTTCTACCTAGGAACATAGAGGTTCTAGGTTCGCGTCCTGAGAGTATCACTTCATGTAGAGAGGGTTTCTGTTCTCATAACTCATGTTCCTACCACAATTATGTCTAAATGTAGTATTTATGTGTAGGAGGGTTCCACCACTATTGCAAATTGTGTCACATGTTTTCTATGGGCAATGACTATAATCAGCCTTAACATTTCCCATCCAGCAATTATTGCAGCTTATTACCAGATAGTATGGCTGAATTTGCATTGCATTCGGACCAAACTCGCACAAGACCCTTTTTTTTTTTGTCCACACCAGAATTCGATTGCATGGATGTTCATGCCCATGCGATCCGATTAATGTCTGAACTGTTAGTTTGCACTGTGATATGTGAGCTAAAATGGGGGTGTCATTAACAATGTATTGACACTCCCAGCAGGTCACACATGGCAGTGTGAATTACGATGCAGGAACCTGCAGTGGATTTGCAAGGTTCCCGCATTGCACAAGTGTGAACCGGCACTCATAATGAATTTAGGTGGTGGATAGGCAGTGTTGTATGTCTCAAACTGAGCCTTTGTCTTTGTCATTCACTTGCCTATTACTAAAAAAAATTGTGATTGCGATCAAATATTCGCAAGCAAGAGTGGCTTTGTCCTTTGACCCGGGAATGTCATTGTGTTCACCCGGAAGTGCCTTTGCTGGTCAGGATCTCTATATAGGTGGCTACAGCAATGTTCCATTTCAGAAAAGAGGTGCTACTCATTTGACGGGTAAGTGTAGGAAATGTACATGTGCTTACACCATGTAGGGGAGGATGCGGTAGCTATATTTGGTAGGGATGGGGTTAATTTATTTGTTCATGTGCGATCACCACACATTCACTTCCTGCCAGGGCAGCCATCAGAAATGTTGGGGCCTCTTAAACAGCTTTAGACCTGCGCCCCCCCTTCTGACCCCCAACATTCCCCAGGGCCTTCCCACTGGGCCATTCCACCACATCTGCCCACTGGCCAGGGGTGTACACATGTCACAGCCCCAGTAGGAATAATACACCCTGTAACACTTACTGGGTGTAGCCTGCCAAGCATGACTCATTCAAGTGAAGTGTACAATGCATGCTAGTGTGGGATCCAAGGGGTTAAAAGAAACAGTGCACAGGCAGCACAGCCTTACCCAATGCTTGCAATAAGGCCTCGTGCCGAACCATAGGTGCTAGAGGTCCCAAACCTGGACCAGTTGTGGTCTAGGGGGCCCTCTCCATGTGACCCAAGTTTGGTATTTTTATTGCCTATGGTTCAGGAGAACGGTATCCCCAAACTGGGTGCCCCCCCTCATAGACTCCAATGTTAAGTCCGAAGTTCACCTGACAATTGCCGGTCAATGACTGGTCACTTTGAGGACCTGGTATGACCAAACTATAGATGCCGGAGGTCCCAAACCTGGCCCAGTATTTGCCCAGGGGGTGCTCTCTATGTGACTAAAGTTTGGCATTTTTATTGGCTATGGTTCGGGAGAACGGTGTCCCCAAACTGGGTGACCCCCTCCCATAGACCCCAATGTTAAAGACTGCTTAAGTCTTTGTTGTAAGGGCCCTTGAGACACTGGGGCCCCTTACAACAGTACTGCCTGTACCCCCCTGATGGCGGCCCTGCTTAATGCCCATGCGCACACATCACTTCCTGGTTACAGGCACATTACACTTCCTGCATGTATTCTGCTGATGTAAATCAGTAAGGAGTGTGTGTATATATATATATAAATGAGAGAGCTGCTTTTATATTTTATATATATATCCATGAGTTACTTCTATACACTCCTTTTACACTTGGCCGACTTTTCCTAAAACTCTTCATATCTGTGTTACTTCAAGTGGCACCAACTTCAAAGTAGTCCCTGTACTACTTTGGTGTGACTTGAGGTTCCTAGCTCTCAATATTACACAGGCATTCCCTGAAGTTGGGACAATGTTGTGGGCAAACTGCATTACTTTCAGGATAACACCTTTTGACTCAGGCCCCATTCGCACTTTTGTGACTTGAAAGTCATGCAACTTTGATGTGACTTGAAGCAATGCCTGTGTAATCTTGGTCTAGGGACCTAAAGTAATATCAAACTCGTACCAAAGTAGTTCAGGGACTAGTTTGAAGTTGATACCACTTGAAGTCAGACAGCTATGAATCCTACTCATTGGAAATTGCGGGATCCAACTTGACAGGCGACTTTGCAGTCCCAAGTCACAGAACAATTTGCACAAGTGTGAAAGGGGCCTTAGATATCCACCCAAAAGTGGAAGCTCTGCTTATCTCTCCCCCCCCTCTGATGCCACGTTTGGCACCTTTTCGGGGGGTGGTTACTTGTTTTGGACATTTACCTGCCCCCACTTCCGACAGACCTCACTGCAGCGAGGTATGGCAGAAATTTGACACCCCTCCTCCTTCCCTGATGCCAGGCCATTCAGAAAGTGCAGTGCCCTTTGTGCATGCGCAGTAGTGAATTGGCAATGGAGGCGACAGCACCTGAGAGCCAATGGAAACATGGCTAGCTTCCAGGACAGTGTCCTAATAATTAAAGTCAGACGTTGCAGGATGTGTAGCTGCTGACTTGTAAATTTTCTGTGGTGGGGGGGCTGAGGCACCACTTATCACATGGTACTTGGGCCTATCTAAACAACCTTTACCATGTGAATATCTTCAGCTAATCACAGATCAGTAGTAATCCCAGCTGACATGAATGTCAAACAATTCTGACAGTTAAAAGTTTGGCTGGTACAATGATTTGTATGGTATCAGCAAGCCTACATGATACATTTAAACAAGGCTATCTAACTCACAGAGTAGTTCAATGGTATGAATAGTATGACCTTCTGGAAGCTTGCATTGTACTCAGCATTAGATGCTGAAAATATGCAAACACATATTCGCCAATTAGCCAATGCACATCAGTTTGATTGCTTCCATACTATGAATTCTTTAAATGCATGCAATGGTATGTTAATATTCAATAATATTATGATGTGGAATTGGAATAATCACACACCAGTTAACGTGCCGGCAGTTAGTTTGTAGAGAATGAAGAGAATACAAGATTAGTAAATGTATTTTTTCTGGCTGGTTGTGGACAACTCTATAGTGGTTTATTCCGATACGTTCAAAGCTTACAGCTCCAGGTTTGGATCCTACAGATGTCGTCAGCACACCTTGCATTATATGCAGCATTATATTTTGAAAATATGTGAAGGCATACTCACCAATTAGCCAATGCACATCATCAGTTTGATTGCTTCCATACTATGAACTTTTGCAATGCATGCAATGGTATGTACATATTCATTAATATTATAGTGTGGAATTGGAAAAATCACACACTAGTTAACGTGCCGGCAGTTAGTTTGTAGAGAATTAACAGAATCCAAGATTAGTAAATGTATTTTCTATGGCTGGTTGTGGTCAACTCCAGAGTGTAGTGGATCCTTCCACTACCTTCAAAGCTTACAGCTACAGGTTTGGATCCTACCGGTGTTATCACTACACATTGCATTGTACTTGGCATTATATTCTGAAAATATGTGAAGGCATATTCGCCAATGCCCATCAGTTTGATTGCTTCTATACTATGATCTTATGCAACGGTAGGTACATATTCAATAATATTATAGTGTGGAATTGGAATAATCACACACTAGTTAACGTGTCAGCAGTTAGTTTGTAGAGAATGAAGAGAATACAAGATTCGTAAATGTATTTTTTCTGGTGGGTTGCAGTCAACTCTATAGCGTAGTGGTTTATTCCGATGCGTTCAAAGCTTACAGCTCCGGGTTCAGATCCTACAGATGTCATCAGCATACCTTGCATTGTACGCAGCATTATATTTTGAAAATATGTGAAGGCATATTCAACAATTAGCCAATGCCCATCATCAGTTTGATTGCTTCCATACTATGAACCTTTGCAATGCATGCAATGGTATGTACATAATCATTAATATTATGGTGTGCAATTGGAATAATCACACACTAATTAATGTGCCGGCAGTTAGTTTGTAGAGAATGAAGAGAATACAAGATTAGTAAATGTATTTTTCTGTCTGGTTGCGGTCAACTCTATAGCGTAGTGGTTTATTCCAATGCGTTCAAAGCTTACAGCTCCAAGTTCGGATCCTACAGATGTTATCAGCACACCGTACATTGTACGCAGCATTATGCTTTCCATTTTGCTGCGGTAGTTCCCATACACTTTTTCAAGCAAATCATGTTCATAGAAACCTTCAATGGATTCTGCAGGTTCAAGCCCAATTGACATCAGCTATTCCCATATATGCCTATTAAGGCATATTTGCGAAAATAACGCAATTCTGTGTTCACATGATCGCATATTTTTGATATGCTAATTGACTTTAATGGGCGTTTTTTTTGCTTCGCGCAAATGCATATTCGCGATATAGTGAATTAGCCCCATTGTGTCTTAATATAAAATCAAGAACCTGAACAACAAATTCAAAAAGGGCTTCAGAGTGTTGGTTGCTAGATTTGAAAAAATTGCATATTACTCATATCCACTTATTGTGGGGGATAGAGCAATACAGGCTTTCCACATCAACAGTGACTATCGCAGCCGGAATCAGCTCCAACAGAATCCCTCTGCACAAAGGCACATGACAGGGCTGTCCTCCGTCCCCCCTACTATTTAATCTGGCAATAGAACCCCTCTCTAGGCACCTGCTTGCCCACCCAAAACTACACGGGATCAAAATTGGTACTCAGGAAGTACGTGCGGCACTATTCGCGGATGACATTTTAATATTTTCTGCCAATCCCCAATGTAACATCCCACTAATACAAGAAATCTTCACCAATTTTCGGTCCCGCGTGGGCCTCAAAATAAACTTTAACAAAAGTGAGGTACTCCCCCTTTTCCACGCTAGGACGCCCCAATCGACAATTGACTCGGCATTCCCTGTTACTAACTCCCGTATTACGTACCTTGGCATAAAAATTGGGAAATCCCCCTCTTCTATTTATAACCTACATATCCCTCCTGTTGTTTCATGAATTGTAGGCGAGCTACACAATTGGTCTAACCTCCCACTCTCCCTATTGGGAAGAAGCCATCTCTTTAAGATGGTGAGCTTCCCTAAACTACTCTACCCCCTGCAAACCATCCCCCTTCTCTTACGCCATAAGGATATTCAGACAATTAACAAGGCCCTCTCCTCCTTCCTATGGCGGAAGAAACGCCCACGTATAGCCTTAGCCAAATTATTCCTCCCTAACCACCTAGGAGGCTCCAACCTCCCCAACATATGAAACTACAATCTAGCGTGCCTCCTCAGAGTGGATTTGGACTGGCTGGCGGAGACCTCCAGATATTCGAATCATGACCTAGAATCTCAGATGGTTACCCCCCACTGCCTAGACGCTCTCCTCCACTGCAAACTACGAGAACTACCCCCTACTTTGAAGCAAAATCTACTCATTAGAGACACTAACATTGCATGGAGGGAAATCAGGACCAAACTGGGCCTCCCTGCAACCATCTCCCGTTTTCTACCTCTCAGGGGCCACCCCAAAAGCCCCTTGTCTACCCAACAAACTATAATAACCTCTTGGTCTCTCCAAGGCCTGCGGACTTACGCTCAACTCTTTGACCCAGCCACAGGGAAAGCCCTTCCCTTCTCGCAAGTTCAAACATCATTTAACCTCCCGAAAACTCACTTTCTCCCCTTTCAACAAGCCACGCGCTTTGCTACCAGCCTGTGCTCTGACAAACTGAAGCGATTTAAACCTTCCTTCATTGACAACCTGCTCCTGAACAATTCACTAAAAATCGGAGACATCCACAAACCGTTATCTGTTAGCCTCTGGAAGTCACGCTCTCAAGACCCACCCTCACCTTGGTCAAGACTTTTACCAGGGCAGGCTGACACAAACTTTGCACTGCAAGGCTATAATACTAAAAGGGGCTTTCATAAAGAACGAATTCTGGAGAGAACAAGAAATCAAAATCCTACACCGGGCATATATGCCCTAGTCAATAGAAAAGACAACCTCAGCGCCTTTCCAATGCACCTGGTGCTCTGCCCATAAACCGTCTTTAAAACATAGACTATGGGACTGCCCTGCTGTTTCCACCTTCTGGTCACAAGTGGAAACTCTAGCTAATCTAGTCTCTGGATACACCCCCTGTAAAGACCCACTGCCGTTAATCTTTGGATTCATGGATAATCCCTCCTCAGAGCCCCATAACTGGAATAAAACCGTCCTCAACAAACATAGACACTGGCTCACCTACTTTTTCATGGTGGCCAGAAGGACAATTCTCAAACAATGGACGTCAAAACCCCCTCCCAATGTATCCATGGTAAAGGCTCAGCTGCTGGGACTCTATCATAAAGAGTTAATGGACCTCTCCCTGAGTGGGAGCAACCCGAACAATTTCGATAAAATTTGGACGGCCTTCATTACAAAAATCTGCAACCTGCCTTCATCCCACCTCAACCAGGACCGGATCCTTGACTACACCCCCTGAAAATTGTTTGGAGTGACAAAACGCAATGGAAAATCTAAGCCCTCCCTTACTAACCACCCCTGCTCTAGCTAGCCAAAGGTTAGACTAGATTTCTTAACTTATGAACAGACTGAATCAACCAGCGCTGTCCAGCGTCTATATGCATCAGCATTTAAATGTGCTTGATTTGATGATGTGTTGCCAGTTGGTACTTATGGAACTCCCTCCATTATCCATAGTGGTTCCCACCTCCCTCACCTTCCCCCCCTCTCCCCCTCTCCCTTCCTCCCCCCCCCTCTCATTTATGGTAAATCTCACTCAGCACCTATCATTTGTTTATCTACCCTTGTTCTGATTTACTGGAATTTCTGTTTAAACCTTTTGTATCTAACTAAAACCTTAATATTAACCCAAAAGTATGTTTAAAAAAAAAAAAAATCAAGTGACTAAATAGGCTCTTGATGGAATGTGAAGGTCTTCAATTAGTTGAAGGAAATTAACTGTGTCTTTAACATTGGATTATAAGCTCACAACAAATGGACGTAAAAAGGCATCAACCCACTTGCTCGCATTCTCAGTCAAATTAGAGTTACCGGAGATTATAGGCCTACCGAGAGGATGTGTTTTAGATTTGTGGATTTTTGGAAGCATATAAAAGGAAGGTGTACGGGGGTACTTGTTGTAAAGAAAATTCCAGATGTCATATGTAATGGTGTCCTGTTCAGAGCCTCTGAAATAAGGATATAGAAGGCCTTATTATAGTCTTCAATTTGTGTCTCAGAAATACTTGTGTACCAGTCTGTTATTTAAAATGTCCATACACATTCCTTGATAGGCCTCTCTATCCATAACAACCACGTTCCCTCCCTTGTCTGCATTTTTGATGACAATAAAGGTATTCCTTTGTAAGTTCCCTAAGGACTCCTGATGCTCAACCAAAAGGCTATTCTGTGATCCCCCAAGGGTGGGGATCTTTTTGACAGCCTCGGTTACCCATTTTAAAATTTGGGATTTGATTGGAGAGGCGGAAATTTTTTTGATTTTTTCTTTAGGGAGGTCAGCTCCACAGGGGGACATGGAGGTTTGTCCCCCAAAAGGGCCTCTTAATCAATTTGATCAATAAGATCAGTGTTATCACCAGAGTCCCTAAGGGCCTTACATTCTTGTATAGACAGTTTGTGCTCAGGTATAGGATTTGGAGCTTTGTCATACATTAACTTTAACAGAATTTTGCGAGCAAATAGGTTAATATCCTTAATGATAGTGAATCTGTCCAAGTCATTGGTCGGACAGAAGCTCAGACCCAGGGAAAGGACCTGAGTCTCCTGTATCGACAAAAAATGAGTGGACAGATTCACAACCTTCAAACCAATGTCTGAATCAAAAGAGGTGACACAATTGTGCTGAGAATCTAGTTCAAAGGGGTATGTGTATTAGAAGAGGAAAGAGTAGTGAAAATGGGGTATGGGGTGATAGCAGCAACAGATGCACCCCCACCCATACCAGGTGATAAAGTAGAAGAATCAACTCCCATAGATTTTCCTTCTGGAAACATAACAGAAGATGATGAGTTAGAGACCCCAGCACCAAGAACATTACCTGACACCTCCGAAGTATGCAAAGATTGTACTTTATCATCCAGAATATGTTTCTTCCTGCTTTTATCAGCTTTAGTGTTGGGTGTATTTATACGTCTTTTTTGCAGTGTTTTAGTTTTTGTGCTCCTGTGAGAAATCTGTGAGGAAAAGGAATCAAAGCATGAATGACTGCTCATGTCAGTGGGGTTATTAGACTATACCAATAAAGGACCCTGATTATTAAGTCTTCTATTGCAGGGTTTTTCCCAGAGGTAAGCAGTGTGGCTGAGGAAGGCTCTTTTATCTCTTCCAAATTTCTTGTCTTTAGTAATCAGGATATGTCTATTGAATGTTTCAAGGTCAGAACTCAACTTTTTGTTAAGTTCCTTGAATTTTGAATGAGATCTAAATAAATTGAGTGTAACATTAAAGCGGAGTTCCACCCAGATTTTTTTTATCACATCATTCAAGTCCTTTGCCTATATAGACTTACCTTTGAAGGAAAAAAAAAATTATATTCACCCTAAGTCGCTTGTTGCTAGGTGGTCCCTGTATTCTGCCCCTATTTGGTCCTAGGCTCTTTTTCACTTCCTGCTTTCCCTGGCCTCCGGGGAGGTGTGACTCATCCTTTCCCAGGAGTCAGTGGGCTACCCTGTACTGTAAAATTGTGTTTTTTCCAGACAGGAAATGACACGATTTAAGGCGGACCGAGATCGAGGAGTGCATGATGGCTACCCACCATGCACTTCTTTCAGGAAGAGATGCCAGGAGACCCAGGATGGGCTTCAGGTGCCCTCACCTAAAATGGAAAAGTCCAGCAGTGAGAGAAACGAAATTGTGAGTAAAAAATACATGTAATTACTAGGCGGTTTGAAAGTAAGGAAACAAAAGATTACATCTATTTAGTATTAAAAGAGTGAATGCCAAAAAAATATCTTGGTGGAACTCCGCTTTAACTTGCTGGATTTCAATATTTAATTGTTCCACCTGGCTCTCATAATCCTTGATTAGAAGCACCATCATGTTGTGAGAACAAGATGAAAGATTATCCTCCCAGCTCATTTTCAGATCCATCATTAACTTTAGGGATATTTGGAAAGATCTGTATACACATCCCTTGGGGTTATACCCTGCTTTGATGTATCTATCTAGGGTATTTTTGTGCCAGTGCAAAGCCGACTTCTTCTCCAACAGTCTCCTGAGTGAGAAAAATGTGGAGGAGAGGCCGGTTGCAGGCTTTACAGTGTTGCTAAAAGATTGCTGGTGTTTTGACATTGTGTCAGTCCAATTGGACAGATAAGAATCAGCCATAGTAAAAAAACAAAACAAAACAAAAGAACATTAATTTGTATATGGTTACCAGCAAGACACACTGACCAAAGGATTAGTGTTACCACTATAGTTTTGGAATACAAAAAAAAAAACTGGGAAAGTCAGTGTAACTACGCTACACCAAAGAATGGGGTCCTGCCACATCCCGGAAGGTACCAAGAGCAGAACAAAGTTTTTTGGGACTTTAGAGGCCAAACCCCACACATAGGTGTACTATAAAATAATACTTTTATCATAATTCATGAAGATAAAAGTAAATACAAAATAGCGTACACATATATAGGAATGGCATAAATAATACTGGATCACAGAAGAACACTCAGACGTTTCGACCAAAACACAGACTTCTTCGGGAAGTTTCAAAATGGATGCCACAATCTATTTCTACCATTAACAAAAGAAATGATAGCATTAATAATACAGATATATTTGTACATAAATTGCAAAAGTTATACAAAGTTGTGCATAATAACATTACAACACAAAAGAATATCACCAAATTAGACCAACACTTACAGTGCCAAAGGACATGCAGAAATGATCGTCAAAGATGTCAGAACCCCCCCTCCCAGGGTATAATAACCAGGTACCCCACCAACATCAATCAAGGAAGGATGGAGGTCCTTCATTTTACTAGCTAGGTTCACTATTCTAAATTATATTCAATTATAGACCTCCATCCTTCCTTGATTGATGTTGGTGGGGTACCTGGCTATTATCCCCCGGGGCGGGGGGTGTCTGACATCTTTGATGGTCATTTCTGCATGCCCTTTGGCACTGTAAGTGTTGGTCTAATTTGGTGATATTCTTTTGTGTTGTAATGTTATTATGCACAACTTTGTATATGCATTTTTTTGTGTGAACATAACTTGCAATTTATGTACAAATATCATGTCTGTTTTATTAATGCTATCATTTCTTGTGTTAATGGTAGAAATAGATTGTTGTATCCATTTTGAAACTCCCTGAAGAAGACTGTGTTTTAGTTGAAACGTCGGGGTGTTCTTTTGTGATCCAGTATTATTTATGCCATTCCTATATATGTATATATATGTGTATGCTATTTTGTATTTGCATTTATCTTTATTAGAGTTGTGCGGACACCTGGATGTTTAGGTTCCTCTGGTTCGGCCGAACTTTGCGGAAAAGTTCGGGTTCTGTATGGAACTTGACCCCGGACCCCATTGAAGTCAATGGTGACCCGAACTTTTGGGCACAAAAATGGCTGTAAAAAAGTCCTGGAAAGGGCTAGAGGGCTGCAAAAGGAAGCAAAATTGGGCTAAGGAGTAGGAGTAGGAAAATAAAAATGGGAGGAGGTGTATGTGGAGTAGGAGCCTAGAGGTTGATTAGGCAGTGACCATGGCAGTGTAGGTGGAAGTGGCAGTGGTGGAGGAGGAGGAGGAGGAAGTAGCCAACACTGTTATTTGTTTGTTTGTTCGTTTTTTTCTAATTGGGGTAGCCCCTAAAATATTGAGACATATTAAAAAAAAAACAAGTATACCAATGACTGTGTGAGGCTGGTTTAAATGTCTATTCTGCACAAGGTAAAGACAAGTCTTGTGGGATCAATGCCTGGTTCATTTTAATAAACGTTAGCTTGTCCACGCTGGCTGTGGACAGGTGGCTGCACTTAAACAAAAGAAGGAAGAAAGCGCCTCTAAATGCAGTAAAATTTATTACATCAATAGAATACAGGATGATCACACTCACAGGATGTAGAAGTTAAAAAGGCATATCCGCCCGCTTGTCTGCGGATGGACGTGTGTTCAGGCAGCAATGTAGTCCATGTGTGCGGGGTCTCTGTGTTGCTGTAACCACAAATGGTCCCGTAGAGCAGGGCGACTGCCTGCAGTCAGTCAAACGTCCGCTCTTTGCAGATGGAACATCCGGGGCATCCACGGACCAGCATGCACAGCGTCCCACGTCACTCTTGTGCGACGCGTTTCTGAATGTACAGACCTGCGGTGTCAGCGAGCAGGCGCACTCTTTCATCAGGCATTAAGAGCCACAGAAAAAAAACTTGCTGCTTTATAGTTGGTGCTAAAGGGTGACATCTGGTGGCAAAATCCCGGTATGACATGGTAAGACCTAGTAATTGATGCCGTGAATTGGGATACAAACAGGGATCCATACCCGATGGAGAATAAATATTGATTAAAACAGATGTGTGCATATGTTACAGGGAGAGGGGGAGGAAGATATATATCTAATGACAAATATAACAGTGTAATTATACCTGTATATACATATCTCTCTTGCCTCTATCTATCTGGTTATATACAATTGTACGGATGTCAGATATATTTATCAGGATCAGGGACTGAGGAAATTACACATCAACATTTGCACATTAGGGGTACAAGATTAAAAAATAATGATAAAAATAATCATATAATCCGATTAATTAAGATAGGAAACGTTCATGAGAATTCATTAAAAATCTGTACTAGAAATGCCGGTTAAAACACATCAAAAACAGAGCAGAAACCCATATACATATACTATGGAGAATAAGTAGAATCGAGTATATGAGGACGACAAGAGAACATCATGTGGTAAAAAGACAAGTTCATTGGTTAAAACAATCTATTGGATCAAAGAAAATTAAGACGATATGGTGCTATCTCAACATAATTATAATATATATAAGGATATGGGTGTTTATATAATATATATAAGGATATGGTTTTTAAGGTGTATGATAATAGTGTTGTATATGTGGTGTGTTATGTACCACTGTGCGGGTGAGGTACCTAGTATATATGGTGATGGGAAGGATATTATAAACCACCACCATTACACTAGATACAGTAGGCAGAAATGGGGGTTAGTTAGTCTATATGTATGCATATATAGGGATAAGGATCTATGGGGATTATTTGTATTGCTAAACTCATATGTACCAATAGTAAGTGAATATATGCATAGGATATGTATTCGATGTAGGCAAGGGGCCGTGAACTACACGACCCTATCGCCACAGCGATTGTAAACACCTTATTGAGGGGTTACATGCTGGGCCCTACGTACAAATGAACTAGTATCAGTATCTAGGTGTATGTGTAATGCCTAATATGGGTGTATACTGAATGTATAACCTCTTAAGGGTGTATGGGGTACCAAACACGAAAAAAAAAAAAAGGGGGGGGACACTCTGTTCCATACGGAATAATATGATGTAAACAGTGGTAACAAGATACAGGTGTTGATGCATATGGTCACTTACTCTTTTACCATCAAGAAAACCCGCCACCCCCATAGGACCAAAAAGAATGCACATATACCTAAACATAAGCAGAACAGTGTTAGCCAACGATCTTAGGAAAGTAGTACTACAATATTGTGGCTATTTCACTTCTATTCTATTTCCAGATGTATGAAGAAAAGATGTAATGTGTGAAGAACATCTTTTCTAGGCAAAGAAAAGATGTTGTGTGTGAATAAAAGATGTGCAAGCATTAGCGGCAATAAGAAAAGCGACAGACTAAAAAGAAGTGTGAAGATGAAGAACACTTCTTTTTAGTCTGTCGCTTTTCTTATTGTTCTTCACACATTACATCTTTTCTTCATACATCTGGAAATAGAATAGAACACTTTACCTAAAACCGGGGAGAAACCATACACATGCTCTTCAAACATCTGGATAGTGTGCTTGAAAATACAGCATAGAGAAGAGCATGCATATGGTTTGCAGTTTGCAGATGTTTTCAGAACAATCATATTATATCACTGATATGATATCACTGTTCTGAAAACATCTGCAAACTGCAAACCATATGCATGCTCTTCTCTATGCTGTATTTTCAAACACACTATCCAGATGTTTGAAGAGCATGTGTATGGTTTCTCCCCGGTTTTAGGTAAAGTGTTCTAAACTATTTTCAGTGTCTAATCTAGACAAGACGTGTGTAGACTTTTATCAAATCTTGTGAAATGGATTTTGGCCCCTCTTTGGTATGTGTACGAGAAGTTTGTAGACCT
>BLSH010159439.1:80661-98979 GCA_018402905.1 Glandirana rugosa
ATACGTACAACAGAATGAGGTTCGACATATCCGAGCTTTCGGATGATGGTTAATTCGTATAATCCACTACACGTAGAGTCATTACTCTTCCCCACACCAAATTACTGTAGTTGTGGGATATAGTCCACACGTATTAATAATCCGTTGAAGGAAAGGAAACCGTTTTACCCAGTTTTCTTCCTGAACTGTCCGAGGCTTTTCAGTTTTTATCACTCTATAGAACGTCTCCCTACGTCGTGAGAATTTTAACGGTTCGAAGACTTCGCACTAGTAGCTTGTTAGTTCGCAAAGTAAGTTTTATCGGTTTGGTAGTAGGCTTTCGAGCCTATACAGCTTGGAGTAAGACAACATGCATAAAGAGGATGATGTGGTCAAAATACTAATTTGCCTAATAATTCTGCACACAGTGTATATGTGATATTGGCTTTCCCTGTAAGAAGTGGATGCCTACCCCTGATCCGCATTCTCAGCTGGGTGAGGCAAGTTAGTCCATCATTGATTGAGGCAGATGCAGTTGTAATATTCTCTCTTGGCAAAAACCTCCTTTTACATGACTGCTTGGTGCAGCATGACATCAGTGGACGTGCATATGCCGCAGGTGTGATGTCAGCAGGTCAAGCCAGTGGTTGGCAGGGGGATATTTAAGGGATTGCGATCACAGAATCCTGAGACCTTCATATGGGATACTTACAGAAAGACAGTACAGAAGGACAATTGGTGCTAATGGTTTTGTTGTTTCTCTCTCTTTTGGGGCTGTATATGGGCCTAATGGGCTAGGGCATGACATATGAACTGTGAATATGAGTTAAGGGTAGCAGGAGTTATATAATGATATCCCACTATATTTAGAGCTTTATGTAGAAAAGTACAAGTTGCTTAGAATGTATTAAAGGGTGTTTTGTTACAATCACAGACTCTGTATATATCTTCATGTTGCTGAACCCACCTCTACATACTGATATCCCCACAATTACACTGCTTTGTTCTGGTATATAATCAATGGAGACATACTGTATGTGTATGCAATACCAAGCGTGTCACTTAAATGGTCCATGAGGACAGGCATTGGTGTATGCAGTACCAGATTTATTATTTATTTATGTATTTATATACTAAATAGCTACAGTATATTATGCATTGTTGGTTTTAGGCCCTACTGGTTTGGAGAGAAATTTACAGTATGATACACTTGACCTTTTGAATTTTATGTCAACAACTTTATTAATGCTTATTGACCACAATAAAAAGGTAGGATGATGTTGAAAGTAAAACAGATATAATCTTTTTAATTGTCTATTTGAATATACAGTATAGGGACTGTTTATGTCCATGTATTGTTTTTAGATGGGGTGGTCCTCTTTCCACTTTGAATTTGGTATATGGTATATTTGTATATGTTTCTATGTTTTTATATGTATGCATTGCAAGCAACTGTTCATGGTTTTTATTGTCATTATGGATAAACGTAATAACCATATATCATTCTAATGTTTTAGATAGTTAAATAAATTGTAAAGGCTTGCTTTTTTTTTTCAAATAACAAATATTTTATACTTACCTCTTCTGTGCAGTTGGTTTTGCACAGGGCAACCCAGATTCTCAGCTTCTCAGGTCCCTATACGCTGCTCATGGCCCCCTTCCTCCTGTTCAGTGCCCCCACAGCCAGAAGCTGGCTATAGGGTCACCTAAGCCGAGTCACAGCTTTGTGTGTTCATTCAGACACGGATTCTTGACCCGGCCCTGCCCCCTCTCTCCCCCAATTGGCTAATTGACTTTGATTGACAGCCGAGGGAGCCAATGGCCACCACTGCTGTGTCTCAGCCAATCAGGAGGATAGTCCCAGATGGCTAAGACACTCTTGGTCATTGCTGGAGAGAGATGGGGCTCAGGTAAGTAATTAGTGCTGGGGGGGCTGCTACACACAGAAGGTTTTTTATCTTAATGCATAGAATGCATTAAGATAAAAAAAATTCTGCCTTTACAACTCCTTTAACCACTTGCCAACTGCCGGCCGCAGCGTGACGATGGCAAGGTGGCTCGTTATCGGCCGCGATAACTAGTATTGTGAGTACACGCATGCCACCAGAAGCGGGGGAGCGGGTAGGGCGAACTCGATCTCAGCCGGCTACCCACGATAGCCCCCCCAACAGTGAAAGAACGGAGGCCCGTGTTAGTAAACACGGATCTCCGTTCTGTTAGAGAGGAAAGGGCTGTGATCACAGGCTTTGTCTATATGGAAGCCGTGATCACTCCCTTCCCCCAGCCAGGCCAGCCCACATACAGTTAGAACACGCCCAGGGAACACAGTTAACCCTTAGAGCGCCCCCTCCAGATGAACCCCTTCACTGCCAATGGCATTTACACAGTAATCAGTGCATTTTATAACACTGATCGCTGTATAAATGCCAATGGTCCCAAAAAAGTGTCAAAATGGTCCAACATGTCCGCCGCAATATCGCAGTACCGCTAAAAATCGCAGATCGCCGCCATTACTAGTAAAAAATTTTAAAAAATAAAAACCCTGGAAATTAATTCTCATCGTCCGTAAAAGCGGCAACTTTTGCACAAACCAATCAATAACCGCTGATTGCAATTTTTTTTTTTACCAAAAATATGAGGAAGAATATAAATCAGCAAAAACCGATGGAAAAAAATGTATTTTATATTTTGTTTGGATTTGTATTTTAGCAAAAAGTAAGAAATTTGGGTTTTTTGCTAAATTGTCGCTCTTCTTTTGTTTATAGCGGTGATCAGAAATGACGCAGAGGTGATCAAATACCACCAAAAGAAAGCTCTATTTGTAGGAAAAAAAAGATGCAAATTTTGCTTGGGTACAACGTCACACGACCACGCAATTGTCAGTTAAAGTGACGCAGTGCCGAATCGCAAAAAGCACTCTGGTCCTAAAGTGGGAAATCCTTTCGGGGCTGAAGTGGTTAAGCACTGTCCACATATTTGAGAAAATGAAAATAGTTTATAAAATGTTTGGAGATATCTTTTAGGTCTCATCAATCAATTGATGTAATGGCTGTCAATACATTGTAATAGGGCTTTAATACCAGCCCAGAAAATGTGATTTCTATAACAATATTTTAACATTTTATATTGTTTATGTTAACAAAATATGTACGTTTTATATCAATTTATGTCTGGAACCATTCATTGTACCTTAAAAGTTCTACTAATAAAATTATCTGCTAGACTTTTAATATATTCGGAAGATGATACATACCCATAAATGTCATATATAAGTCCTTAAGTGTTGCAAGACTTGTGTGTTTGGGGTTCTTCGGTCTGAGAGGGCAGCAAGCAGGCTACAATAAGCAGCGTTTTAAATGGGGTCCACTCTAATCAATGTCTGAATAGGAGATGAGTATGTTACAAAAAATATATATATTTGTAGCTTGCCCTAATATTTTAGACATGACCTGATGAAGAGTGATGAAGAGGAGACCTGACACAAGACAAGACCACTTGACGAGGTGGGGATACAACACAAGACCATTCACCACCCATATACTTCAGTTGGGTTAAGTGCTAAGTATACTTACAGCCCAAAACAATGGTGGGTTGGAGGATTCAAACTGTGTAAAATGTACTGTAGAAAAGGAGCAGGCAAACTACCTGAGCAAGTTTTTTCAGTTATTAAGTTTTGTCAGAATACTGATAGATTCTGTCTGCTCTGTAAAGTTCTGTAAATATGTTGACGTGATACTAATATGCTGTATATAGCAAATATTTTCAACACATAAAGACTTTCTAAAAAATCCAAAGTAAAGCTCCATATTCACTCCAAATAAGTTATGAAAAACGATATACCATTAGTATACAAATCATATGTAATCCTTTCTTAATGCTATTTACATTATATCATTGCTATTTGATACATATGTAACATTTTAACTAAAAGTTATACATGTATTCCCAAATGAAAATATGTAAGTCACTAACTCAGTGATGCTTGGGAATATAAAGTGTTTCCTGTATAAATTGTGTCATCCATGAGTAATCTATAGAAAATAAGTCCCAAATGTGTTTTATATTTGAAAATCATTGTTATCCCAGCAGTAACCATGGTGAATAAAACCTAAGGCAGGAAAAATTAAGTACTTATTGCAAATGCATGTAATCTTATCAAGCTCATTGTAAAGGTTAAAATTAAAATGGTGCTAATAATACAGAATTTTATGCACTAGTACTTTTATTTTTATGACTATAAATATTATTTTTATAAAAAAAACGACTCTAAGCATACATTTTTTTATCATATTTTGACACTATAAAGTAGAAAGGCCTTCAACAGTCACCCTTCGACATTCCATTTTAGATGATTTGTTCACTGATTAAATATAGACATTTACCTTGTATTTGTCAACACTGTACAGGGTGGACCATTTATATGGATACACCTTAATGAAATGGGAATGGTTGGTGATATTAACTTCCTGCTTGTGGCACATGGAAGGAGCAGCTCACCCGGTATTGGTTTTTACTGATCATAAAAACCATAAAAAAAACCATATGCTGTGAAGATACGAGATGTGCAGCACCTGAAACTATGGATACTGGAAGCCTGTGCTAGCATTTCTCCTGCGGTGTTGCTATCAGTGTGTGAAGAGTGGGAGAAGAGGGTTGCATTGACAATCCAACACAATGGGCAGCACATTGAACACAATTTATAAGTGGTCAGAAACTTGTAAATAACTCATGAAAGAATAAAGTTACATTAAAACCAACTGTTTTTCTTGTGAAATTCCCAATAAGTTTGATGTGTCACATGACCCTCTTCCTATTGAAAAGTTGGATTCAAAATCGCTGACTTCAAAATGGCCGCCATGGTCACCACCCATTTTGAAAAGTTTCCCCCCTCACATATACTAATGTGCCACAAACAGGAAGTTAATATCACCAACCATTCCCATTTTATTAAGGTGTATCCATATAAATGGCCCACCCTGTAGAATTACTAAAGCCATCACTGATGTATATAATGTATTGCATCAATTCTACCATACATCAAAATTCACATCTAGCAAAAGGAGTGGATTGGAAAAATGCATTTGTTTACAGGTATAAAACAAGTCTCTGGGTTAATCTAGTGATTTATACCTGCCCTTCTTGTCATCAAGTGACACCTAGTTGTAGAAGCTCTGTTAGAGAAACTTGTCACTATATATAATATATTAGTGCTTCTTAGTTCCCTGTTAGCAGACATGGCAAAATGCCTGCACATTTATTACTTTCATTCCAACAGTGTTTTTGCATGTCAGAAGAAATCCCAAACACCCAAACCCATGGAATACAGGATGTAAAGTCTATAGTGAGGTGAATCTTGATACTAACTTCTAACAATTTTGAATGGTAATATGAAAAAGAAGGGGAGCTGAGCACTGTTACAGTGGACATTTACATTTTTAAAGTACCATATAGTGGAAAGAGTGTGTGTTTAGGTGACATGGGTGACATGGGAAAACACAAATCCTTTAAATTACTTGCTTTGGAGATGCCTTTAAAGTGATTGTACATTTTTGATTTTTTTCTATAAAAATAACAAATATGTTATACTTACCTGCCCCCGTGCAGTGGTTTTGCACAGAGCAGACCAGATCCTCCTCTTCTTGGGTCACTCTTCTGTGCTCCTGGCTCCTCCCTCCTGTTGAGTGCCCCCACAGCAAGCAGCTTGCCATGGGGCACCCGAACCAAGTCACAGCTCCCTGTATCCATCTAGACACAGAGCCCCGACCCGGCCCCACCCCCTCTCTCTCCTGATTGGCTGACTGATTTTAAATGACAGCAGGAGCCAATGGTGCTGGTGCTGTGTCTCAGCCAAGCAGGAGGGCCGAGACAATCATGGACATCGCTGAACAGATATGGGGCTCAGGTAAGTATTGGGGCTGAGGGGGGCTGCTGCACACAGAAGGCTTTTTATCTTAATGCATAGAATGGATTAATTAAAAAAAAACTTCTGACTTTACAACCCTTTAAGCTTTATGTGGTGATAGTGCACTGTATTCTGGCATCAAATATTTTTGATGTGTAATTGATTTTATAACATTTACATTTAGCTTTGCTTCAATACAATAGCAGCATCCCATTCTGCCTCTCTGCCTTGTCACAGGGCCACACCACATTACTCAAGGTACCTGAAGATCTCAGGCACTTCTGCGAAACCCTGGATATCCCTATGATAGCCCTACCTGAATGGTATGCAGAATTCCAACCCATAGTTGATAAAACACAGCAAACCCAGAACTGAACCAATGGACACTCAAGAACACCGACAGAGAAGACATCGTTCTGCATCTACAGAGAGGGCTCACGGTGCTACACAAGGCCCGTCATACAGAGCCAGTCCAACCGCAGTTACGCCATGCTTGGCGAGACCGCTGAAACAAACACCCTAAGGATATACCTCCAGATAAGTAACATGTTCTTCTTTATGTTATTTCTGTTATACAAGTATAAGGCGCAACACCTTAGGTATGTCAGTCCACAGAGTTCATATGATGATATGAGTATACTAGTCCATGCAAAATGTGGCTAGCTGGGCATGGCAAGGTTGGTAGCACTAGATCAAGCCTTTTGGGGGACTGGAGGCAGAGTCCGAAAATTACTGAAAAGACAAAAAAGAAAAAAGGCGCTCTAAGTGCAGACCAAAAAGTTTATAAAAACCAATGCACAAGTGACTCACATGATAAAAACAGCCAGGAACAGGGTGGAAGAACGTCTGTAGGCAAGGGGGGAGAGTCCGGTGGAAACATCCATATCAGGAGATGCAGTAATCAGCAAGGTGGAAAGTCCAGACTCCTGTCTGTGTAATGGCCGGCCACACACAGGGGCATCCAGGCAAGGCGCGGAACGCAAAACCGGAAGTCCTGAGAGGATGACGTCACCATATTGGATGCATTTCTTGAGCTGGCACACTGTGATGACACGGCAGTCGCACTCCTTCATCAAGCTCGAGCTTGATGAAGGAGTGCGACTGCCGTGTCATCGCGGTGCGCCAGCTCAGGAAACGCGTCCGATACGGTGACATCATCCTCTCAGGACTCATGCCTCATCTGGATGCCCCTGTGTGTAGCCGGCCACTACATAAACTTTTTGGTCTGCACTTAGAACTTTTTAAATAAACTTTTTGGTCTGCACTTAGAGCCCTTTTTTCTTTTTTGTCATTTCTGTTATACATGTTCTGACTGTTGCGGTTCACAACCCCCTCCCACCGACCAGACCTTTCAAAGGATCACACAACATAATGAGAGCACTGTGAGGCCACATCAATGACAATATTGACTTAATACAGCCCACCTGAGACTCCAAGCCCTCCTGCTATCCAACATTAAACAAACAACTAACAACACCAACACACGTACCCAGTTCATCGACAGAAGGTGCACTAAACACATACCAAACTACTGAAACACATATTGAGACGAAACCTCCAAAATAATCACAGATTTGGACAATCTATACAGAAAGCAACAATCCGCATTGAACACCAAGCTGGAAAATCTAACAGGCCTATGGCCTTACAACGCACATCAGTGACTATGTATCGCTCATACTACATTAGCGCACGAAGCGGAAAAGACATATCGTCAACACTCCAAGGAGCGCCAAAGGTACTAGACACATGGGAGATCACCACTCTTGCCATCAAAGACATTTGGGTCCAGCCATGAAAAACCACAATCCGTAGTTCTTTCTACTACACCTCAGTGACTGCTGACAACACTAACTTAACCGGACTACACACATTGGAAATCACCCCTTATCAGAGACTGAATGCATGGATACACCTGGCACCCACTACAAGGCAACCTGAAAAATACAGTCATTTTTTGGTTCTGTCCTCCTTAGAAGGAAAAAAGCACGATTAATTGCGCCTAAGCCAGATTCTGACAGTGGGACACAGGAATACCATCGGTTGCAAACCTACCTTGTCATTCACCTCTTCAAGAGAGAGGACTCTAAAACTAAACTGGCAACACCAACACTTTGCAAATACACTTGCTTGGGTTTGTATATGCATCCACTGTTACCATCTTATCTTTATTGCTTATACTGTTATGCTTTAAGGTGGGAGGTTGAACGCTTACTTGATTGTTTACCAAATATTACTATCACTAGCCCAGGGTTAGGGCAATGTTAATGTTTAGGAAATATTAGCAAGCTTCAAAAACGAGTTACTTTGCATAGGCCTATTGCCTCAATTGATGTTCTCCTCATATAGTACCACCCCAGGACACACATAGATAACCTAAAGTTGGCACCTAGAACCCACACACCACTATCCCACTCAGCCACGAATATGGTTTAATCCCTCACATGACCACAGAATGTATCCAACCTCCTCATAGACTACCATCCTATGATTCAAATACGCCATCCTGAATCAGCAAAACACCAACCAGCCTCACCAACAATCACAATGCCACTAGTCTCTGTCAGGTGAGTCACACCCCCACCTCTAGTAACACCTAACCAACACCAACGTTGGAGTCCCACACCCCCAAGGCAGTTCCTTACCGAAACATCTTACATAACTAAGCAGTAACGTTTACTGCTAATCCCACTGGACAAGGCTAAAACGGTTTGCTGTTGGCCACAACTGACGAGCAGGCACTTGTCAGTAGCCAGTGGAAATATCAAGCCGAAATTAACATTAACTGAATAATAACACACCCATACCTACTCTGCTATTAGAGTAAGTAGTAACAACCCCCCTCCCCCATTACCTGCTAAAACCTAATTAGCACTGTGAGAACAGCACACACTATGTAGCATCCCATACAAACAAAACCCTTAGTAAAACCCACCTTGACAAAATACATACGACCTACGAGATGGCCGATTCCACCCTAGGAAGAAACCCCACTCTGATCTCGCACTTAACACACCTGAAAAAAGAACTACACTCTTTCGTGAACTCAAAACAATTAACCCCCAATTTGTATTTCTCCAAGAAACTCACTTTAAATCAGACAAATTACCCAAACTATATGACAAACATTACCCAGTGGCATATCATGCGATAAGTCCCATAGACAAGATAAAAAACTACTCACAATGGTAGTGTACAGGTGCGCGTTGCAGTGTCAGCCACTGCTGGCTATAGTAGTCCTTTGGGGGTGAGCTGCTGGGATGAAGTCCTGGTCTGCCTGACGGTGGTGGGCTGGGGGGGCGGCGTCGGTGGTTCCCGGCGTCTCCTCCTCTGGCTCCGGTGGATTTTGGCGTGAACGACCGTTCGAACGACCGTTCGAACGACCGTTCGGTCCGTGCAGAGCAGATGGGCATCTCATCCAATGGGCAGCTGGTAATGGTGACGCGTTGCGGGGCTCCACCCCTTCTTCAGGCCGTGGTTATGGACTATGGTGGTGGGGGGATTTAAGGGAAAAAAAGTGGGAGGAGTTGGTGCTCAGAGACCTCCTCCTCTAGGAAGTTGATGATTTTCAGGGTGCTTGTAGTGCACCACTCTGACTTTGCAGTATGTTGCCTCTGTGACACCAGCCGCTCGTCTGCAATTCCTCCCACTGGGTGCACTCACAGTACCGTCCTCCTGGCCCCTCCCCTACGCATTATGCCACAGGGTCACGTGTCTTCCTCAGGGGGTATCTTTTGTTTCAGTCACAAAGCAAATTTCAGTTCAGCTTCAGTTCTAAAGGTTTTTGGCTTCTTGAGTCCCAGACCAAGCATGCAGAATTTGTGTTATCTCAGCAATTACAAGATCCATCAGGGAGATACTTATTCTTAAAAGGGACCTGGCGAAACACTCCGGTGACATTAGCCAATGTTTATTTGCCCAACTTTGGTCACCTCACCTTCTGTAGGCATATAATTCCAGTTTTGAAAAGGTTGCATTATCTTAGGATGGGTTTTCAACATCCCCATAAGCCCCCTCCAAGACACCTCCAACGGAAAATCCAGTATCACTTTTACAATTCTAAAAGGCATTAAAAACCAATTAAATTATTTGGCTCTGGTGGACTCATGGTGCCTGATGCATCTCAAAGACAGGGATTACACATATTACTCGAACGTGCACAAAAAACACACACCAGAATTGACTACATTTTCCCCTCTCAAAAGGTCCTACCACTAGAGTTGAGCGAACCCGAACTGTAAAGTTCGGGTCCGTACCAAACTTTGGGGTGTCCGTGACCCGAACCCAAACCCAGACATTTGAAAAAAAAGTTTTTGGTTCGGGTTCTGGGTTTGGGTATTTGATCACGCATGTTGAATAGCTGCAGGGCAACCAATCAACAAGCATTTCACTGGTTTGCCCTTAGAAGCCATCACAGCCATGCCCACTAATGGCATGGCTGTGATTGGCCAGTGCATCATGTGACCCAGCCTCTTTATAAGCTGGAGTCGCTTAGTGCTGCATGTATAATGCTCTCTGGCTAGTGTAGGGAGAGGATGCTGCCGGCGCTGTGAGGGACAGATTGCAGATATAAGAACATCTCATCCTGCATTACAGAACGATCTGATTGTGGACTAGGTAGAGGTTACTACTACTACTGCTTTTAGGGACAGATTGCAGATCTAATAACATCTCATCCTGTATTACAGAACGATCTGACTGGACTAGGTAGAGTCTACTGCTTAGAGGGACAGATTGTTGTTCTAAAATCATCTTCTAGTTCTATAGGGTCAGGTTCCTGCTGTTGCTGTAAGGGACAGATTATTGTTCTAAAATCATCACCTACTCCTATAGGGTCAGGTTCCTGCTGTTGCTGTAAGGGACAGATTATTGTTCATTTTACTTCCTTTTGCAGCCCTCTAGCACTTTCCAGGACTTTTTTACAATCATTTTTGTGCCAAAAATTTCGGGTCCCCATTGACTTCAATGGAGTTCGGGTTAAAGTTCGGGTCAAGTTCGGTACCGAACCCGGACTTTTTCCAGAAGTTCGGCTGAACCCACCGAACCCGAACATCCAGGTGTTTTCGCTCAACTCTACCTATCACACCTTATAATGGCAGACATCGGTATAAAGACTTTCTCTGACCACTCTCCAATAGCCATTACCCTACACAAACATGAATGGCCAGCCAAATTTAACAACTGGAGACTGAACCCCATGCTCTTAACAAACCCAAATTCCTTAAAAAAAATAGAATCCGCCATAAATTCTTACTTTGAGTTGAACTCCTCAGATGAGATATCACCATTTACTATCTGGGAGGCACACAAATGCGTTGTAAGGGGCAAACTCATTAGCATGGGGGCATAAATGAAAAAAGAAAATTACAAAACTGTCACGATGCTGGCCCAGAAAATTACCTCCCTTGAAACATGCCACAAACAGTCAACCACACAACAGGCTATGCCTGAACTAACCGACCTGAGAGAACAACTGACTTCTCTGCTAAATCTCAAAGTAAAACAAATATTATTCCTTAAAAAAGACTTTTATTGTGAGTACAGAGACAAGGGGGGCAAGTTCCTGGTGAGAGCCATAAAAACATTAGAACACTCCTCCACCATAACATCAGTCAAGAACAAGGAAGGTAAATTGGTACACAGAATCAACCAGATAGCATTAGCTTTCCAATCATACGATACTAAACTCTATAATATACCAAAACCTCAAATGCAGGCACACGGAGAAGGGAATAGAGATCAATTGATTAACGCCTACCTGCAAGAAAGCGGTATGCCAACACTCTCGCTGAGGAAGCCGAAGCCTTAGAGGAGCCCGTCACCTCTGATGAGCTTTTACTAGCTATCAAAAACATGAAACCTAACAAAAGCTCCAGCCCAGACGGCTTCACAGCCCGCTACTATAAATCATTTATTTCACTCCTAAAACCCTCCTATTAAAAATGTTCAAACACTTGAAAAACCCCAAAATTTACCAGACTCCTTCACCATGGCACATATAGCCTTAATACCCAAACCTGGGAAAGACCACTCTGAATGCGCCAACTATAGGCCAATTTCACTATTAAACATTGACACAAAAATACTAGCAAAAATCATCTCAACACGTCTCTCTGACCACTTACGCAATCTTATTGGACCGGAACAAGTAGGTTTTATACCAGTTCGTGAATCCAGAGACAATGTCATCAAAGCCCTAAACCTGATCAATAGTACTCATAGGGAAAAGATAGAAGGCCTTCTCCTATCCACAGACACGGAGAAGGCCTTTGACAGAGTAGCCTGGGACTATCTCTTCAAAACCTGTGTCCACATTGGACTGAAGCCCCATATGCTAGCCTGGATCACGGCCCTCTATCAGAAACCACAGGCAAGACTCAAAGTCAATGGCACCCTATCAGACATAGTACACATTCAAAATGGCACCAGACAGGGGTGCCTTCTCTCACCCTTATTATTTATCTTGACCCTAGAGCCCTTCATAAGAATGGTCAATAACAACCCCGACGTCAAAGGCTTCAGAGTCCGCACGACAACCTATAAAGTAGCGGCCTACGCAGGTGACCTGCTTTTCTTCCTCACTAACCCACATATTTCCATACCAAACCTAACCGTAAAATTCCAAAAATAGGGGGGCGTGGCCTGACGCGTGGAGAGAAAGCAGCTCTGGAAAGCAGCTCCTGACCCGTGGACACCAATCCAAAGCCATCCATCACCTAGAACCCCAACACACCCTGGCACACTTTGGAGAGGTCTGAAAATGGCTTTCCAAGCAGTTAAGGGAGGTAGCAGCCCGGACCTCTTGACCACCTGCACCTGAACCATCTGCCATCAGCAGATTTTCTACACCTAGGGGGACCCACAACAGGCCCATCCATTACCTAGGGGCTCAAAAAAAAGTTTTCAACGGTGGAGATCCGCTCGCGATCGGCCGCCGGCCCAAAATTTAGCCCCTGGCTTCAATTGCGGCCTACCCATTCGCAACGGCGGCTATCTTGGGGCCTACTCTTTCAGACCTACAGGGAAGCAAACGAAAAAGAAAGGAAGATCCAGCCAAAAGGCGTACTGGAACAGGGACTGTACCCCCCTAGTAACTCACAAGATAACCTATAACAGTGCATAAAACCGGAGCCTGTGCTGAATAAACCTCCGGAACAGCGGCCATCTTGGTGCTCCCAATCTGCACCCACTTTATTTTACTACCCATTAATTCCCCCATCATAACAGGGGCCAACAATCAGTACCGCCTGTCTTGGCTTTAAGACGCCTGCAAATCTAGGCCGCGGCCTTAGCTACAACTAGACCTCACCACCCAAACTGCCTTGATGACGAGGTGAGTAATACCCTGACACCCAGAGAGAAGGATAGCGACGACCAACAACTACACGGTTGACACAAATTTAACTGATAAATCTCCTACAGTAGAGAATCACTATGTCCAGGAAACGGCAGGGTGATTGATGACCTAAAAAACTCACATCCTACTTTCACTGGCCGGAGAACCGCCGGGAGAGCTCCGAAAAACAAGAACAAGCTTCTCGTTCAAATCACTATTCAGAGTTACCTGACGCAGAAGAGGACAGCGCAGGGAGATCCCTCCAATTTACAGATCTGCCCCCCAGCCCTCCATGTTCCAGCCCCGCTAAAGCAAGGATGAGGCTGGACACTGAGGAACCGGAGCAAGGGGTAAGTGTTTCCCCAAATCAGCAACACCAGCTCAAGCCACACACTTCCCCCATAGCAGACTTTCCCACCACCAACCAGCCTGTGTTAGACACTCAGATGAAGGATATGCTATTAACCCTTCATCGCTCCCTACATGAAGAATTCATCGGCATCACTCATAAATTCTCTAAGGACCTATCAATTTTGGGTGATAGAGTCGACCAAGTAGAATCGGCAATCACAGATGTCATGACCACGGTAAATGACCTCATAGACGCGCACGAGGAAGTGGAGAAAGACAGACAGTGGATCAGGGCTAAACTGGCAGATCTCGAGGACCGTTCGAGAAGAAACAACGTTAAACTAAGGGGGGTCCCCGAAAATGTTCCCCAGCAAGACCTGTCTAAATTCACAGTGGATTTATTCAAAACCCTTGTGCCTGACCTAACCCCAATCCAGTTAAGCCTTGACCACATACACAGGCTTCCAAAGCCTACCTTCCACCCCAAAGACATTCCCAGAGACGTCCTCATGTGCGTACACTTTTACTCTACAAAAGAGCTGGTACTCCAAAAGGCCCACGCACTTGGGAAACTCCCAGACCCATATGGGAACATCCAAATCTACACTGATCTGTCCAAATTTACCCTGGATAAAAGGAGGGAACTTAACACTATTACAAAAACTCTAAGGAACAACAACATCCAGTATAAGTGGAAACACCCTACAAAACTGTCCATCGACCACAACGGGGAAACCTACCTGGTACCTTCACTAGAGAAAGGTGTATCCCTCCTGAAAATGTGGGGAATCATCCCTGACGCACCAACACCACCTGACACTGGAGCTAAAACCAAGCGGGTCCCTCTGCTGTGGAACAACAAGCCTTCAAGGAACAAGGTTTGGAACAATACCGGTTGATAAGTGACAAAGCACTGAGAACCGTGAACAAAACTCTCTCTGGGTGACTCATGCGATGATGAACTCAGTGAACTATTTCCCCCCCCCTCAGAAAGCTAACAGCTAGAAGGAAGCCTCTAGTTACACATGTTTTGTTTTCTCGTTATGTTGTTGTTTCGTTATTTTTTGGGAAGTCACCGGAATTACTTTGAATGACATATCCAGCATGAGCTACATGGATGCACGCTGCAGGCTATAAAAGAGCCTCTGCTCCACTCTCCCAAGGAAAGAACACACGTGTCTACAAACTGTGAGTTGTAAGCCAATCATCTTACACTATGCATCTCATGGCTCTTAAAATACTCTTAAAATACTTTCCATCAATGTAAAGGGTCTCAACCACCCAGCCAAACGGAGCTCCTTATGGAGAACTGCCCACAACTCACAGAGCGACATTCTTTTCACTCAGGAGACCCACCTACTAGAGCGGGACACACACCTATGCCGCAACAAGAACTACCCCCACATCCACTGGGCATCCAACCAAGACTCCAAAAGCAAGGGGGTGATGATTGCCTTTCACACAGACGTATCCCTCTCCCTCTCGGACAAGATTGCTGACCCCAAAGGCAGATTTTTAATTCTCCTATGTACAGTGAATTCACTAACCTGCACACTGGTGTGCCTTTATGCACCCAATACGCACCAGATACGTTTTTTGAACAATTTGATGAAAAAAATAAACAACAACCGGAAGGGCGCTTTGATTATATGTGGGGACTTTAACCTTGCTCCAGATAAAACTTTGGACACTACTAACCCAACCCCCAGATTGAGCTCTAGCCTGCCTAATTTCTTAAGGGATCACGATTTGCATGACGTAGGTGCCTACATACAACGGAGCAAGATTATACATTTCACTTGATTCCCCACAATACATATTCAAGAATCAATCTATTCCTAGTGGACAAATGGTCCTTGCAAAGAATCCAATCAGCAGAAATAGAATCAATAACATGGTCTGACCATGCCCCAATCAGCCTTACACTCATTATTAACGCCCACCACCCCACATCCAGGTTGTGGAGGGCCAACTCCTACGTCATGCAAACCCCCCCATATTCACACTTTATAGGTTACAAGTTAAAAGAGTTCTTCAATGTAAACGTTGGATCGGTATCCTCCGCAGCTACTCTCTGGCTGGCACATAAAGCCTGTGTAAGGGGGGTACTGATCCAACAATGTGCAAGGGCCAAAAGGAGGAGGATGCAGCGAGTGGAGGAGATCACAAAGGAAATCGCAAGACTAGAAGCTCTAAACATAGCAAACCCCTCCCAGGAGTCTCAAGTGTTTTATCCAAACGCCAAGAGTTGAGGACCATTTTACTAGAAATTCATGAAAGGTCATACTACAAACTGAGAGCCAGCACCTATTCTACTTCGAACAAGGCGGGGAAAGCTATGGCAAATCGGATTAAAGGGCAGAGGGTTAAAAGCCATATCCCTTACTTGATTCATCCTCAAACTAAACATAAGGTTATAAACCCACAGGAAATTGCTGACGCATTCAGCACATATTACTGCTCGTTATATAACATAAAAGATGACCCAAACACCCCCCAGCCACTTCCGGAAGAAATTTCTAAATTCCTCTCTAAAATTGACCTCCTTCATTTAAGTGAAAACCACCTAAAAGAATTAAATTCCCCCTTCACCATAAGGGAGATTGAACAGGTAATTCGTAGCCTACCCCTAAACAAAGCGCCGGGTCCAGACGGACTTCCGGGTGAGTACTATAAACAATTTCTCCTATTTTGGGGCCTCACCTGTGAGATCTCTTTAGCGAAGCTGCCTCCTCCTCCTCCCTTCCTTCTGAAATGCTTGAAGCGGTGATTATTGCATTACCCAAACCGGGGAAAACCCCTGACGCTCCACAAAATTTCCGGCCCATCTCTCTGCTAAACGCAGACCTTAAAATATATGCTAAACTTATAGCATTAAGAATAGCAAAGATTTTGCCTGATCTTATCAACAGGGACCAGACGGGATTTGTAAAGGGAAGACAAACGTCAGATGCCACCAGGAGAATGCTAAACTTAATTCACGTGGCTAGATGCAGTGGAACGCCTTCTCTGCTCCTGACATTGGATGCAGAGAAGGCGTTCGACAGGGTACACTGGGGGTATATGAAGGAAGTTCTAATAAAATTTGGTTTTAAAAATGCAATCCTATCTGCCATACTAGCCCTCTACACTACTCCCTCTGCTAGAGTATATGTGAGTGAAATGTTGTCTCGCCCGTTCCCAATCACAAATGGAACCTGCCAAGGCTGCCACCTTTCCCCATTAATTTTGAACCTAGCAATAGAACCCCTCGCTCAACTCATACGAAAATCGGAACGGATCTCTGGGATCCAGGTAGGCACCTACAACCACAAAATAAGTCTGTTTGCAGACTATATAATCTTGATATTAACCAACCCCCACTCGTCTTTGGTGGTAGTAAGTAGAATACTACAGGAGTTTGGGTCTATATCCTATTATAAAGCCAACGCATCAAAGTCCCACCTCTTAGATATAGAATTAGATGCTATAACTAGGAATATAATCGCCTCACAATTCCCTTTCCAGTGGGCAGAACGAGGTATTGAATATCTGGGGATAACACTGACCAGTAACCCATCCAACCTTTTCAAAGAAAACTATCAATCCTATAAGGAACACTTTACTCAGGCACTCAGGGAGTTGAGCAGACACAAGTTTTCGTGGCTGGGCAGGTTAGCGGGGTTCAAAATGACTGTCCTCCCTCAACTCCTATACTTATTCCGCACCCTACCCATACCAATTCCGTCAAACTACATATCTTCTCTTCAGGCAGCTCTACAAAGGTTTATATGGGCAGATAAGAAACCCAGGATAGCCAACTGCTGGCTCTCCAAACACAAATACGCTGGGGGATCGGGCCTAGTGAATATCGCAGACTATTACTGGGCTAATATCCTGTATCAGGCTAGAGAGTGGTTTCTCCCTGTACCCACGACAAGATGGGGAGAACTAGAAATATAAAATACCCCCAAAAAAATCTAAGCAACTGGCTATGCAGTACTCACCCTAAAGCCAAGCTAAGCAGGTCTTTACCACTCACAATGTTAGCTACAGCTAAAGCCTGGCACAAGCTAATTAACCTTAAGTGGACAGCCACGAACACAACTGACCTCAACCTCACAGTTGATATTATAGAGGGAATTAATCCCTCTATGCACCTCCCAATTCAAATGAAACAAAGCGCGTTAACCATCGACAAGCTCCTTTCAAATGGGAAAATAAAAGATTATCAACGATTAAAGGAGGAGTTAGCCTTAACGGAGAACTCACATTTTCACTATCTCTAAATAGCAAGCTGCTTATAGAAAAACCCTCAAATTTGGGCAAAGATTCCCACACAAATTCACACCTTCCTAACACAACGATCCGCAGGGAAAAAAGGGACTTCGCTTATATACAACATACTTCAAGAATGAGGAAAATTGTTTTCATACTTACCGTAATTTTCCTTTCCTGGATCCTCCTCATGTCAGCCTACTATGGGTCAGCTCCGCCCCCTCTGACCCCTTCAGGACAACCTCTAAGGAGTAAGAACTTCATACAACATATATTCGCTTCAGGGAAAAAAGGGACGCCTAGCAACACAATCCTTCCACACTTAAACACACCCTTAGAAACGGGTTTAAACTCCCAAAAAGATATTCGTCGAACGATAAATCTCTATCACTTTTACACTCAAGAGGCAATTCCGATTGAGGAGGAAATTAGCAACTATTAGAAAATAAAAGGGTAAACTTTCCTCGAACAGCTACCAATTGCGCGAAACAAA
>BLSH010159439.1:128909-141789 GCA_018402905.1 Glandirana rugosa
GTGAAATTTCAAATTACTCCCACAATCTGATCGTTGTGTACGATCGAATTGACCGTTGTGTTAGGCAGGGTTTGATCTGCAATCTGTCACTCAAAGCAGCAGTATGTGAAATCTCGATTCTCAAATTTCTGCAATCTGTCCCTTAGAGCAATAGTAGTAGTAATCTCAGGATGCAGGATCAGATGTTAAAATGCCTGCAATCTCTCCCTCACAAAAACGCTGGCAGCTTCCTCTCCCTATACTATTCAGAGTCTCAGAGAGCATGTGACTGCAGCATCAAGTGACTCCAGCTTATTCATAAACTGGGTCACATGATGCACTAACCAATCACAGACATGCCATTAGTAGGCATGGCTGTGATGGCTTCTAAGGGCAAACCAGTGAAACGCTTGTTGATTGGCTGTCCTGCAGCTATTCAACATGCGTGATCAACTACCAGAACCCAAACCCAAACGTTTTTTGAAATGTCCGTGTTCGGGTCCGGGTACCGGACACCCCAAAGTTCGGTACGGACTCGAACGTTACAGTCCGGGTTCACCCAACACTATTCTTTAGTCCTCAGCGCCCAGGGCTGTTAGGTTTGAGGAACCATCGGCAGCATCTGCATCATATGGTGCAGGATTATCTAGGGTGAGAGCAGACTTGGAGACCTTTCCAACTGAGCATCCACTGGGTTACTGGGTCTTAAGGATGGACCACTGGCCAGATCTTGCTCAATATGCAATCGTGCTACTGGCCTGTCCTGCATCCAGCAAGCTTTCCAAATGGACATTCAGTGCTGCTGGAGGTTTTGTGATGGATAAAAGTGTGTGTCTGGGGGTGTGGCCTGGTGCGCGAAGGAGATGGCCGCTTGAGTGAGGAGCTCCGGCTCTAGAGGGGAGAAACAAAGCTATTTTCATGAACTAATGACAAGCATGGGAAAAATCGGTAGACAACTACCCTTCACCATCACCCCAGCATCTCACCCGAGCAAGAATCTTCCGGATTTATTCCGCACACAGCCCAGTACATCGAGCGGTGCGGCAACGACCAAAAGAGGCCCTAGCTCTCCTGCAATGGCGCGCAAGATGGCTGAGAGCACACCCAAACAAACACCGCACCTAGACCAGGAGACCGTGATGAACCTCATACAAGTTCTAAAAATGTCGGATCTCCAGCTCATCGCATCGGACATCAAAGGTGCCCTTACCGATGCAGTGGTGGAACTTAAAGACGAACTTTGGGGGGTGTCGGATCACCTAGATCAGGTAGAGCGTGCTGCAGGCCACCATGACGCCGACATAAAAGATCTGCAACAACACGCGGCACAATACCACTATCAAATGATAGATCTGCAAAGAAGACTAGAAGACCTGGATAATCGTGGGAGAAGGAGAAATCTGAGGATTAGAGGCATCCCTGAATCGGTGGAACACGACCAGATACCTCTAGCACTCCAATCCCTCTTTAACAGCCTCATTGAGCGCCCCCAAGATTCGCCCATAGATTTTGAACGGGCCCATAGAGCCCTCAGACCGAGAGGAAGAGAAGGAGACCCACCACGGGACATCATATGCTGCTTCTCCGATTACAAGTTGAAGGAGGAGACAGCAATGAGAGCGAGAGAACAGGAGGAGATCCGGTTTAATGAGGCCAACGTGAAGATTTTCCAGGACTTATCTCAAATCACTTTAGGGCACCGAAGAGCTCTACGCCCCATCTTGGAAGCATTGAGAGAACGAAGAATCATTTACAAATGGCGCTTCCCGTTCGGCCTATGCATCACACTCCAAGGCCGATCGTTCACAATGCAGACCCCGGCGGACCTCCCTCAATTCTACGAATTCGCTAACCTCCCCGATATCCCGGTCCCGGAGTGGTACAGGGAGTTTTCAATACCGGAGATGTGGAAAGACCACCTTTCATCGATCCAAGACCAGCAGACACCGAAACACCGTCAACCCTTCACACTGTATAGAAGGGGTTGTAGAGACCGCAACCCAACGGCTGCACCAGCGGCTCCCGTAGTACCAGATGCAGAATAGATCACCGATGTGCGGACTCCTCACGGGGCAACTGCAACGAATCCAGATAAGTACAACTCGTGGACTAGCTTTCCCATAGACTGCACCCTAGCTCTAACTGTCTCCCCTACTGCTATACTTCCACACACGTCCTGCTGCTGACTCGCCCTCCAAACTTTCCCTCTATTGACATTTCTTCCTTTGGCTGTCACTTTGCCACCGGGCATCCTTAAGGGAAATGCCGCACCGCATGGACTGCCTCCCTGCCCGAACCCTAGGACGAAGAACTGTGACCACAACAATCCTGACCCGGACCGACCATTCATAGGCCTTTTGGGCTGACCCACACGAACGCGGCCAGTTCAGACGCCAGGGGATCTGGATACCTCTGTAGGACTGGGGTCCCCGTCTCGTACAGACTACCAGATCTCAACTCCCACTGAGTGAAAATCCCAGGGAAGGTATATGAACTGTGAGGCACGCTGACATCAGATCTCGTTAACCCTCAAAACCGCCAGCATAGCCGGATGGTCACACATGAGACTCCTTCCAGCTAATCTCAGGCAAAAGTACTTTTTCCTTTCTTTGCTTACTTTCCCCAGGTCAAGATGCCATATGCTCTCCCTTCTTATGTAATCCTTATAGAACCATCAGGAAAGGATACCCTCCTAGGAATAGGGCAGGGTGCATACATGATGGCACAATCTAATCCATTGACTTCCTGAAAACCTGCTTCAGCAGGACGTGATAATAGGGTTTATAGCCTATGTTTTTATGCAGAGGCCGGTGGAGGGCTCACGGAGGACCGGGGAGCCCCACTTGGGTCCCTCTCCTCCTTGGGTCCTCGAGCCCATGGTGTGGGGCTCTGGTTGTCTCTGGAACTGATCCGCAGAACCCCGTGGGCGATTGCTAGTGCTCATATTTCTGTCTAGATACAAGCTAAAATAGTTGTCTAATAAGAATGTTCTGATATTGTTATGTTGTTACACCTTGGTTTCCCCCCTCTAGGAGAGCCACTTCTCCACCCCCACCATCCGGGGGGGGGGGGGTTCAGGTACCCCACCATCAGCCCGGTTTATCTGGACTGTCCTTAGAGAGGATCCCCCCCAAAATATAGTGGGTCGAGAACCCGTTCTCGCATCTCACTACATCCTCTCCGAGCTAACTAAATCCAAACTCTAACTTTCCCAGTCCACACTTTCTCCCTCACCTGACCCCCCCCCCCCCTCGATACCAGCCCTTTCCCCCACCCCCCCATCCCCACCCTGCCATACCTACTTCTTCTCCTCCACATAGTCCACATTCGAGCGGTATACAATTCGTGAGAGCCAAAATGCCTAAACCCTTCACGCTCAAGGTGCTATCCCTCAATATTAGGGGTCTAAATACACCCGAAAAAAGATCTGCGACCCTGAGAGAATTCCACAAACAGAAAACCCAAATTGCATTTTTGCAGGAAACACACTTTAGAGGGCCGCTAATCCCTAAATTCAATAATAAAAACTATCCGATAGCGTTCCACGGTTCATCTACCAAAGCCAAATCGAAGGGGGTTGCGATTCTATTAGAGCGCAACCTACCCTTTACACTTAAAGCACAGAAAAAGGATCTGGAAGGCAAATTTCTTTTTCTCAAAGGCCTACTAGACGGTAAGCCAATCCCCCTGGCAAATATCTATGCCCCCAACACTCGCCAAGTCCCATTTTTTAAAAATGTTTTCGACCAACTAATTCAGTTTCAGGAGGGCATGGTCATTGTGGGTGGTGACATCAATGCCCCACTCCAGCCCCACCTGGACTCTTCAACAGGTTCCTCAGCGCTCCCTTACCGAGCCCTAAGACAAATACGACTCCAATTAAACATGCTTACACTCCATGATACATGGAGAACCCTGCATTCAGATGTTAAAGACTACACCTTCTCTCCCCCACACCAAAAATACTCTAGATTAGATTACCTCTTCCTTTCCCAGAATGATCTCCAATATCTACACAAAGCGACTATCGAACCAATGTTTCTATCTGACCATCACCCTGTCACAATCACGTTACGCATACCGACTCACGAAAATAGGGAAAAAACTTGGAAACTGAACCCTTCTTTAATATCAAACCCCACGCACAAATCCCTACTGGAGGCAGACCTAAAACAATACTTCGAACTCAACTCGACTCCCGACGTATCACACCTCAATACATGGCTGGCTCACAAATGTGTAATCCGAGGTTCTTGTATAGCGGTCTCAGCACGACTTAACAAAGCTAAACAAGCACATATCGAAATCCTAACTAACAAAATCCAAAAGCTAGAGCCCTCCATAAATGCTCACAAGCTCAAAATGCTTATGAAGACCTGACACAGGCTAGGAGAGATCTTCTTGAGGAATTAGGAAAGCAGACTAAGAGGAAGTTCATACTCTCCCCCAAATTGTTCTATGAACAAGCAAATAGGAATAGGAAATTTCTTGCGCGTTATCTCCAGGAAAAAAAACCCGCCACCAACATATCACATATGCGAATTAAGGGCGACCGTAAAGTACAAAGGACAGACGAGATTGCAAAAATATTTGTGGATTACTACTCCAAACTCTACAACATCCCCGAGGCGACCCAACTAAAATCAACACTTTCTAACCGTACAAAGATGATTCAGACTTATCTCGCCAACGCCAACACCCCCAGGTTAACCCCCGAGGAAGCCAAATCCCTAGAAACCCCCATCACCCCGACTGAGTTTATGCAAGCTACCCAAAATTTGAAACCAGGTAAGAGCCCAGGGCCAGACGGTCTCCCAAATCTCTACTATAAAGCATTCTCCACTCTGCTCGCCCCCCACTTTGCGAAAACCTTCAACACCTTGGCCAAGGAAACCAGTTTACCCACAGACCTACTTCAAGCCCACATTACAGTGCTGCCCAAACCAGGAAAAGACCCATTTTACCCCAGTAACTACCGACCCATATCGCTCCTCAATACGGACATAAAAATGTATGCTAAAATCTTGGCCACAAGAATCCTTCCCTTCATACCAAATCTGATCTCACTGGACCAGGTAGGCTTTGTTCCGGGAAGGGAAGCCCGGGACAACACAATCAAGGCAATAAACGCTAACCACTGGCTCCATGGAGCGGGTCTGGAGGGCTTCATGCTGTCCACCGACGTGGAGAAGGCCTTCGACAGGGTAGCGTGGGACTTCTTAAGAGAGGTACTACGTCATATAAGCCTGGGGGAGTTCATGGTAGCTAGCATAATGAGCCTGTACTCCAACCCCTGGGCGAGAGTTAGAGTGAAAGGACGCCTGTCGGAGGCCTTCTCCGTAAGAGATGGGACCAGACAGGGATGCCCCCTGTCCCCCCTAATATTTATACTGACCTTAGAACCCCTACTAGTGCACATTCGAAACAACCCAGACATTGCGGGAATAGACGTAGCCAACAAAACAATAAAGCTTGCCGCTTTCGCGGATGATATACTACTACTCCTTACTAAACCCCTGATAACAATCCCAAACTTACTCAAAGAATTCAGAACATACGGAGAATTATCCAATTTCAAAATAAATTATACTAAATCGCAAGCTCTTAACATAACATTGCCAGATAAAACTCTACACGCCGTCATAGAATCCTCCCCATTCTCTTGGCACTCACCAGCAATTCCTTACTTAGGAATCAACCTACCGGCCAATCTAGACCGCTTATATCAACTTAATTTCCTTCCTTTCCTCCAGGGATGCTCTGAGGACCTGATGAAGTGGAACAGACTGAATCTGTCCTGGTTTAGAAGGGCGGCTACTTAATGACCATCCTCCCCAGATTCCTTTACTTGGCACAAGCTATCCCGATTACCCTCCCCAAAGCCTTCTTCCAAACCCTCAAGTCTAAATTCAACAAGTATATATGGAGGGGGACCAGCCCCAGAGTTGGTATTCGCAGACTAGAAGCCCCAAAATCTAAAGGAGGTATTGGATTACCTAACTTTCAGCAATAGCACGAAGCAGTCTTACTCACAAAAGCTGTTGACTGGCACATACATGAAAACCAAAAAGACTGGGTTAGTCTCGAATCCCTAATTCTAGGAGCTCATCCACAGAACATAGCATGGGTACCATTGAAAAACAAGGACCACCCAGCTAAGAATCACCCACTAATATCCCCTTCAATTAGGATCCTCCAGACAATTGCCTCTAAGGCAAAGTTAACTTCAATCCCAGGCCCCATGACCCCCCTCCGCCTTAACCCCGAGTTCCCCCCAGGCCTTGCTAAGGACTTTTCCTTACTCCCACCCAACTCTAATCCAAGAGCAGCTCACTTTTTTCACGAAGGCAAATTTTGCTCTCCTGACGAGATAGCGAACTCGCAAAACTTACCCCTAATACCACCCTGGCCCTTCCTGCAGATTAAAAATTTCCTTAATAACACGTACAACAAACTAGCATTTTCTAGAACCAAGACCCCTTTCGAGGACCTGTGCCTTGGGCAACCACAGCGCCACCTCATAGCAACAATATATTCCCTGTTAACCTTAGAGAAACCAAACCAAATAACACATCTAAGGAAATCATGGGAATCTGCCGATGACAATATCCTCTCAGAAGAACAATGGGAGCGTGCATGTGACACCGCCCTGAAGGGCTCACTAGATGTTGCTATGCAGGAGCACCATTTTCAAGGTACTTTCCCATTGGTACAGAACACCAACACTCTTACACAAAGTCTTTCCATCAGTATCAAACCAATGCTGGAGATGTAGAGCCCACCCAGGCTCAATGATACACATATGGTGGGAATGCCCAGAATTCCTTTTTGGAGCAAAGTACATGAAATCACCCAGAAGGTAACATCATACCCAATCCAATTTTCACACCATCAATATCTCCTTCATTACTCCAGCACAATGGGACCCTCATATAAAAAATCCCTGGCTATGCATTTGATAAATGCTGCCAGATCGTGCATTCCGCTCCTTTGGAGACAAACCACATCACCTTACGTGGCTACTCAAAATCAACAAGATTCACGATATTGAAGAACTGATAGCGATATCATCCGAAAAAATACACAAATTTCATAAAACTTGGCTAAGTTGGATCGAGTTTCAATCATCCCAATCCTATAAAGACCTTATAAGATAATTACTTCTTTCCTAGAACATCCACATACCCTCCATAACTTTGCCCTTACAGATGCGGAGGTATGTACTCCACCTCATGATAAGTAACAGGGCCTAGCCTTGAGTCAAGATGATCCTCTATCCCCATACCCGTATCCCCCCTTCTTCCCTCCCATCTCTCTCACCTTAACCCCCCCCCCCCGTTTTCTCATCCCCCTTCCTACCAGTATCTATACTCACATCAACACATCATTATGAATGTGGTCGATTCTCTAATATAAGTCACTCCTCTCTCATGGGCTTATACCATACCCCATGGTATGTGAACAAGATTGTCTTGATTTATCCTGCTGATTACCTGTTAACTGGAATGTGTTGATTTTTGTTCTTTGTCATCTTTTATTTTCCCAATAAAATTTTGTGGAATTAAAAGTGTGTGTCTGTCCACAGACTCATTGACCGGCTGAAATTTATCAAAGTGAATCAGTCCTGGATCAATAGCAGCTATAAAGCCCCTGATGCTGATGTAACTGATTGAAATTGCTAGTGATCTGGTATCCCTTTAAGACTGCCTATCCTATTCCTGAACCTTGATTATGCTAGATTCCAACAATATTTATGATTTAGGACGCCACCAACTCCCAAGGCCCAATTTTTCTGCACCTGTTTGACATTTTTGTTTTCTATTTTTTTTTTTATTATTTCAATGTGTTTTTATTAAGATTTTTTTTTCTTAAATAAACTTTCTTTTAATTTGTTTAGTTCTTTAACCCATTGAGATCCGCGCTATTGCCAAAAGACGGCTCCAGCACGGATCTCAATTTCCTGTCGGACGTCCAAGGACGTCCTCCCATGCACGAGCCGCTGCGAGCCCCTGCTGGCCACGTGCAGCGGGCTCTGTAATCACAGAGTCTATGGGACTCGGCTGATCACAGATCGGAGAAGAAGCCGATCACCGACTTCTGTCAGAGGGACATCAGTCCCTCGCACAGAGAGCCGCAGATGGCTCATCTGTGCACACCAGAGCCACCTGTCAGTACCCATCAGAGCCACCTACCAGTGCCCACAGTGCCACCTACCAGTGCCCAAAGTGCCACCTACCAGTGTCCACAGTGCCACCTACCAGTGCCCACAGTGTCACCTACCTTTGTCCACCAGTGCCACCTACATTTGCCCACCAGTGCTACAAATTAGTGCCACCGATCAGTGCTGCATATCTGCATCACCCACCAGTGCCCACCAGTGCCACCCATCAGTGTCCATATGTGCCACCCATCAGTGCCACCTGTCAGTGCAGCTTATCAGGGCCGCTTATCAGTGCCCTTCAGTGCCGTTTATCAGTGCCCTTCAGTGCCACTCATCAGTGCTAACCATCAGTGCCACCCATCAGTGCTGCCTCATCAGTGCTTATCCAAGCCACCTATCAATGCCCATTAGTGCCGCCTTATCAGTGCCCATCAGTGCAGCCTATCAGTGCCCATCAGTGCAGCTTATCAGTGCAGCCTCATCAGCGCACATCAATGAAGGAAAAAAATTACCTGTTTTCAAAATTTATATAAAAAAAACTATGAAACAGGTTTTCTTTTCAAAATTTTCGGTCTCGTTTTGTTTTTTTTTAGCAAAAAATAAAAAACCCAGCAGCGATTAAATACTCCCAAAAGAAAGCTCTATTTATGGGAAAAAAATGATAAAAATGTCATATGGGTACAGTGTCGCACGACCCCGCAATTGTCATTCAAAGTGTGAGAGTGCTGAAAGCTGAAAATTGGTCTGGGCAGGAGGGGGTTTAAGTGCCCAGTAAGCAAGTAGTTAAAACGAAGGGAAAGAAAAAAGAGGAAAAGGGAAGAAGGAAAAAAGGGAAAAATCACAGCACAATGTACTGTGAGTGCCATGATTGGCCAAAGTCAGGGTGCCTTTGGCCCATCATGGCTCAGGGGCTAAGTCCACAACCCTCACTATATAAGGCTGCTTACACAGCAGCCATGTGTAGTGTGTTAGTGGAGATTAGGCAGGGTAGTTAGTGGATGGTGTGTTCAGTCAGTTTAGTGCAGTCAGTGTAGTGTCATGTTGTGAATAACACAGTTTAGTGGCGCCACAAGTGCAGTTGTGTACAACACTTCAGTGTCACCACTGATCCCATTCTTTTCTTCATTAATATTTTTTTCTTTTTTTTATTGCAGCATCAGGTTCTGTTGTTGCATTATTAGTACTCTCCCTTCTGTGTCACAGGTGTTATTCCTTCTGCGTAAGTGCAGCAGGTGTTCCTATTTCTGCATCAGCAGTGGCTTTTTTTTTGGCGCAGTAGCACTAAAAATATTTAGCGCATAATTGCTGACCCCCCTTCTGCATCGCAGGTGTCTCATCTTTCTGCGTCAGCTGTGGTTTCCTTTTTTATTTTCTTTGGCGCAGCAGCACTAAGAATATTTAGGAGGACATAATTAGTGCCCCCCCTTCTGCATCACAGGTGTTCCTCTTTCTGCATCAGCAGTAGTTTCCTTTTTTTTGCTTTTTTTATTATATTTTATTTAAAAAAAAAAAAAAAAAGAGAACATATAGGGATGAAGAGAGGGTAAGGGAACAGATGAAAGTATTGAACAAGTGGTAGTCATTTTGACATTTAAACAAAAAACATTTGCAATGTGACTTATACCATGTTTGTCAAACAATCATTCATGTGTGGACAGTAATAAATTTCCTGGATATTGGAAATGTGTATTATAGGGTGTCGCTCCTCCCCTGACACCCCATACGGGATCAAGCTGTGTCGGGGGGGGGGCACACTCCCACAACGCTTCAAAATCTCTGACCTTGAGTGAGCGGTACTGTCCACATTTTCCTTTATCTTTCATCTTCATCCCAGTATTATCAAACTAGGCATAGTGGTGTGGGGGTTTTCTTGCCGTGAGTAATTGTTCTGACCCTGTACGGGTTAAAGGAGCTCTTTTTGCAGCTCAATAGGCATACATCTACCAATTGGTCATGGTATCTGGTGAGGATTTATCTGCTATATGGGTGTCCTGTGTGTCTTTGGTGTAAGAAAGATATAGTAGGGCTTATGTGCTCATCCCTCGGTTGGGGGGGGGGGGGTTATACCTGTAACAGGACTATGTAGGTAAATTAAAAAAAAGAAAAAATGCTGTAATGAATCTCAGGGATGTAAGTCGTGGGGGGTAAATAAGGGGTGGGATCTAGATGCACAGCTGGGGGAGGGTGTGGGAGAGGTTGGGCAACCAGAAGATTGGGGTTGGGGGTTGTTGAGTGGCTGGGCCCCCTGAGTGTGGGGAATGGATTACAGGTTGTGGAGTGCATGGGGAGGAAATAAATGTTCATTCCTACCCCTCCTTTTTTAGGGGGTGTAGGTCTATCAACCTAAGGTATCCTTGATAGTTGTCTGTTGTTTTAAAATGTAGCCAACAGGACCAAATTGTTCTATATTTTCCAGGGGTATCTCTCGATTATTTAATTCGTTCCTCCATATCAGCAATTTTTTGTATGCGGTGGAACCAACCTTTCATTGTTGGGATACATAAAATATAAAAAATATAACATACTTCCCACTGAAAATATAAGTGATATAAATCTCAGTCAGTTGTTACTAATGCAATCATGAAATGAAAGATGGTAACAAAAGTTCAGTCCTCTTTCCTGATTCGATAGGATGATAAAAGGCATGTAAAATCCCACTTTTAAAACTATTCCAGTGACAGATAGTACGAGCAAAAAATGCGATATGATCTTCCAACAATCCTGGGATAAGACAATATAAGCAGCTTACTAGAGTAGGATCTCAAATTATAGAGATCAAATGCACTCAGAGAACAGACAAGTACTTACAAGGCATTGTCTCCGGTTCCAGTCGATGCCTTGTAAGGGGAAACATGTAGGGTGGAACAGTACCTCTGGCCGCAGCTGTTTGAATTCGCTGTTTTCCGTGATCTTAATTGTAAGCGATCCTTGTTTTTAATAAATCAATTTTGGATATATTGCACCATGAAGCCTTTGTTTTTTACCTTATGAGTCTGGTATACCTCAGGATAAGTGGATCCATGCTGTAGAAGACACTCTGCTAAACAAGACACAGCCTGCAGCAATCAGTGAAAGTTTCCCATAGAAGCAAGGTCTAAGGAGAGATTGCCAAGCTGGATTGTCTGTTGTCTGAGTGCATTTGATCTCTATAATTTGAGATCCTACACTTCTGGTAAGCTGCTTATATTGTCTTATCCCAGGATTGTTGGAAGACCATATCACATTTTTTGCTCCTACTATCTGTCACTGGATGAAAAGTGAGATTTAACATGCCTTTATCATCCTATGCAATCAGGAAAGAGGACTGAAACTTTTGTTACCATCTATCATTTAATGATTGTATTAGTAACAATAGACTGATATTTGGATACACTGTTTGAGTTGTCTCTAAGCACACTGTTTGTTTGAGATTTATATCACTTATATTTTCAATGGGAAGCACGCTATATTTTTTATACAAAAAAAAATGTAAATTAAAAAAAATTGTGGAAAAAATGGTGTTGGGGGACCCTTTGGGTTTGGTATAGATTTTAAGGGGAACTCCATGCCAAAATTAAATTGAATGAAAAAAAATGGCACGGGGTCCCCCCAAAATCCATACCAGTCCCTAGGGTCTGGTATCGATTGTAAGGGGAACTCCACACCAAAATTACATTTTAAAAATGGTGTACGGTCCCCCCCACAATCCATGCCAGGCACTTTGGGTCTGGTAGGATTTTAAGGAAAACCCCACACCAAAATGTAAAAAAAAAAAATGGTGTGGGGTCCCTTTGACCAGGGACACCACCGGATGGCCACACCCCTTACCTATATAAGAAATGTCAGCCAGCAGAGCATTATTTGGCAGCAGGCCATTAGTATGTAAATATCAGGTTTTTAGTTCCAGGTCCAGTGGTGCAGCGGGCGTCATGTTTGATGATGGATCTACATCGTGGGACATTGTTTTTTTATTTTAATTTTTTTTAATAGGATTTGTCAAAACCTGCCTCTTGTCTTTATTTTTCTTGGATACTTTTTTGGGTTAATTGGTAGGGGTACTATGTACCCCATACCTACATATTAGGGGGTCGGGATCTGGGGGCACCCCAAAGCACCCTCTTCATGTTGAGGGCAGGTGGACTGGTATGGTTCAGGAGGGTGGGTGCTCACTTACCTCCCCTTTTCTGGCCTGCCAGGCTGCATGCTTGGATAAGGGTCTTGTATGGATTTTGGGGGGACCATTTTTTTATTTTTGGCTTGGGGTTTCCTTAAAACCCATACCAGACCTAAGGGTCTGATATGGATATTGGGGGGGACCCAACATCGCTTTTTTTTTTTTTGGTGGGGATTCCCTTAAAATCCATACCAGACACAAAGGGCCTGGTATGAATGGGGGGGGGGGGGGCCCTGTTTTCTTCATTTTTTTATCTCTATTGCCAAGAGCCGGCATTACAGGTGCGCCTCTTTACTGACAGACTAAGGGGACCCCAAAAGCATGGTATTTAACCACTTTTTTCTAACACCCTAGAGAATAAAATGGCGGTCATTGCAAAACTTTATGTCACACCATATTTGCACAGCGGTCTAACAAGCGTGATTTTTTTTGAAAAAATTCAGTTGTTTGAGTTAAAAAATAAGACAACAGTAAAGTTGGGCCAATTTTTTACCATGTTGTGAAAGATACTGTTACGCCGAGTAAAATGATACTCAACATGTCATGCTTTAAGATTGCGTCTGGAATGGCGACAAACTTTGCAACTT